>JABSTQ010010733.1:347500-667772 GCA_013358835.2 Ixodes persulcatus
TGGTGGCGTCTCGTTAACCCTAACGACCTATGCGAACGCCGTTCGCTAGTTGCAACGAGTCCCCCCCCCCCGCGCAATATGCAAGTCGGGGCTACTCCGTTACGCCACCCCGGACCCGTATTAATCATTGCCCCACGGTGGTGAGGTAATCCTCCATTGCAATGCGCGTATTGGCGAACCTATATAGAGCCCCTGACTAACCTATAGACGTTTTTTCAGAGTGAACCGACACTCGAGCGATATCACTGCTTCAAATCATGGTTGCCAGTCATACAAAGCTTCACCTAAAATCGCCAAAAAACTTTTTTTCTTTTTTTTTTTTACTTTTAGAAATATGAAAGGAGCATTCAAGTGGATCCTGAGATCGTCTATTTATGCCAATCGCGTCGCGGCGTAGAAACCCGAAATTACACTCGTCGGCGGCCGATTTCTCTGTGAGAAATCTAATGAAAAGATCGTGAGACGAGCCTCTTTCTGCGCTTTGGAGCAGATACCAGGGGTACTGTCCGACAGAGTGTTTTTAGCAATGATTGCTGTATTACGCATCCTACACCCGAAGATTTTACTTTTTTTTTTTTGTCAAATTATAATGTACGACGCGCGCCTAAAAATAGCCATAATAGTAGCGTTTGGAATCTCCACGCAATTAACTATTTTCAATGATCAAATTGTTAGGAGGTAATAAGAGCCCAAAAAATGCCTCCCCTCCCCCCCCCCCCCCCCCCCCCCTTCAAGAGAAAACCGTACTCATATATTTCTATTGATGTGAGTTTACCAGGACGCGTCTTGCCATCTAGAACCGGTCATTTTTATTGACTAAAGCCCAACAAAGCACGTTCCATCAAAAACAAGCGTTTACGAACAGCAAAACGATATCACCTGAACTTCACGACGCCGTGTCCAAATCTCGGGAAGCAGTGCATGCATCTCGTAACGATCGCGAATTTCGCCCGTTCTGCGCATGCGCCAAAATGGCGGCGCCCGCTAGAAGATCGAGAAAGGGAGTGCCAATACAGCTTATTTATAGCAGGCGAGTCAAGAAAAATGAAATTCCACTATCCACTTTTTTTTTTTAAGTTTCGTGTTATGTTCGGTATAGGTGATGCGAAATTGTGTTCGGTGTCCGGACTCCGCTATGACGTAAGCGTAACCTTTTTAGCGCGAACTGAAGCCTCGGCCGAATTCGATGACACTGTGCATAACGGAATCGTAGCATCTGATCACACCTTAGGCTGTTTTTAGAATAGGGACCGCTAACGCTTTGCGTACGCTAAGAATAGCGTCGTCGCCACTGCGTATGGCGGCGAACGCTAACTGCGGTTTGCGATGTGCGCGCCTTTTTAGCGTACGCCAATTTTCAGAAACTGCGTGCGTTCGCCAACAGTCTTGGCGGTCCTCCAAAAAGGATTCGTGATGAGAAATTGGCTAAAGCCAAGACGAGCACAGTTAAAAAATGGCGGCTTCCAGGACCGCGACGACTGCGGCCGCTTTGGCGGCGTCGTGAGCGCGACGTCGGCGGCATCCTCGAGACTGTGATTTTGAACGCAGGACGACATTTTCACTCCTACGGGAGGGGAGGTCCACGTCAGAAACGTTCTGGAAGACCCAGCAAGGTGGGTGGGCAACGTTTTTTTTTTTTGTCAAATTATAATGTACGACGCGCGCCTAAAAATAGCCATAATAGTAGCGTTTGGAATCTCCACGTAATTAACTATTTTCAATGATCAAATTGTTAGGAGGTAATAAGAGCCCAAAATTTTATTGATGTGAGTTTACCAGGACGCGTCTTGCCATCTAGAACTGGTCATTTTTATTGACTAAAGCCCAACAAAGCACGTTCCATCAAAAACAAGCTTTTACGAACAGCAAAACGATATCACCTGAACTTCACGACGCCGTGTCCAAATCTCGGGAAGCAGTGCATGCATCTCGTAACGATCGCGAATTTCGCCCGTTCTGCGCATGCGCCAAAATGGCGGCGCCCGCAAGAAGATCGAGAAAGGGCGTGCCAATACAGCTTATTTATAGCAGGCGAGCCAAGAAAAATGAAATTCCACGATCCACTTTTTTTTTTAAGTTTCGTGTTATGTTCGGTATAGGTGATGCGAAATTGTGTTCGGTGTCCGGACTCCGCTATGACGTAAGCGTAACCTTTTTAGCAACTGAAGCCTCGGCCGAATTCGATGACACTGTGCATAACAGAATCGTAGCATCTGATCACACCTTAGGCTGTTTTTAGAATAGTGACCGCTAACGCTTTGCGTACGCTAAGAATAGCGTCGTCGCCACTGCGTATGGCGGCGAACGCTAACTGCGGTTTGCGCTGTGCGCGCCTTTTTAGCGTACGCCAATTTTCAGAAACTGCGTGCGTTCGCCAACAGTCTTGGCGGTCCTCCAAAAAGGATTCGTGATGAGAAATTGGCTAAAGCCAAGACGAGCACAGTTAAAAAATGGCGGCTTCCAGGACCGCGACGACTGCGGCCGCTTTGGCGGCGTCGTGAGCGCGACGTCGGCGGCATCCTCGAGACTGTGATTTTGAACGCAGGACGACATTTTCACTCCTACGGGAGGGGAGGTCCACGTCAGAAACGTTCTGGAAGACCCAGCAAGGTGGGTGGGCAACGATCGCCGGCGGCAACTTGCTACTTGCGACGCACGCTCAAGTCGCATTCTCATACATAAAGTTGAAAATGTTACTCTGAGCCCAAAACAAAAAACAAAAAAAAACTTGTTTTTTTTTTTTTTTTGTTTTCAAGTTTTAGCATTTGTAAGTGTGATATAAAAATTGTTACTGCCTCTTGGTGGCGTTGCAAGCGCGAGATGCTTGGGCTTTTGCGTCGCGGCGGAGAAACGCTATTCTAAAACGCTCTTATCGCAGCGTGCGCTAACGCAAACGCTAAGTGTAGCGCTAGCGTGCGCTACAATTGCGCGCGTTATTCTAAAACTCCGCATTGCCTCCCGCCCCTCACGTTTCGAAGCTGGGGTGACTGTCGCAGCGTACACACACACATACGCAAGCAAACAAACGAGCAAACACACACACACACACACAAGAATCACGCACGCACGCGCACATACTCGCACACGCGTACACTCAGACAACACGTATACACGAGCGCACTCACGCGCACATAGACACTCACACACACACACATACACACACTCTCTCTCTCTCTCTCTCTCTCAATCTCTTTCTCTCTCTCGGAAGGAGCGCCTCGCAGCGTCTCGTTCAATTATTGCATTCAGCCTCATAGCCGTTTCGCCGCAAATTCTTTATAGTCGGCGTAACGTCTTCAGATTTCGTAACTGCCCCCCCCCCCCCGCCCCCCCCCCCCCTCTTACTTTTAAGCGACATTTCCAGGAAAATTCTAAGAGTGGACACCATTAAACTTCGTAATTACGATGAAAAAAAAAAAATTTACCGCTATATGTACCGATACGGATACGAACAAAATCGCAAGCGAGTCAGGTTTTTTCTTTAGATGCAAACCGTCTTCTCTTCGTGTTGCAATCCTATAGACTTTTAACTGCCGCCTGTTTTTATTTCTCTCCGTTTCTTTCTTTCTTTCTCTAGCGTCGATAACAGTCCCGATTACCTTTCTTAGAAAGATACTGCACGGCAACAAGGAATGACGGCGTTTAGGAGATCACGTCTTCGACCTTCGCCAACTTTCGAAAGAAATACGAGGACAGGAAGTGAAACAGAAAAAAAAAAAAATAATGAGACTACTATCGCCTACTGAATTTCAATGAGAACTCTCTTGACGACAGCTCGTAAAATATCTCCATTGGCTCGCAGCGTTGGATCCAATGGCGTCAGGTAATATCCTCCGTTGGTAGCTCATGGTAGCGCGATCCGCCGAACTTTAGCCGCTTGACCGACGTTTCAAAAAGCGCTCGGACACAGCCTGAAGAGGCTGAGATGTCACATCTGGCCGACGCTTGCCGCTGAATGTTTAGCAAAAAACGTTTAATAAGCGCGCGCGTGCGTGTGTGTGCGTGCATGCGTGTGTACTTGTGTGCGCGTGTTTATGCGTGTTCGTGCGTGTGTATATCTGTATGTTTGTTTGTTCACTTACTGGCACCCCTAAATACGCGTGTCCGTGTGTGTGTGTGTGTGCGTAGTGCGTCTGTCTGTCTGCGTGTTAGTTTGTTCACTTAGTGGGTCCCCTAAATAGGCATGCCCGTGTGTGTTTGTGCGTGAGTCTGTATGTCTGTTTGTTTTTGTAGTGTGAGCTACACTGGCCGAGGTTGAGTAGTTTCGTGTGGCTCCTGGAGAGCCGTGCTCCGCATGCGCGAGGAGCAGTGACGTCACATGGCGCACAGCTGGCGCAAAAAAGGCAAATTTGGGGGTTTTACGTGCCAAACCAACGACGGGCATCTAGCACGCCCCAGCGGAGGACTGAGGATTACTTTGGACCACCTGGGGATCTTTTGACGTGCAACCGAAAGCTCGGTTACACGGCGCCTCCTCCACAATAAGCCTCCGTCAGATTGCGGGCACCTCGGCCGGGATTCGAACCCGCCACATGGGGGATCCGTAGGCCAGCGCTCTTGCCTCCGAACCACCGAGGCGGCTGCACAGCTGGCGCGCCGGAGCCGCCGCCGCCGCGCGCTCTGCCGCCGCCGCGCGCGCCTCGGCGGTCTGCGCATTCCAGAGGAGCGACGTCATAGCCGCGGTAGACGCACTGGCGCCGCCGCGTTCCCAGCTGTGCGCCTCCGTTGCGCAGCAGCCAAGTTTGACGCTGCACCGGAGCCGCTTGATAGCGCCTCTCATTTCGTGCGCATGCGCAGAGGTATCAGTGGGGGTATACATATAGCGGGGCGTTTGCCAGTGTGGTATAGCCATGGAGAAGGAGAGCGAAATTGCTGCTCAGCGGCGCAGAGGAGCGGAGAAGCTTAACTCATCGGATCCCGAAGTAGTCACATAATGCGTATACCGTGTGTGTGTCATTGAATCAGCAGTAAGGTTATGGTGCCTTCATGTGCGCTTCGCAGCAAAGCGCACATGAAGGCTCCCTCATCAAGGTAATCCCAGACAACCAGGAAAGCTAAGAATAATCAGCTGAACCTAAGCTCACGCTACGTATATCCTGGCATAGCCGAGCTAAGCCACTGCAATTTTTTTTTTTTTTTTTGTTTGTTAAGTGAAACCCCTAAATAGGCACACCGGCCACTATACCTGAGTGAGGAGAGTTAAGGCCCGTTCACACTCTTGCGACCGAGTGAGACCGAGAGAGACCAGACCGGTTTTTAAGCCTCTTGCGATCTCTTAGGACCAGCTCCGCTGCAGCGGAGCTCGTGCTAAGAAGTCGTAAGAGGCTTAAAAACCGGTCTCGTCTTTCTCGGTCGTACTCGTCCGCAAGAGTGTGAACGTGCCTTTATTACCCATAAGATTAGGTTCCGATTCCCGCGTTGCAGTTGCCGAACGAAAAGCGACGAAATAACAGAGGCACTCTTCCCCCCCCCCCCCTCACACACACACACACACACACACACACTCCAGGCGCCACTCGACGGCTCCCAAACCACAGCTGGGGTCCCCGTCTCCCTCCTCCTCTTCCTCTTCCTCATACCGAAGAACGCCGCCTTCCCCGTTCGTATCGCGCGCGCTCTCACTCGACTTATCAAAGTTGTTCTCCTTCGTAGTGGGCCAGAGGAGAATCCGAGAGAGCACAGCCTCCCCACCCGACCGCCCTCGAGACATTCCACAATTCCGCACTAAACTTCCAGCAGAAAGGAAGCGCGGAAAACAGACAACACTCCAGCGCGTTCGGCCCTGGACTGACAGTGCGCTGGAAACCGCGCGCCCAGTCGGACCAATCGACCGTGTCCCTTTCGTCGCCTGGTCGCCGCTCTTTGAGCGTGGTCGTGGGCGAGAACGCGATCACGTGCTTAGAGGTACACGCATGACTGGTTGGACGAGCACGTAACTTCCACCTCACTCTCAGCTTAGGGACGGACGGAGTTACAGATCGCTTCGAGAAACTTTTGGGGTTGCGCACTCCTTTCCCCACCTACCTCTCTCCACCTCCCTGTCTCTCCCACATCCCTTTTTCCTTCCCGTTGTCTTTCTGCGTATTCCTGTTTCGGAGCGTCGCCTTGGCTAGAGAGTTGGGTGTGTCGAGCGGCGGCCGGCGCGCGGCACCGATAGGGAAATCTGTCGCCAGGACGCGCCTCGGAGGGCCTGTATGCAAGGCAAGGGGGTTTTATAGCCTCACTTTCTATTCAGTGCGGAGTGAATATAGTTTTCACATTTCAATATTCTAAGCTTAAATGGTAAAACAAAATGGCTAGCGTAAGCTACCGCCCGATCCAAAGGGCTCAGCCGGATTCATCCATCCTTCATCCATCCATGCTATCCGAGCGCGGCGTGAGCGGCGTTTTGGCTACGCTGGGGCCGAAATGCGCTGCGCGCGGGACCTTTTCCCGGCCACTTGTCGGCTGTGTTCTTTTACAGAATCAATTGGCGTGGCGTAATGAAAGTTTGATAAACCTGGATTTGATAGTCGACCCGATTTTGGAGCGTCGACGAAGGTAAATGCGCACTTGAAGTCGTTCTATCCTCACCGCAACGTTCTCGTTCGCGAGTTAAGTAACGGAGACGACGTTTCCGAGGTAATATGGAAAAATGGGGAATGTTTTTAATCTGCTCTCATGCACTACGCTTTCGAAAGACGTGAAACGTCCGCCGAGGTATCAACAGCCGTGTCGAAATTTCGCGTTTCAAGCCGCTGCGTCACGTCTATCAAATGAATCGACGCTGAACCGCGTAGACACTTTAACATTAAAAATATGTCCGAGGACACTGACATCTCTGGTGCGATTCCCCTGCGATTCAAGAGCAGACATGGCTGGCGAGAAACAACGCGAAAAGTTGTCATGACAGAAAGCAAACAATGCATTTTCAGCACTTCACATTTTTATTCAACGTGGAAAACTAGCAATGAAATGGAAAACTGATTTTAAAAGAGAGTGAGCGAATTAACATATTATACATATTTTTAGACCACCTGAGACTGGGTGGAAGAAACACGACGACGTCGTGTTTCTTCCACCCAGTCTCAGGTGGTCTAAAAAATTGGTAAACCTACACCAGCTTGCCTGCGCCCTAACTGTTTTTTCGTGTTATACATGTTACATGAACCATTCCTGAACGAAAGATTCAGGAATAGGCAATGTAATTGTCGTAACTTTGGCAATTAAAAGTTTTCGCGAAAAGCAAGAAGCATTACTTTTGTGCTAACCCCCATACAGAATGGCTTATGGCATATGAATGATCTTCCACATGGTAACAAATATACATTTCTCTTGTGTACCGTCTTTTTCACACCATAATCGTAAACCTACTGAACGTCGTAAGGCTGTCCTGGGTATTCTCGGCTGCATGCGTGAACAGGTCTTCAAGGCTGCCTCTATAGCAAACCTAAAGGTACCTACAAACCAGGGTTGGTCGCATTTGTCTTCAATGAGTTAATGCATATATTCGATTGACCAAAAAAGATTGTGCCACCTCGAGATAAGTGCATTTTGAATTTGATTGTTGGAATCACACTGCCTTAGGCGGGACATAGGTATTGGAACACAGGATCGAAGTACAGCGACGATCTTTACAGCCATTTGCAAGACCCACAAGCACTCTCTGAGAGTGAACATATTCCATCATGGTACCATGGAAAGGCTTATCTTGCAGTCAGCGTTCTGTTTGGAGCCTAATCAGGACAAGAATGACAGCACCGCGAACAATTATTAGATACCGTCGCATTTCGGTCACTTAACTTCAAACGGGTTATAACAGAACACGAAGGACAGAAACAGCCTGAGTCTGGGGAAGCATATTTTAGCCTAGCCTAATATAACCTCTTGAATACCCAGGCACACCGAACAGTTCAATGATGACACATCCGCTAGATTTTCATGTCGTTGCATAGGAATTGCCATCGACAAAAGTGAACACCAGTGTGTCAGTGCGACGCAAATTAGGTTGTGGAGAGTCCATGGTGTAAAGAGCAAAAAACTCTGTGCGAAAGGCCAGCTTCATAAAGTCGTGTTGCAACGTGCATGCAACCAGCTTAAAGGGATGCTGAACCGATATCTGAAGTTGCCAAAATAAGCCCCGGACAAGCTTCCCGGGACCGCACTATACCTAAAAATGCTATTCATGTAAAGGGATGGAGATCGGATTATTATATTTCTTGGAATGACGACCGCTGATTGAGCCAGAAGCGCCAGAAGCCTCCGATGCGCGCGAGGCCCTCTGGGATTACTCGCAACGGAACTGACGTCAACAAACTGCAACGGAACTGACGTGAACAAGTCGAGCTGCCGACGCGCCACAGCGTGGAAGAAAGTTGCGCTTTGAATAACAGTAGACGGATGCCCGTCGCGTTGGAAGTTTGCCAACTAATCCAGCCAAGTTAGCTGCGCACTACCTGCCAGCCGCCCTGCACCCTGCCACCCCCAGTCCACTTCTGCACCTGCGTCGTAGCGACGGCGGCGACTTTGGTCTGTGGGTTTTTCGGAGTTCGGCGATTCTTTCCCGTCCTGATAATTTGGCCATGACGACGGCGACTACGGAGACTTCGACAGCGCTGATGTTTGATGCCGCCAAGATGCCGCTTGCTCGCGACGCTCGCTAGGCCGTTCGGCGCCGCACAGGTGTCGTGTCAAAAACGACATGATGAACACTGTTCGACAAATTTATCAGATAAAATTGCATTTCTTTTAAAAATATATCTCATCGTTTCGGGACGGGGTTCGCACGTCGCATTTCCGTTTCGTCGCGCCACCACGCGGCGTGAGCGCACGCCGGAGCCAACGAGGTAGGTCGGAGCCAACCGAGCCAACTTTGATGGCTCACCATAGCCGCGTTCTGCGTACTACAAGTTTGTTGTCGTCACGAAACGAGCTTTCAAAAAACTCACCAGGTGCACCTTAGAATATTTATTTACATAAATCATATAATTTAGACTACTTTATTGTTTCAAGTACCGTCATTTAAGAGCCATTCGTGTGCTGTAAATATCAAAACGACAAAGAATTTAGATTCTGTTTTTCGGTTCAGCATCCTTTTAAAGGGGCCCTGCAATCATATTTAAGCGTCTGCCTTTTTTGCGGTTTCCACGTCCCTTGGGGTTCGGGCAAGCCAGCGGGCACGGAGAGAGTAACGAAATATCAGTGCGTCATATTTAACCGGACGACGCGGAAACGTCCTCCACCTACGAGGGCGACCCGCGTTGCCGAAAGCGCCCGAAATGTGACGTCTTTGGTCCTGGGCTTACTACTGGTCAGAGCCGTTGAAAGCTTTTTTTAT
The DNA here is from genome assembly GCA_013358835.2 of Ixodes persulcatus. Classification (NCBI taxonomy): domain Eukaryota; kingdom Metazoa; phylum Arthropoda; class Arachnida; order Ixodida; family Ixodidae; genus Ixodes; species Ixodes persulcatus. The sequence goes on from JABSTQ010010733.1 coordinate 356,814, forward strand.
AGTCGAGATACAAAATATAAGTGTCGCGAACCGTTTCAATTATGTATGAAACTAGTTTTTGTTCAGTATTTTAGATCAGAAAAGAAACAAATGCAGTTTATAAAGTACGGAAACAAGAAATGACCCGTCGACATACCCGCCACCAAGCGGCGGAAAAAACGGCGCATACTAGAAAGGGCTAGTGGGATGAGGCCTCGACGAACGGCGAGCGTAGAAAGGTCCCGGATGTACGCGGCGGCGCTGCGATCGTACACCGGCTCCAGGATCCGACCGGTTCCGAGCGTTCCGAAGGCCTTCGGCGCAGGCTTGGTTGGCGATTTGGCCATTTGGCGGTATGGCAGCGCGAAGTGGCTCCCGTTCTGAACTGATCTTTACCCCGTGTTTGCTGTCGTTTGTGGCCAATGAAGTGTTATGCTGAATTAGTCTTTAATCGCGCAGCAAATGCAATGCGAGCCACCCTGGCCGCCCGCTTCATACAGCCTATCCATAGTGGCGCCCTCTCGAGCCGTCGACACGGAGTGCGGCAGCCGTGAACGCTCGATGAGCTCACTACCCCTCCTCTAGTTCACGGCCACTCAAGTCAGGACCTACGACGTCATGAAAAAGGTTATTTTTTGCTTGTTTTTGTAATTCTAATTTGCCTATAACTTCTAAAATAAATCGAAATTTGAGAAAAAAAAGTTTCATTAAGTTACCACGTTCAGTGCGCTCAGGTTCGGTACAAATTAAAAACCAGTCAAAAAGTCATTGCAGATCCCCTTTAAAGGGACGCTGAACCGAAATTTGGATTTCAGAAAAAAAGGTCGCAGACGTGTTCAGCAGGACGCTACGAACCCCAAAACATCATTCATAGTTTCATACCGCAATATCTCGAACGGATCGAGCGATACTCCAGAGAAGTATCGTTCGATGTACCGCTCGTCGAAGTGAAGTGCGCACACTGCGAAGTTTTCCTGATGATGCGTGTCTCCCCTCGGAATATTTCTGTCCCACTGAGAGAAGAGGACTGGGTCCTTCGGGACGGCGAACAACGTGTGTTTTTCTCTTGCAGACCTGTAGCCTGCCGTGCCTCCTGGAACGAAGCAGTGCTTCGCTCTCTGCTTTTTCTTTACGCCGGAGCTTGACGAGGCAACGTCCATGCTTTCCACGTGTCACCTGACGGACGGGCATGCAAGAACGGTGTAAATAAACTCACACGAGCGCTGAAGAACAGGTGAAAGCGGGCGTGAACTCGTTGCTACCCGCCTTGTCGCACGGAAATCCCTGCGCCAGCTACGCGCGCCTAGCATACACGCTGAGGAGAGCGCCCCTGACGGTGATTTTCCAAACCGGCCACGGCGATGCATGGGAGAGCCGGCCCGCTCGACACACCCCCAAAAAGAGCTCTCTGGCCGGCGCCATTTTGCGATTCGAGCGACTCCTATCAGCCAGAAATTTCTGCCACCCGCCTGAGGTGTGGAAACTCGGTCAGCGCGATTCCCCACCTGCATCGTGCATTGGAGTTTGCCTTCTTTTTTTTTAACGTTTTTACTTTATTTCCCTATTCAAGATGCTTACCCTTTGTGTGTATCTTCCACTGTGAAACCAGTGAATGCCAGGGCTCGTAGCCTGCTCGGCCTTCGCAGGAAACGAACGAAGAAAGCGAACGTCAAGTGGCCAGCGACGCGGGCCATTCGACATTCTTCGACGATTATTTCCGTTGAGATAATCTCCGAAAAGCCTTCCCTGCTATTTTCCGAGTCTTCGCGAAAAATAGCTGATAGGGTCGGGTCCGGGGTGTGGGGACGGAATGCACACGTTCCTTCATTTGCTTTGGTGCTGTACAAAAGAAGCAGCTTTCTTCAAGACGTGCCCTATTGCAAGCCAGACTCCGTCCGTTCGTCGTGAAGTGACTATCGTGAACACTGTATATTGTGTTATTTGAGACCTTTCTCAAATCCTGTTCGGATAACGCGGCACAGTGGGGTACGTTCAATATAGGTTGTTCGATTGATGAGACTCCTTGAATTTCATCTTGTGAGCGGGGAATGCCCATACCATTACGCTATTCTTTGTGGTCAAATATTTTCAACAATTAAGACCTTTGTAGATTGACACGACTGAGAATATAGTGCCGTAAAAAAAATAAAAATAAAAATAAAACATTACAGTTGCCTTTGTTCTGTCGCGGACAGACTCACCAAAACAGCTTTCATTTGTTCGTTTTTGTTCCCAAAATAGTACAATGCGAGGCTTAAAACCCTCGAGAAATTCTATTCGCCATAGAACACGGAAGAAAAGATTAAACGCGGCAATTTAGCCGTCACCAGTGTGTGGAAGTACGCCTACGCAGGCTGCCACAGCCTACTGACGAGAAAACACACAGCCCAGTGCGGTCGGGCAACACTGACGTACCCTCTCAAAACCAGGGACGCTCGCTGTAAATCGCTTCGTTCGAGACTGCCGCTGGAAAGGTCTATACGGAGCTTACTTGGCCTGTAGGCAACCTGCAATGCTGTTTGGTTCGGCGCCGTCTAGCAACTGAAGCGAGAAACATTGGTATATGACTGGAAGGGGCGGCTGCATTGTTCGATCGTGAGCTGTACACCTTTTCCACGAGGGCGCGGCCATCCTGAATGTCGTCACTTCTGGTACGCGTTAAAACATCATTTCGATCTCTCCACGAAAAGTGCGTGAGGAAGTATCCTCACTCTGGATTGTGAAAGGATTCCACCAGGCGGCGACACCCAAACTTCTCGCCGCGAATAAGCAGTGTGACCCCGGCTTAAAGCCGCCATCACATCGTTCATACATCGTACAAAAAACACGGTGCTCGCAGCAGACATGATGACATGCTTGGTTACTCTGCGCACACTTCTCGAGCATGTTCAAAACATGTTTGCTTCATACCGATTAATTACGCTTCGAACAAACCTGCAGGCAGTTTTTTGTATGACCAGTGAGAGTGGACCTTCGTACAAGAAAGAAAGCACGCCTCGGGAAGTGGCTGCCGACTCTCTTTCGTATAATGTACGCGCAGAGTGAACGCGGCATAGAGAGATAAAAAATGAAAGACGTCTCCAAATCTCTGTAATGCGAAACTAGAGCGCAGCTCTTGAGGAGTAGAAGGGGAGGGTACGGAGGGGGGAGGCTATGCCCCACCTTCTCCTCTGTACCCTCCTCTCCTCCTCCTCCTCCCTCTCCATTCCTGCTCCTCTCTGCCTGCTGCTGAATTTGTTGATGGGTGACGTGAAACGAAGTTGTGACGTCATTTTCCCCGCTAAATTTAGCGGTGAAACGTAACCCGCTAAAGTTAGCGGGGAAATTTTCCCGCTAAAAATAGCGGGGAAAGTTTTTCTCTAAATTTAGCGGGAAAATTTTCCCGCTAAATTTTCTCTCCTCCCCCAGCCCTCCTTTTCCCGCTAACCTTAGCGGGGAAACTTCCCATAATGCCACGCGCGCGGTTACGCCGACGCCGACGCCGCTCAACCCGGAAACGGGCGCCAAAGAGCTGCGCTCTAAAAAACCGGTGTCGTGTTTGCATTGACGGTCTCGCGCGTCGATGCGCGAGACAGGGTCAATACGAACACGACACCGAGTCCCAATTGTACGGGACGGTGAGTAGCCCAAGAGTACGGGACGGCGAGCTGGTGGTGATGGTCGCCGCGTAGCTCGGTAAGGCGACCTTCGAAAAATATCACTCTGTTATACCCCTGGTGTAGAGGGGCCGAGAAATCTAACCAAACACATTTCGAACCGACATAATTAAACCTGTAATCGATTCCTTCCATTTATTGGTTTCCTTCGCGTGCGTACACGAGACGGCGTCCGAACCGCTCCCCCCTCCCCCCACCCCTCCTCCTTCCTCCCCCAGCCCTCCTTTTCTTTTCCAAACTGCGTTGAAGACGAAGTGGAGCTCCTCAAACCGTGAATACCTTCTTTACCCAAATCGGGAATGTGCGAGCACGGATCTGCTGCTCGTTCCCGCCTATCCCTCAAACCCCTCATCCTCGTTTCAAAAAAAAAAGAAAAAAAAAAGAATGAAGAAAGAAAAAGAAAAAAAAAGAGGAGCGGGGAGGAGGTTAATTACGACTGCGCATTAGGCATGCATTACACGCGTTTCCCGTATTAGGGAGAAAGCTCTCGTTCCCTTCTTTACCCCGTGTCCTCGCTGTGTGAGGAGAACAGGCGCAACCGAGCGCGCGTTGCCTGTTTTCGCGTCTGCGCCCCCAAATAAGAAGCAGCTCGGAGAGGCGAACACGCGATCATCAGCCTGTGTGCGTGTGTGTTTGTGTCTGTATGTGTGTGTGTGTGTGTGCGTGTGTCGAGGGTGCATGCTTCTCGAGATTTTCCTTGCGTCTTCTAGACTCTGGTTTGGGTTGTTCCGACACCGTCCCGCCTTGTTGTGTTAGCGGTGAGCTTTAGAGCGCTTGGATGCGCCTGAGCCCCCTCGTCCCTCCACAATCAACTTTCCCTCATTTTATTTATTTTTTTCGTGTATGTACGCGCGCGTGTGCTGCTAGTTCGTAATTGTGTTCAAGAACGGTCTTGAAGGGAGTCGGCGGCGGCGGGTTGTGCCGTGCGGCGTCGCGTCGTTGTCGAACGTGCGTACCCGAATGTACTTCGTTTCACTTTAAAGCCCGACTGCAGCCGGCGCTATGCGGAGCGCAACTTCGTCTGCTTCTTGCACAGGGATTTCGGTGACGTCAGAATGCCGAGCTCTTATTGGCGGATTGAAAAAGAAATAAAAAATAGTGGGTAGACGTCGAGGCATCTATAACGTTGAGGTCTACCCACTATCCTTTCGATCAAAGCCAATCAGAACTCGGCGTCGTTTGGACGTCACCGCAACCCCCTGCGCAACAAGCAGGCGACTTGCTCTCCGCATACGATCCGACGCAGCCATTCAGGCAGAGCCAAAAGTGCATCGCCACGGCCCTCGTCGTTGTTGTGCGTTCGTTATACATGGCTTCCAATGACGTCACATCGGTCGCCATTGCTCCATACCATGCTCCTGCGCCCGTACCTTCTGTAGCTTACAGTTCGCATCATAAAATTTGTTCTTCTCAACGAGGCTTGCCGGGAATAATAAGTTCGGTTGTGCGAAATGTATGCTGCACAAGGTACAGGCACATGTGCGCCGTGACGATGCACTGTTGAAGCAGCTTGGTTGCAATGACTCCGTTTTGATCGTAACTCTTCCACTCGAAAGCGAAATGAGAAATCACGTGGTCGTGACGGAGTTGTTTACCAAACGCGATGGCTCACAGCATAGCCTCGGCCCTCCTCTATACTCAGAAAGCCTGGCAGTTCGACGACGGAGCCATAAAGTGCCAGCTAGGTCGCAGATTTGGAGCGCGATGATCTGGTAGCACAGAGCACCAAAGACCCATTTGTCGGGGAACCTAAACGTCAGTGTATAGCTTTTGCAGCGGCGAGGACCCGAAACACACTTGTTCGCTTGGGAGAATTGTGTTTCGGCGTCTCGCCGCAGCGGGGCGCCAGTCACGTGGCTCTCCTCTCATCCGTTGTCTGCCGCTCCCCCTTTTCGATTTCGGCGGCCGCTTCTCGTGGCGATCTGCCAGGCTTTGTCAGTATATAGAAGGCTATGCTCCAAACTTCCACCAAGCTACTTTTTTTTTTTTTGTGCTCACCATGAAATTTGTTGTTCGCAAGTGAGGATATAAGTGCCGTCGCGGCACTCAGTGGTCACGAACACGAATGCAAATATTCGACGGATTGATTGTTGACGAGAGCGTACGTCCGAGTGACGTGTCACTTGTGTCCAATGCGTGAGCTGGGGTCGGCTGACGTATTTTGGGTACCGCCCCGATGTATCGCTGTGAGAAGGCGGATCGAGCTTTCGAAGGAAAGGAGGTACGAAAGGAGATAAGAAAAGCAGGTCAAAATTCCTTTCATAGCCCCTTTTGAATTGAACCGGGAGTAGATGCCGTTAACTTTTAGGCCTTAGCCGAAAAATATCGATAAATATTCGTTGCTGTCGAAAATACGAAATCGGGCAAAACCGAAAAAAAAGTTTTTTTTTTTTTTTTTATATACAACCGTTGGTATCAAAAATGCAAAATCCCGTAAAAGCTATAAAAAACACCGCTTTCAGGAAATGTTTTTTCCCAGTTAGGACTGTTTTCTTGTTGAAACTTTCCCAGTTGGTAGACTTGAACTCTTAGTTTTTCGTGACATTTGTTTTACTGATGACCACTGCTTTTAGTGTTCGTCCGACGCAGATCACTGAAATACACTGATATTTGAAAGAACAAATATGACTAAACACCGAAAAACATCCGTCGATTATGCTCATAAAGAAACCCAAAAAAAGGGTTTCTTCGAGGTAGCGTTTGGCATCGCTCCTCCGAAGGCCCCAGAGCACAGGCTGACGTCCATTCCGCCATTGCCGAGGTCTCGTTGGCCGAAATGGAGGCGGTAGACGAAGAAGCAGGACGGAAGGACTCTAGTTTATTTACACGCGGTAGTAGCGTAATGCAGAAATGGAACACGCACAAAGGGGAGCGGACAGGTCCTTATATAACAAAAGGCAGGATTCTGTAGCCGCCGTGGCATTGGTCGGACCATTCTGAAGGCTGGCCTTGACGTCAGCAACCTCCTCTCGGCGTTGATGCTCGGTCGTTGTTCTCAGAATTAAAGGCGTCTAGTGGAAGTTTGTCTTACTTGCAGCTAGGGACGCAGACGAACCGCACTGCACATACGTTCAGGATCACATATTGCCTGGCGTTTCCGTGAATTCATACGCCACAACGTCCGTTCCCATGCATTTGAACCGAGGCCGGCGACAAACACTTCTTCGGTTACGGGTCAGACAGGTCGAACGTGCAAAAATAAGTGGATAGGATCGCACGCCAACCGTCTAGAGTCTAGACGTTCGCTTGGTCGTCGTTCGCACAGAAACGCAAGGTCGATCTCAACAGCCCTATATATGACCGCCCGAACGCGGTCATTTTATGAAAACGAATTTTCATCGCCGATGGCGTCGTTCGTTGCACAATCCTTTCGTCCGTGAGTGTGGCGTTCCAACATGTCCGCCCCCGGTTTATCCTCACGAAGCACCCGTGCAGTGAGCATACCTGGTTAGTCTATACACGAAGTTTCCGAGCACGCCAATTCCTGTGAGTCCAACAAGTCAGCTTTCACGAGCGACGCAGACGACACCGAGAAAAAACAGGTCACGTGCGAGTTTTGGTCCAATTATGAAAGGGCAATCGCAGTGACGGTATGGAGCTCAGGACTAACTACGCCCCACGTTTTTTTTTTAAGTTGTCAAATACCACATAGTTATAAAAACCTCATAACCTCTCGTGTGACCCATTCCCAACTTTCTTGGACATCCCTCTCTGGGCGCTTCTCTGCTCAATGCGCAAAAAGTGAACATCAAGTGAACAAGAAAAACATCGCAACATTCTCGGGAAATATTTTTGATGACAAACATAAAATGTCAATGAGCAGTAATTAAACGTTTGGACGCGTATGGTTTTTCTTCCGCGTCTCTACAAAGTTTCCTCGTATTGAATCCTATATATAGGCCACATTCACAAAATTATAAATGTTTGCTTTTCTTGACTCTAATTGCCCAGACATCATAGAACGCCAATCAATTAGAATTTTTTGTTTCCTCTAAGACTGTTTATTCTACGGAATGTCCCAGAAAGTTGGCCATGCGGCAGTGGAGAAGCGGAGTGGTCAGACTAAACAAAACGGGCAGTGGCCGCCTCCCCGTAAAAGAGCCGCGGACGATCACTCAAGCTGTCAGGTAACTTGGCGCCTGTCGCGAACAACCAATATATGCATATGCGGACATCCGCCAAGGGCGGCCTGTCGATACACTATAGAGGCAACGGAAGGCGGTCTCCTTATCACCGGAAACGGGCTGTTTGACTCCCGATACGGTCTCGAAGACGGCGCGACCCCCGTGAAGCACTTCCGAAGCAGGTTGAGTCACAAAAACAGAGCCCCCGTGAGTTCACGAATCTCTCCCCTTCCCAAAATTTCATCGACTTGCAGAGAAAAAACTTAAACACTTCACTCGTTGCGTTTCGCCCTACGATGGACTAGGGCCCAAAGACTGGCGGGCGGAGTACTACCATAGAGAAATATAGTACTACGTAAAGAGTGGCCACTCAAGCCGTTTCGCGGCCCAGGAGTTAGGGACTCTACTGGGCGTTAGTAGGCGCAACAGTGCCACTTATCCTGAAGATTTGTCAGATATATAATATTAATAAATAACTCCATTGTATAGAGTAAACTTTTAAAATTATTACAAACTTTGAAAACTTTCAAAAACAACTTCAACGGCTGTGGCTATGGCTGCGGCGCGTCGGTTGGCTTCGGAGTCGTGGACTCGATGGAGGGCGGATACTCGGCTGCTCGGTCTGTGTCTCTTGCCTCGTTGTGTGGGTTGAGTTGGTTCCGCGGCTTGTTGTCTCGTGCGGGTTTCTAGTCATTCTTCCGTTGCGGTCATGGTATGCGGTATATGTAAAAAGTATTGTGACTGTAGTTTCTTTGTTGACGGACATTTGCATTCGGTCACTCAATTTAGAAGCGACTGGGCCAGTCATATGTGCAAGCGCCTTTCATGGAACTTGGACGGTAACTTTTTTAAATGCCCTCCATCGTATTGCACTTGTCGCTGTAAGTCTCGCTGTAATACAGTACTTTTTTTTTTTTCCAGTGTACAACTGTTGACGCGTTACTCGTACATTTTGCATGTGTATTGTTATTTTTGTAATGTATGAATAACATACATCACTCGTCTACAGAGTTGATGTTTGTTTTGCTTGTCATATAGTTACAAAAATAAATACTTTTGTGTGTCAATACCTCGTGTCGTCCCATGTCGTCCCTTCAAGAGAGTTACCACAAATGTGAAAATATCCTTTTCGGTGTGTGGTCAGTTTGAATTATATGTAGCGCTAGATGACTTTTCTTCTGCAGTACAATTAAGGTATGCTTATAAAACAATTCTACTTTAAACAAAAATCATGCTAGTTACAATAACACTGACTCGTTAAACTAGAGGGCGCATGCTACTACCCGATACAAAAATACCGCCAGAATTCGCCTTTAATCTATTCATTCATCAGGCCAGCGGTTACTGCGTGTATCCATCCATTAAACACTCAACTAGGGACTATACTGACCGCTGGGTGCGCTCGCTGACGCTGAATTGAGCCGCTGGGGCCGATGGAAGTGTCCGCTCTTTACGTAGTACTATATTTCTCTATACTACTACCTCAGAAAAGCTTGTATCCGCATTGCGAAAGAGTGCGCGAGAGAAATTCCGATACGCAGACTGGGAAGAGCACTAATCTTACGCGCATGGTTCCCTGATGTTATAGCGCGCTATTTCATATTCGTGAAGTAAAGGTACACGGTATTTAGTTTCATAAGCATTCATGCCATACTTCGTAAATGTGTCAACTGTTTGGAGAAGTTGGAGGGTGCGCAGGCAACATTGATATAAAATCGTTTCGCCTTGGCCATAACAATCCAATCCAATCTTCGTTTACGTAAAGCGTACCCGGACCCGTATCTACCTTCCGCACTTGGTACGTATATACGCTCTCGAGTCGAACACTCGATCCTACTCATCTTCGTTTCTTAATGGCCACTGGTTCTGATCCCGGGTTCTCTTCGCCCCATCGCTTCCAGACGGTATTTAATCCCTTCAGTAGTCTTGAGTAGTAGAAAGCAGACGAAGCCGCCGCGAGGGCTCGATAAGCAGACGAAAAACTCGCCTCCGCATGACGCGTCTTGACGCACTGATACGTACGACGGAGCAAATATACCACGTGGTTTCTAACAGGCTCGTGATTGGACCCGGCAGCCTGTAGCATTGGGTTTTAGTCCATCGTGGGATGAGACGGCGTTTTACCACTGACTCTCTTTTTTTGTATTTTGTTTAGTTGTTGCGGTTTCAAAATTCGGAGTTTTCGAGATAAACCCCAATTGACGGAAAATTTACCGGCGAGTGTTTGTCGGACTTTCTTCCGATTTATCCGAAAACACGCAACCTTAATTATGGACGCTTGAATCGGGTTTGGCTACCGCGCAAAAGGCAACGAGTCGACCCCCAAAGGCTCGAGATATCCGGACAGCTGTTTTTGTCGGTCGAGACCGGAGACACACAAACACACACATGGAAGGAGAGAAGCGACAGATTAGAGAGGGGGACATCTCCCTTTAAAAACAAAAACAAACAAAAAAAAACTGGCACCTCCGTACATGTAGAGCAGATCCGCCTGGGGACGCGAGCGGTTATCGGTCTGCTCGATTAGTGGCCAAGCCAAACATTACGCCCCGCTTGCGCCACGCGCTGCAGCGCGAGCGGTCGGGGGGACGGCCGGTGCGACTGTCCTTTGCCAACCGATGTTTGGATTCTTTCAACCTACAATCATATATATATATATATAAACGCTTCTCCCTTTTGAGTTTTTGTTTTTGTTTTGTTTTTGTTTTTTGTGTTGCAGTTGGTGTACGAAAAAGAGTGAGCGGACAACGGACGCGCGCTTCGATATGCATTCTTTCGTGCTAACGACGTGTTATTGTGAACGGAGCACAACGATCAGACATGCCATGCAGGTGGTCTATAGATTGACTCGCAGTCACGTGGCGTTTTCTGGCTGGTTGAATATAGACGACCCATCTAGTCAAGACGAAACTGCAACCTCGTGAACGAGCACTAACTCACCCCCCCCCCCCCCTTTTTTTTCCCCTTTAAAAAAAAAAAAAACAAAGAAAAAAAACACATCTTGTCTTAGTTATTTTGATCAACCCCAGCATCTCGGAATGTGTTGTGAGTGCGTCACGCGCGCGTTATCATTTGTTATGTTTGGTTACGGCGAGCTCTGGGTTACTTCCGATTTGTTGCATGACACTCATGTGATCTAGAGGTTTATCTGTACGATCGGTACAATTTTAATTATATGCGGGACCCCTGACGTCGTGAGATCACGCGAGGGGGGTTACGCTCTATTAGCCTGCGGTTACAGGCGACACAGACGCCACGTTATCGTGAAACGGAGTATAGAGTCGTCCGATTTCGGCAACTTGGCACGTTGCAAAGTTTGCCGGACAGTTTAAAAAAAAAAAAAAAAAACATTTAGACAGAAGAGAACTAGGTCGCAATATTTGACGTGCAGTATTCCCAGGTGATACGGACGAAGATTGCAGTTTTTGTTTTTATCAAAAATGGAGCGTAGTTGTTATTTAAAAAAACAGGAAATGAATTTTCGACTGGGATAAATTTAGGTTTTACTAATAGCATACCGTTTACTGCGCCAAGAAAAAACTATAGTACACGACCGTAGGAAGCCTAAAGCCGGCTTTTCGGTATACGAAACTCTGAAAATATAGCGGATTATTTCGTACCTCCTTTCTTTCGAAAGTTCTCCGCCTTTTCACTGTGACGCATCCGGGGTGGCCAAGCACGTGTAGGCGAACCCAACTCACGTACGCATCGGACACGAGCACTACGTCACTCGGACATGTATGAGCTTCCATCGACGAATACTGGAATTTGCTTACGTGGCCAACCAGTGCCGTAACTGCTATCATAAAAAAAAAAACTCAGCCTTTCCACTTTGGTGAAGAAGGAAGAGCAGCAGGGCTGTAGCTTCTGTTCTCGGCGGTGGCTTTCCAGGCGAGCGATCTGCTCTTCTTTCGCAAGGAAATCTGAAGCGTTAGACGCAGTGGAACTTTAGGCGATAGCGGCTTCGCGGCGGTTGCGGAACCATTCGCGCTGCTGCGCACATCGCCGCTCGTTCCGTTCTTCTTCCTCCGAAGAAAGCTTGCCGCCATATATGAGCGACGGCAGCCACCAGTTGTCTGGTCGCCGTGGCTGGAAAGTTTGCCGCCATCTATGAGCGACGGCGGCAAGCAGACAACCGGCAAACACAACACTCTGGACAGCTACCGCCATCTATGAGTGACGGCGGCAACCAGAGTGTTGTGTCGACATTTGTTTGGTACCGGACACGACCCTGGGGAAACTAGCACTTAGCAGCTCCGCTGCAAATAAAAACAAAAACAAAGAAAAAACGTTATTAGTTGTTTCTACAGCAGGAGTTTAGTCTGCCAGCACATGGTCGACATTGTTACCCACTGTAGAGGAGCAATTTAGCCAGTGCAGTACGACTGCTAGCCCGAGGTTTCTTAACGTGCTCCACGCGGTAGTACTGATACACGACCGCACGCCGATACGATGCTCATCCAGATAGAAACGGGCAGGGGTGGGGATTGAACACTGCTATCATAATCATCGCCTCCCGAAAATAATACGTTCCAGGTGTGCTTAAAAAAATAAAAACACGGAAAAGCTTTGACTCATCGCCTCCGGTGCGCAAGCAGGTCACGACCACGCGATTTCTCATTTCGCTTTTGAGTTGAGAATTAACACCAAGGAGAAAGAAGTTGAAAAAGCATATCATGGTCTATTTTTAGGAGATTTATGCAGCCTTGGCCACGCGCGTAGCGGTTTTTCGTTTGTCTCGAGCGCGACGCTTCTCGCACAAAATCCACTCCCTATAAGCGGCGAGCAAAACGAAGCTATTTCTTTGATTTACGTTATTCTAAGAAATCTGGCGGGTCTACTTTTTTCGCAAAAGCACCTGGAAGAGCCAATAGCTGCAGTCTTCGCAGGAAAACTCTGCGAATGACGGAGCTAAAAATACGTCTAGGTCTAAAAAAATTAAGAAAAAAATACCAGCGTGCGCAGTGACGCCGATCATGGCATATATACGCTTTAAACACGCGCCAAATTGAGCCGCCATTTGCCGACCTTTTCTTGTCTTACCGAGATGCTGAAGCCACTGATGCGGTGCGTTGACGACCCTCCACAAACGCTTATGCTGGGAAGATGGACACAGTATTACCTAAAAGTGGCAATAACCAGTCCTGCTGTGGCGATGACGAAGCGAATCTAACGGAATAAGTGCAAACAAAAACTGAAGGTCGGTTATGGCGGCGCCGATGCACAGCTGTCAAGTTCGTGTGTCACCGCGCGCAGCGTGTTTCTTAGCTCTTGCCATGTTTTCAGCCTCGTCAGTCGCCCAGCTCTCTTGCCTCTATATCACAGTCACACTGTTCTCATACGAAACTACGCGGTGTTCGCTGCAGGCCCGATGGCCGAATAGACCCTTTCCGGAATTCAGTCTGGCCACTTTGATCACTATCATCATCATCTGAAAATGGCATATGTGCTATACTAATGGCGACCTTCTGTTTACTGATGAAGAAAGAAGTTGAAGAAGCTCCTAAGCAGATGATTCGAGGCCTATACATTCTAGATATTAGCGCGGCGTGAAGCAGGAATTGGACGCAAGAGCTGCGTAAGCGTTCATTTCTAACTCGGTCCCAGCCAATCTGCTAGTAGCACTCACTCGGCTTCAAAGCCCCTTGATGTGATAGAACTCTGTCAAGGCGTCTATGTGGGTTGGCGCTTCGTTCCGACTGGCTGCATTTGTTTCGCCATCAACACTAAAATAGATTGAAAAATAATTGTAGTGAAGTGCACACTATCGCTTACCGTTGACCTTTAAAAGTGACGGTGCCCCATTAAATACTGCAGACCACAGGTTCTTTGCCGCCATTAGTATAGTAAAAGATAAACTGCCATTTGAGTCACCAGATGGCACTGAATTCCGGAAAGGGTTAGAGTTCCTGTATAGGCTCCCTACGGGAGCCAGAGTTGCGCGTTCACGCATGGCATGTGGATCCAGCTCCTCACGTGACTGAATTCGGCGAATAGCAGCGCCGCGCGTTCGAGGCGCGCGGCGGGCTCAAAAGCCTGGGAACGTACGCCGGGGCGCGTGCAACGTCTACTTTGCTGCACGACACTTGATACGGCTCCTCACGTGATCGGATCTCGGTGAATAGCGGCGAGGGCGGCACGCGGCATGTGGAATCAAACGCGCAACTCTGGCTCCCGTAGGGAGCCTATACAGGAACTCTAGAAAGGGTCTATTATCTGCGCCCTCCAGCGTGTTTCAAGTATGCCTGCAGAGAGTTCTTTTTTTGTAATTATAATGACAGATTTATCTCGTACAAGGTTTATCTCGTACACGGTTTATCTCGTACAAGCTTTATCTCGTACAAGCTGATCTCGTACAAGGTTTATCTCGTACAAGTTTATCTCGTCAAGCTCGTTTAAATTCGTACAAGTTGTCTCGTACAAGGTTATCTCGTAAAAGGTTATCTTGTACAAGTTTTACCGTACAATTGTATCTCGTACACGTTTATCTCGTACAAGGTTTTGTACAAGTTCTCGTACAAGGTGCGTTGACGACCCTCCACAAACGCTTATGCTGGGAAGATGGACACAGTATTACCTAAAAGTGGCAATAACCAGTCCTGCTGTGGCGATGACGAAGCGAATCTAACGGAATAAGTGCAAACAAAAACTGAAGGTCGGTTATGGCGGCGCCGATGCACAGCTGTCAAGTTCGTGTGTCACCGCGCGCAGCGTGTTTCTTAGCTCTTGCCATGTTTTCAGCCTCGTCAGTCGCCCAGCTCTCTTGCCTCTATATCACAGTCACACTGTTCTCATACGAAACTACGCGGTGTTCGCTGCAGGCCCGATGGCCGAATAGACCCTTTCCGGAATTCAGTCTGGCCACTTTGATCACTATCATCATCATCTGAAAATGGCATATGTGCTATACTAATGGCGACCTTCTGTTTACTGATGAAGAAAGAAGTTGAAGAAGCTCCTAAGCAGATGATTCGAGGCCTATACATTCTAGATATTAGCGCGGCGTGAAGCAGGAATTGGACGCAAGAGCTGCGTAAGCGTTCATTTCTAACTCGGTCCCAGCCAATCTGCTAGTAGCACTCACTCGGCTTCAAAGCCCCTTGATGTGATAGAACTCTGTCAAGGCGTCTATGTGGGTTGGCGCTTCGTTCCGACTGGCTGCATTTGTTTCGCCATCAACACTAAAATAGATTGAAAAATAATTGTAGTGAAGTGCACACTATCGCTTACCGTTGACCTTTAAAAGTGACGGTGCCCCATTAAATACTGCAGACCACAGGTTCTTTGCCGCCATTAGTATAGTAAAAGATAAACTGCCATTTGAGTCACCAGATGGCACTGAATTCCGGAAAGGGTTAGAGTTCCTGTATAGGCTCCCTACGGGAGCCAGAGTTGCGCGTTCACGCATGGCATGTGGATCCAGCTCCTCACGTGACTGAATTCGGCGAATAGCAGCGCCGCGCGTTCGAGGCGCGCGGCGGGCTCAAAAGCCTGGGAACGTACGCCGGGGCGCGTGCAACGTCTACTTTGCTGCACGACACTTGATACGGCTCCTCACGTGATCGGATCTCGGTGAATAGCGGCGAGGGCGGCACGCGGCATGTGGAATCAAACGCGCAACTCTGGCTCCCGTAGGGAGCCTATACAGGAACTCTAGAAAGGGTCTATTATCTGCGCCCTCCAGCGTGTTTCAAGTATGCCTGCAGAGAGTTCTTTTTTTGTAATTATAATGACAGATTTATCTCGTACAAGGTTTATCTCGTACACGGTTTATCTCGTACAAGCTTTATCTCGTACAAGCTTGATCTCGTACAAGGTTTATCTCGTACAAGGTTTATCTCGTAAAAGGTGTATCTCGTACAAGCTTTATCTCGTACAAGCTTGATCTCGTACAAGCTTTATCTCGTACAAGGTTTATCTTGTACAAGCTTTATCTCGCACAAGGTTTCTCTTGTACACGGTTTATCTCGTACACGGTTTATCTCGTACAAGGTTTATTTCGTACAAGATTTGTCTCGTACAAGGTGTATCTCGTAAAAGGTTATCTCGTACAAGCTTTATCTCGTACAAGGTTTATCTCGTAAAAGGTGTATCTCGTACAAGCTTTATCTCGTACAAGCTTGATCTCGTACAAGCTTTATCTCGTACAAGCTTTATCTCGTACAAGGTTTATCTCGTAAAAGGTGTATCTCGTACAAGCTTTATCTCGTACAAGCTTTATCTCGTACAAGGTTTATCTCGTACAAGGTTTATTTCGTACAAGATCTGTCTCGTACAAGGTGTATCTCGTAAAAGGTTATCTCGTACAAGCTTTATCTCGTACAAGGTTTATCTCGTAAAAGGTGTATCTCGTACAAGCTTTATCTCGTACAAGCTTGATCTCGTACAAGGTTTATCTCGTACAAGGTTTATATTGTACAAGCTTTATCTCGTACAAGGTTTCTCTTGTACACGGTTTATCTCGTACAAGGTTTATTTCGTACAAGATTTGTCTCGTACAAGGTGTATCTCGTAAAAGGTTATCTCGTACAAGCTTTATCTCGTACAAGGTTTATCTCGTAAAAGGTGTATCTCGTACAAGCTTTATCTCGTACAAGCTTGATCTCGTACAAGCTTTATCTCGTACAAGGTTTATATTGTACAAGCTTTATCTCGTACAAGGTTTCTCTTGTACACGGTTTATCTCGTACAAGGTTTATTTCGTACAAGATCTGTCTCGTACAAGGTGTAAAAGGTTATCTCGTACAAGCTTTATCTCGTACAAGGTTTATCTCGTAAAAGGTGTATCTCGTACAAGCTTTATCTCGTACAAGCTTTATCTCGTACAAGGTTTATCTCGTACAAGGTTTATCTTGTACAAGCTTTATCTGGTACAAGGTTTCTCTTGTACAAGCTTTATCTCGTACAAGGTTTATCTCGTAAAAGGTGTATCTCGTACAAGCTTTATCTCGTACAAGCTTTATCTCGTACAAGGTTTATCTCGTACAAGGTTTATCTTGTACAAGCTTTATCTCGTACGAGGTTTCTCTTGTACAAGGTTTATCTCGTACAAGCTTTATCTCGTACAATCTTTATCTCGTAGAAGGTTTCTCTCGTACAGGGTTTATCTCGTACAAGGTTTATCTCGTACGGCTTAGACGGCGTCCGTACAGACAGACTTGTACGTAATCCGTTACAAGTAACGAAATTACTTGTAATCCCTTACATTTATCAGTAATTTTGTAACGGAATAATTACATATTTCCTGGAGTAATTTTAAAGTAATTCCCTTACATTTTTTACGTAACGGATTCCTTGTAATCCGTTACATTTTTTTTCAGGGCCAACCCCCCCCCCCCCTCCCCCCCTTTTCTAAAGAAAGGGTTGTTTTGATTTCGGTAAGGTCGAGCGCAGTGACACTATCGCGCGAATTGACCAGCGCAAAGGGAGGCTTGGCACTCTTCACTTCCGCAAAGCCTTTGTTTGCAACACCAAGCCCCTGAATCTATTTTTTTAGACGCTAACAACAATGTCAAAAAATTCAAATAAACATTTCTACAAAAAAAAAAGAGGGGGGGGGGGGCAAGTTACATCCGCTTTTTTAGTCCCTTTGTTTTTTCTTTGCGATCGAAGACGGGGAGAGGAGGACACCAAGTGATTGTGTGCCTCTTCGATAACCTCGAGGTGGTGAGTGCACAGACAAGAATTAACAATGTCCTTCTCGGTTATTGGGCAGGAGATCGAACTATAGGGGGCGCTCTGACCCGTTTGTTGCATGAAAAGTATATAATAGGTAAGGGCAACAGAAATGCGGCTGTAATGAAAAATAGAGCACTTTGGAATTACAACAGGTATGAGGTGGTGAGAGAGATTTGGAAAGGGGTCATGGTGCCTGGCTTGACTTTTGGAAACGCAGTGCTATGCATGAAATCCGAAGTGCATGCAAGACTAGAAATAAAACAGCGTGGAGTAGGTAGGCTGGCTTTGGGGGCACATTGCAAAACACCGAACCAGGGAGTACAAGGAGACATGGGATGGGCGTCGTTTGAGGGCAGGGAAGCTGTGAGCAAGATAGAATTTGAGGATCGCTTGAGGCAAATGGGTGGGGAGCAATGGGCACGAAAGGTTTTCAGCTATTTATACATGAGGAGTATAGACACAAAATGGAGACAGCGCACTAGGAAATTAAGAGGAAAGTTTTAGGCTATAGTGGGGTTACGGAAGAGCAGGTCTCAGTTAAGAAGAAAGTTAAAGCCACAGAAAAAGATCGGTGGCTAGAGGGAATGCAGACAAAGAAGGCTCTGGAAGGCTATAGATTAAACAAAACAGTTATTGCCAAAGAAAGCATTTATGACAATTCTAGGGGAAGCTCATTGTTGTTTGAGGCAAGGACAGGTGTTTTGCGAACCAGAACATACAGAGCGAAGTACCAGGAAATGGACACAGTGTGCGCTGCTTGTGGAGAGGAGGACGAGACGGCTGAGCACTTGATACTCTACTGTAAAGGGCTTCACCCTATGCATACCGAAGACAACATAGATTTAATAAGGTCATTGGGTTTTAGAGACAGCGAAGGAAAAGTGGATTTCAAGACAGTAGAGATTACCAAGCAAAGATTAAGTGAATGGTGGCAGAAAGCGAGAGAAAACTAGGCATTTTCTTATTAACTGATGGCAAGGGGGATTTATAGCCTCACTTTCTTTTCAGTACAGAGGGAATATAGTTTTCACATTTAAATATTCTAAGCTTAAAGGGTAAGACAAAATGGCTAGGTGGCGTAAGCTACCGCCCGATCCAAAGGGCTCAGCCGTATTCATCCATCCATCCATCCATCCATCCATCCATGTCCCCATACTCGGTGTTTACTCAACACAAGGCCTGTGCAAATGCCCAAGGCCTTATGGGCATGCCTGTCCTCTTCTACAATAGAGCGCGGGGACACGGTAAATGTACAAAATAAACATCGACCGAACGACTGTCTAAGTGCCGTGATCTATCCCCACGAAGAATGCGTAGTTTGCCCACTTCGGCGTTTTGTGCTGAGGCTGTGACCGTGCATGCTTGCATTGGTCATGCAAGGACGGAAAGTGAAATTACAAAAGAGCCCCTCCTCCCCCTCACCGGCAGAATCTCGAACTCCAGCCGAACGCTTTCACGGCACGCAGCTTCGGTTCATGTCGGCCGAGCGCTGAGTCATTGTATTTGTGGTCCCCATCCTGGGGGAGTAGGAAACAGGCAACGCTGGACAGGCTAGAAGGGGAAAGAGGAGGAAGCGAGGGAAAAGTGGAAAGCGCCAACTGGTCGTCGGTCTTTGACGCAGCGTTGTGTAAAACGCACCCAGAAAGAAAAAAGAAATTGGTACAAAGGAAAATGATTAGACTCGTACATCGTGGAAATTACGGTACAGTTGCACAATCCTCCGCGTTCTCCACTCCGCGGCGCTCGGATCGAATCGCTAAACGAAATTCTGCATTTTTCGAACCCGCAGAACGATATCACCTCCTCACTCCTCTTCTCTCCTCTTCTACACTAATTTTCCTGGCCAAATTATGACGATCATAGCAAAAACAAAAAAAAAAAAAAAAAAACACAACAACAAAAAAAAGCTATGATAGAATGCCGGCTCGTTATGAAGCCAACTTTCGTAGCTCCCTATCGGGTTGTGTATAGTCGGTACTGTATTTGCCGAACACGTCCGACGATTGCTCCGCGCCGCCGAGACACGTTGAGCAAGCACCCTACGTGTGGGGGGAGCGAGGGGAAGGGAGAGACACCGCGCAAGAACAACGCAGTGAGTGCATAATGAGATTAGAGCGTCGGCCAATTAAGTGCGACACTAACGGTGCCCGAGGCGATGGCGGCGCGCAAGCAAGCAGTGCTTTCGGCACAGCAAGCACGCTCGAGTCACAGCGAGCGCCGCGAAAGCACACACATAAGAGGGAGCTTTCCTAGACCGGGCTTCCCCCTCCGCTAAGCCCTCCGCAACGAAGAAGCCACTACTGCGCCTGCGCGCAGATGGCTTTGACTGTAGAGTTCAGGGTATCGTAGCGGGTTGCGGAGAGCGCTGCGGGAAAACGAAAACCATCTACGAAAACTCCCTAATACCCGAGGACGCGTTTTGTCAAAAAAAAAGGCGGAGATTAAAAAAAAAAATGTTTTTTTAGTGTATTTTTTTAAATCGAACACAAAGCGAGTTTTAGTAGATCGTTCCGAAAACTCCGATAACGATATGTGGTACTCCTTCGACGCCCTTGTGCGTGTATCGTATCGTTATCGGGTGTCGTTATCGGAATAACGATAACCGATACTCCGTTGGTGCCTTTGCGATAGTATGGTATCGGGTATCGTTATCGGAGGTGTCAGAACGATATACTAAACGGCTATAGCCGTAAAAGACGCACATACAGGGAGTTTTAGTAAATCGTTCCGATAACTCCGATTACGCTACCCGATTCTCCGTTGATGCATATGCGCCTGCGTCGCGTTGCTATCGGGTATCGTTATCGGGGTTATCAGAACGATCAACTGAAATTCCCTACTGGCGAAAATAAGCGACGATTCAAGGCGGGCCGGACCGTCTGCAAGCAGTCACGCCTCAAGAGATAGTCTGGCTACCGTGGATGGCCAGCTACCAAATAAGCTACTCTCAGATTTATAAGCTTTACTCGATTAATTAATCTATTAATCGGTTTCGTTCATTCCCATGGTGAAAGTAACGCACGAAGTAAGGATTACTTTTGGGGTAACGGTCAGTTACTTTTATGTGAGTGTAATGGTTAATTGTATAAATTACAATTTAACCTTGAGTAATTGTAATTGTAATTCCTTACTATTTTTCAGTAACGTGTACAAGTCTGCGTACAGACATGTCTTTTGTGCGCATATTAGCGGTGCGACCCTGCCTTAATAAAGGCCGACGACCAGACTCGAGATTCTGCAAGGCAGAAGATCCTCCTCGCCACTGGGGGAGTAGGAAACAGGCAACGCTGGACAGGCTAGAAGGGGAAAGAGGAGGAAGCGAGGGAAAAGTGGAAAGCGCCAACTGGTCGTCGGTCTTTGACGCAGCGTTGTGTAAAACGCACCCAGAAAGAAAAAAGAAATTGGTACAAAGGAAAATGATTAGACTCGTACATCGTGGAAATTACGGTACAGTTGCACAATCCTCCGCGTTCTCCACTCCGCGGCGCTCGGATCGAATCGCTAAACGAAATTCTGCATTTTTCGAACCCGCAGAACGATAACACCTCCTCACTCCTCTTCTCTCCTCTTCTACACTAATTTTCCTGGCCAAATTATGACGATCATAGCAAAAACAAAAAAAAAAAAAAAAACACAACAACAAAAAAAAAGCTATGATAGAATGCCGGCTCGTTATGAAGCCAACTTTCGTAGCTCCCTATCGGGTTGTGTATAGTCGGTACTGTATTTGCCGAACACGTCCGACGATTGCTCCGCGCCGCCGAGACACGTTGAGCAAGCACCCTACGTGTGGGGGGAGCGAGGGGAAGGGAGAGACACCGCGCAAGAACAACGCAGTGAGTGCATAATGAGATTAGAGCGTCGGCCAATTAAGTGCGACACTAACGGTGCCCGAGGCGATGGCGGCGCGCAAGCAAGCAGTGCTTTCGGCACAGCAAGCACGCTCGAGTCACAGCGAGCTCGGCGAAAGCACACAAATAATAGGGAGTTTTCCTAGACCGGGCTTCCCCCTCCGCTAAGCCCTCCGCAACGAAGAAGCCACTACTGCGCCTGCGCGCAGATGGCTTTGACTGTAGAGCTCCGGGTATCGTAGCGGGTTGCGGAGAGCGCTGCTGGAAAACGAAAACTATCTACGAAAACTCCCTAATACCCGAGGACGCGCTTCGTAAAAAAAAGGCGGAGATTAAAAAAAAAAAAAGTGTTTTTTTTTGTGTTTTTGTTTGTTTTTTTTAAATCGTACACAAAGCGAGTTTTAGTAGATCGTTCCGAAAACTCCGATAACGATATGCGGTACTCCTTCGACGCCTTTGTGCGTGTATCGTATCGTTATCGGGTGTCGTTATCGGAATAACGATAATCGATGCTCCGTTGGTGCCTTTTCGATAGTACGGTATCGGGTATCGTTATCGGAGGTGTCAGAACGATATACTAAAACTCTCTCTGATAACGGCTATAGCCGTAAAAGACGCACATACAGGGAGTTTTAGTAAATCGTTCCGATAACTCCGATTACGCTACCCGATTCTCCGTTGATGCATATGCGCCTGCGTCGCGTTGCTATCGGGTATCGTTATCGGGGGTTATCAGAACGATCAACTGAAATTCCCTACTGGCGAAAATAAGCGACGATTCAAGGCGGGCCGGACCGTCTGCAAGCAGTCACGCCTCAAGAGATAGTCTGGCTACCGTGGATGGCCAGCTACCAAATAAGCTACTCTCAGATTTATAAGCTTTACTCGATTAATTAATCTATTAATCGGTTTCGTTCATTCCCATGCGTAAAAGCTTAAAATGTAAAAAAATATATGTTTGTTTGTTGCTAGTTTGTTTTCAAGTTTTTTTGTCTTTTGTTTTCTGTTTGACAGGGTTGGGGGGGAGGGGGGGTTCAGGGGGTTGCTGAATATCTGATAAACGGGGCGCTTTCGGATTTTCAATAAATATGCAGTTGAGAATAGCCGAATGACGCCCAGAATCACACATCATTACTTCAACCGCAGAGGCCAAGAGGTTCGTCGATATTCTCGGGCAATATCGAATTCCTTCTATTGTTCACAATAGTCTCTCCTGCGTTAAACGGACACTCGCACGGTGTTGAAGTGGCTTGCACCCGTATAACCTTCTCCACTTGTCTGGAGTTACAAATCTCACCCTCACAGTTTACTTTAGGTCAAAATTTCACCTAAAGTTTGCCTTCGTACGAGTGCACTCGTCCACGTCTGCGTGGCGAAAGCGTCGACGTTTTACTTGTTTTCGTTTGTCAAAATTCAACCGGTTTAAAAAATTAATCGCGCTTAACGCATTAATTGATTAATCGGTAGTTTGATCGATCAAGTCTCCAGCCCTAATACGAGTGATCAAATTACTTGCGACCAATTATAATCTGATTACTTTTGGAAGTACTGAAATTACTCGTAACCTTTACTATTTTTCTCTACGCTTTTTAATAGCGTCAAGTTGCTACAAGTTTCCTTCTAAGGAATCCTGGAACTAAAGCCCCATTCTTGGACCGAGGGTGGGTTTACCGAATTCGGTGGATCGAGAAGATAACTAGTCAATAATTTGGTGATCCTAATCCAATAATGGACAGTATACGAAAGTATACTGTCCACAGTATACAAACCGGCAGAAAATTGGTAGTTCTGAAAATCTGAAGTAATCTATACTTCTTCAAGTAACGGCCTATTACTTTTCTTCTCAGGTAATCAAGTAATCTAATTGAATAGATTTTAATAAAGCGTAACTGTAATGGACATAATTTTCTTTTCTTCTTTTTTTTCTTCTCTTGCGTAACGTGTACGAGAATAACTCTTGAGGGTAACGACATTGAGGCCATATCGCTGCTTAAAATCACTGTTGCCAGTTCTCCGCGGAGTTTTCACCCGAAATCTCGGGAAACGCTTTTCCGTCCTCTAGAAATGTTCGAACAGTCCGCGAAAGAACCAAACAGTCCTCGCGCAGTGTCTCACGTGTTCGAACGCCGAATGCTGAACGCCGGCGTCCGTCGTTCGAACGCCAGACGATGCTCTCGTGCACTTTGATTGGAGGGAAGCGGTAGGTGGAGATGTAAAGCCTGTGCATCTACCCTCTATTCCTTCCTATCAGAGCTCGGCACTCGGACCTCACTGCAAGCTCTCGTCGCCTCTCCTTCCGTTTCTCTTCTTTGCATTGAAACGCAACGCGAAAACAATTCATTAGCGCAAGGGACGGGGACAAGACGAAGATACGAACAAGCAAAGGGTGGGTTGAGGTGAGGGAGTGATTGTCCTTGCGGCGGTTGCAGAACAAGCGCTACTATCAACTGCGTCTTTATAATGTACGAAAAGAGAACGACAAGAAGTGAGGAATGTTTTGATTTAAAGAAGAAAGTAAAGAATGTTAGAATGAAAAATGCATCCATGAACTAAACGACACACTCGCACACAAAGAAGAAAAAGATGTAGATATTTTTTTTTTTCATACATGAAACACTCGGTTGATAAAAGTAGCACTTGTCCTATTCCTATCTTCGTTTTGTCCTTGTCCTTAGCACTAATTGTTTTCGCAATGTTTCTCCAACTAGCCCAACAGTTAATTGTGAAACGCAAATTACTGTTGTGTATATATATATATCTATATATATATATATATATATATATGTATATATATCTATATACCTTTTTTATCGACGCTTTTTAGCGATATAAATTAAATACGCGAGACCATGTTCATCGTCGCTAACGCATTTTTTTTCTTCCTTATTGCGAGTATAGACACCATCATATTTCATGACCGCTAACAAAGATAATGTTTTATACTTTGTTCTTCTTTTTTTTTCCGGCGCAATTATACAGATGACAAGTCGTTGCGGCTTGTCATTTGTATAATTGCGCTGAAAAAAAAAGAGTAATTACTTTTCGCCCCTAATGTCAATAAATTGCACGTAACTAAATTACCGCAGAAATTTTTCAATCGCCGAGTATGTAATTAATTAATCGCAATCCGTCGAGAGAGAAGCGCGGAGCTTGCGGTGGCGTTGAAAGCGACGCCTCAGTGGTAAAGTAATGGAGAGAAAATATTGTTCCTCGTATCGTGACTCGAATTACGACGGCCCTCGCCTGCTCAGTAATAAAATAATAAACACTCTGAGCTTATTAGGGACGTGAAGCTACATTTTGCAGTCACTGACAACTAAAGAAACTCAGTTTCTTTATTATCTGTGAATATACTTGATACTACAATCATCAGAGGATCTAGATAGAGCAATCCATTTAGCGCGAAGAAGCGATCCTTTTTTTTTCTTTTCTTCGTTTCTCTCGGAACAAAAAGCTAGCATAAAAAAAGAAGCTTGTTAGCAGAAACAATGCATTGTTTAAGGTGCGATTGTTTAAAATTCTTTGGAAGGCATTAAACCGTCGTTTCGAGGAGTGAAGCACCTTCAGTTACGTCAATTTCCCCCTCTACGTTGAGCACTGGGTGCAAAGGTGATAGGTCAGCGGGGATTACAATTTTCCTGTCACGTGACGGCAATTTCCCCGCTAAATTTAGCGGGGAAACTGGAGCTGTTTAAATCACGTGGCATCAATTTCTCCGCCAAATTTAGCGCGGAAATCGAATCCGTGTATGGTTCACGTGACATCAATTGACGTCACGTGACCCAAACGCCGATTCAGTTTCCCCGTTAAAGGGGTACTCCGGCCTCTTTCTGCGTGGTCCCCGATTTATATAAAAAAAAAATTCGTAAACACACCAACACACATCGCTGGAATAGTATCCCAAATATTAGGCCAAAATAATTTTTTCCGTGAAGTTACTGAATTTAATTTTTTTTTTTAACATTAATAATATTTATTTTATCGGTTATGAGGGTGGGGGGACCAGAGGAAAAAAGCTGCGGTGTGCAGATTGATTCAGCGTGCAGGAAATGCCGACACATAATACAAAAAGTAATGCACACAAACGGCACGTACTAACACTTAAAATTTAGATACACGTGAAAAACAAAATTCAAATAAGATACACTTGAGCACTGTGCTAAACATTAAAAAAAAAAAAAAAATCTATCAGGTGCTGAATTATAAGCGCACATTTTTTAACGTCAATCAATCAAAATCGAGATTATCAATAAAAAATTTTTAACACATGTGAAAGAGTAAACTGAAGCATCTGAGAGCCGTACTTAGTTCGCTGAGTCTCAACCCTTCACTTCTCCCAGTGGCGAGTAGGGTACACCGGGGAATTTTCTTTCAGCCCCGGGCGGATTCCCCGGAAACATGGCCCCCTTGTTTTTTTCTCTCCTGACACTAGTACACAATCTATATTCATATAATTTCTATATATTGATTGTCTGTAACTTCTCAAACAACAATTGAGCAGTGTAAAAGTCGCAAAACGCGAAATTCAGAATATTTATTGTTTGTCTGCCGCCCCCGCCTGCCACTGGCGCCACTTTTTCGTTGTTGCCAGTAGAGACTTTCAGTTTGAAAAACACGATGGGGACCAAAAAGAAATTTTTCGATACAAAAAAAAAATTTTTAAGAGGCATACGTATGCCTCTTAAAATTTTCTTTTGTATCAAGAAATTTCTTTTTGGTCCCCATCGTGTTTTTCAAACTGAAAGTCTCTACTGGCAACAACGAAAAAGTGGCGCCAGTGGCAGGGCAGACAAACAATAAATATTCTGAATTTCGCGATACTAAATAGATCAGATCAGATCAGCCTTTATTTCCTCGAAGGTCTCCCAATTGGGATACATTACATGAGAGGGGGGGGGGGGGGGGGGGGGGTAAATACAACATTCAAAGCACAAAAATAAAAGGTAAACAGCAAAAGATTGAAAAACATACGCTGATCACACTTTACAAATGGGATTTACAAATATCGCGAAATTTATTGGTATCAGTTTCAACGACGATGTGAGATGGTAAAGGATTCCAGCCGGCAATAGGGGGGAATTTCGAAATTTGTTAGTTCTGGAGAAGAGAGGCTGAATTTTGAGTGGATGACCGCGGCGCAATTCAAATGTAAGATGGATCTTGAAGATAGAGGCTACGAAATTCCGATGATGAGTAGTAGAGGCGATGAAAGAAAACAAGACGGGCTAGTTTGGTTCTAATTGCTAAAGGAATCATCTCCAGGCTGGTTTTCATAATTGTGACACTCGAGGTTCGTGAATAGTCATGCATGATGTAGCGTGATGCCTTGTTTTGAACAGATTCGAGCTTGTTAGGAAGGTGTACGCTTGATGAGGCCACCAGATGATGTTGGCTATTCGAGTTTCGATCGCGCAAATGCTTTGTAGGCGATTTGTTTGACTGTCTGAGATAAGCCGAAAAGGTTGCGTTTGATGTATCCGAGCGATTTACATGCACTTGAAACGGTGTTCTTGATATGATCGTTCCAAGTGAGGTCCTCTGAAAAAAATGACTCCTAAGTACTTGTATGTTCGAACTTTCTCTGTGTCTTCGTGGTTAATTGAATATTTCCTTGGCGTGGAAGAAGGCTGACTGCCAAATGTTATACACCTTGTTTTATTTCTGTTGAGTCTCATTTGCCATGTGCTGCACCAAAGTGAAATCGTGTTAAAGTCTTGCTGTAGCAGTGCGTGATCATCTGGATTGGGGATGCGCCGGTAGATAGCACAGTCATCTGCAAAACGTCTTATAGAGGGGGTGTTAAGCTAAGTGGCAAGTCGTTTATGTAAATGATAAATAAAAGCGCAATACGCTGCCCTGGGGAACTGGGATTTTACTGATAATTCAGAGGACGACATATGTAGCCTGTTTACGATTTTTAAGAAAAGTGGCCATTCATTATATGATAACAGGATGAATGTTGAGTTGAGACAGCCTGTACAACAAGCGTTAATGAGGTATGTAGGTTTGGAAGAGGGGAGGTTTTCGTGCAAATTAGTAACAAATTCAGAAAGTTGCGTTTCACACGAAAAACCTTTTCTTAGGTTAGGGGATGGTCAAATAAGCAGCCAATGACACGAAAATATATGGCATGCTCCATAATTTTTCACGGTACAGTGGAATTGGTCTATAATTAGAGGCACGTTTTTAATCACCAGATTTAAAATTGGTAGCATTTTCTCAAATCTCCAATCAGCCGGAAGGTACACTAGCTCTACGGATTGCATGAAAATGAGATAGAGCAGATCGCAAGATATGGGTCGGGTTATCTTCAAAAGTTTGGAACATAGTGTCATCTTTGCCATGTGCAGAGCTTGGGGAGAGTCGATCAATAATTGCCAAAATACCTTCTTACGTAAAGGTAACAGGTTCCCATGATGCGGTTGGGATACACAAATTTGATCACATGGCAAAGGGAACTTTTCCTCAGTGAAAACAGATACGAAATGCTCATTAAAAGCCATTGCTGATTCATGGTTGCAGAGCTCCTGTTCTTGCTCAGCATAATTCTCAGGCAAAGTTCACTCCCGTTTAGGACCGATGGTCTTCCAAACTTTTTTGGAGTTTGTTTTTAATAAATTTAGGAGGTCACTCATGTAATATTTATTTTTTGCCTTTCTGATTTAAGATTTGTAATTTGACCAGTCCATAACTGAATGACTTAACTTTGCTCTAGAAAACAGATGTTTCTTCTTATTAGATAGTCTTTTTAACCAGTTCGTAACCATGGTCGTTCAGCATTCGTTTCTGCACAATTTTCGGAATGAAAGTCCACTTTGGTCTCTTAAACTCCATTTTCAACATATTCCAGTTTGCCTTAAGCGATCTTTTGTTAAACTTCTTAAAGTACATGGACGCAAAACTTTGGAAAAAGGCAACAAGAGCTTCCTTGTCGACTTTAAAATAATCATATATATATATATTTTGGTGCCGTGGCTCTAAACTTAACCGGGAGTGTCATTTCAACAAAAACAATGTTATGGTCATTAATTTTACCGAGAACATGAACTGACCTAATATTGTGAGGGGACGACGTAAACACAATGTCTAGTACAGCCTTGTTCCTTGTAGGCTGAGTAACGACTTGATTAAGGTTAAAAATGCTCGCTATATCCCCCCCCCCCCAAAAAAAAAAAAAAAAAAAAAAAAAAGAGGCTTCTACTGGGTTTGAAAATGCGTTTTCAATACGCCCTTTGTTACCGGAAAGGGTAAGCATACCGATACCGAAAAGAGTAAAGGCCGGTAATTGTGACAATATATTTCGTTGGGGTTGCTCGAAAATCGTCGGAGTACCTCTTTAAAAAGCATTTCATGCTTTAAAAATAAAAAAAAAATAAGCACCGATGTGCTTACGCTAACAGTATCGCGCAAGTGTGCTCCCGCGGACAACATGAGCTGCAGCAGTCATGTTAAGTATACACACGTGTGTGTATACTTTATCTTTTTGCCTTTTTTTTTGCGCTGTTTATTTTGCCGTTAACGCGTACCAACAGCTCGCCCAACCTTCCACCGTATTGCTGCAACAGTCCTTCATCTTTTTTTTTTTTATATAACATACCTTCCGGTTTAAAATATAGCTCTGGTGTAACCTGTTTGATGCACATTTGTACTGCACTCATTACAGACGTAATCAAATTACTTTAATTGATTACTTTTTTTCGCAATTGTGTAATACTTTTAGATCCGTTTTCAACCCGCAGAAAAGTTTATCGTCTTTAAAATCTGAAGTAATCGGAAAAGTACCGGTTACTTTTTCGGGTAACGTCAAATTACTTTGCTCCTCAAGTATCCAAGCAATCTAATTGGATACTTTTTAACCGAGAGTAATTTTAATTGTAATCGATTTGTTTTCTTCGAGTAACGCGTTCAAAAGTGGGGAACGCGAAAGCTTAGAAATTCTGTTCTTCAAACTGTATGACAAATCAAGAGGAAATGGAAAGTTGCAAAAATTGCAAACGCAGAAAAAGAAGAAAAAAAAATAACGGATTGTGCGTTGCAGGTGGCTGGGTACAGGTGGTGTGAGTTCCCACTCAACTGAGCGTCATTAACGACGACTAATTCGTCCCGAGTGCGGAGAGTCGGTGTCTGAATGAAAATCGCGAAGCGAGCCGTACACCCGGAGGAAGTATTCCTCGCATATACGGCTTTTGTGCAACGGGCTGGATGAAATAGACCGCGGACGCTTGCATCACGGCCGAAGCGACACTACTATACGCTAAGTGGCGCGTGTACGTGCAAGAGAGCCGATCGTGCCGACGGCGCCGCATATACTGAGGCTCGGGCTCGTCTCAGTATTCAATTACCACGCCGACGCGTCTGAACGACAGGAAACGGTACAGGCGTCCGCCTGCCTGCAAGCCCGTCTCGTCGACACGCACGCTTTTTTTTTTTTTTTGCTGTTGTTTCTGTTGGCGTGCACGCACGCGCGCTTCCTTTGTGTATTTGCTAACCTGGCGCCGTTCCGTTCACCCCTAAGCTGACAGTGCCGTAGAATAATCTACGTGCTCTTCGCACCAGTCATACGGCTATCTTCCGTCACGTGATCACGCACTTCCCCATCATTGGCGTCGCGCGCGAACAAACGCGTCGGCGTGGTCGGCAGTCGCTACTGGCCAAACGCTCGACGTCTTTAGATGGATTAATTTGGCTTTCGTGGACGGTAACAAGAGTAACGCCAAAGACTGTCGACGTTAACGGCGTGTCGGTTTTAGGACGCGATGGCTCCAAGCTCCCATCGCGTTCGTACTTACTTCACGAGCACCGGGAGACTGCAAACCTGACATGCACGCTGCAAGGTGCTTGAGGCTCATCGGTGTAGTTTGTTTCTGTTTGTCACTCGGTGTGAATCGGACTTGTAAGAGTACGCTGCCGAAACATCTCGACGCTGCTACCCACGCGCAGAGAGCGGAGTGAGGTGACGAAAGGCGGATGGTTGATTGGGGCAGCGAGCGCGTAGCTTCTAAGCGCGCTGTCAGCTCAGGCGCGACCGGAGTCTAGCTGCAGCCATTCGGGCAAACCTGGAGACAGGCGTGCGAACAAAGCGTGAATATCCGGCGCCGGCTACGTGTCGACTCGAAATCCCCTGATTTAGGATCACTTTTTTAGCCGCGGAGTTCAAGGGCGAGCTATCGCGCCTCCACACACAAAGCCACCGAGGTTTTTTTTTTAATTTTTGCTTTTGTTGTGGTTGCTGTTTTTTTTTTTTTTTTCTCGCGCAATCTTAGGGTATCTCAAGTGCGGGTTTAAAGGGACGCTGACGAGGTAATTACATACGGTCCTCGAGACTTTTTGTTTTTGCGAGCGAAACATAATCTACGAAGTCGGTGCAACACCTTATAAAAAAGCGAGGCCGTATTTATGATGAAGTTTCGACGTCACTTAGAAAAGGCCAACGTGGAGCAGACAGGACACAGCCGAACGCGGACGCAGGGCTCGTGTCCATTCTGTTTGTGCCCCAAGTTTGCCTCTTGTATGTGACGTCAAAACTTCAGCACTGCGGCCTCGCTCTGTCTAGAAGGTGTTGGTCGGCGCTGCGGCCAATCTTCGCGTTTTGAGAAGGAAAATGTTTCGACCTCGCGCGGAAAAGTAATTGCGCTGTTTGTATGTTTAGACAGCCGGAAGTTAGTGCTCCTCAATGGGCGACTTGTCCCTCAGCTGTAGAGACGAGAAATTTAGCCAGTGTGGCACAACCGCTAGCCTGGGGGAGTCGTTTACGTGCACCACCCACTAGCGATCCACTATACCGCGAGCCGGCACGATGCTCGTCCAGATCGAAACGGGTTGTGCAGGGAGGGTGAGGATTCAAGTCAGGATCCCTAGGTTCTGCAGCGCAAACTTTCGCTCCCTGCGCTCCGAGCTATCTGCTGGGTGTTGTCAACACGTTCGGCCACCGATCCACCCCCGAACGCTCGCTGGGTATACCTGAAAACAGCTCCGTATATACCAGCGGACTGAACGCTGGTGGTGATTTTCATCGCGTGCTTTCGAACCTACTTTCACGGCTTCCTCTTGAGACCGTCGGGGGTCGCTGGAGAAGGCTTGGCGAGCGAACCTGCCGCTACGGCTTTCTGTTTTAGCCGCTTGGTGGCGTCCATTTCGCTGGAGTCTTCAATAGTGACCTTGGAGCGGACTTGCATGGCGCTCATCGCAAGTAATAAAATTGCTCGTAATCGATTACTTTTTTTGTAATGATTTCGTAATACTTTGATTACAGTTATCAGAAAGTAATCGCGAGTGCAATCTGATTAATTTTGAAATAGGGTGTTTCCAGGTCACATCATGCAACGATGGTCCGGTTCCTTTTGTTTTATTTTATATTTATGTAGAACAAATGTGTTGAAAGCCATGTTCTTGGGAGGAGAATTCAACTATACGCGAACGTCGTAGGTAATTTTTTTTTTTGTTTTTTTTTTCTCGGAGATGTAAAATTTCGAAGCTCGAGGCGCTATGGTACTTTGCACAGCCGCCAATTTCAAACCGAAGTACGCACGTAGTAATAATTTTGTCTACCTATTTCATGAAGGGATTGCGACGTGTTCACATAATATTAAAAACTACAATGAAAGATTTCCATGCAAAAGAAAAAAAGAAGACGAAGTTTACGAAACACGTCAAATAAACACGTTTTAGTGACATATTCACAAACGATCTACCAACGAATTACTTCATATAAAACGACGTAAAATATATCAAAATGATCACCTTTAATATATAAGAAAACAATATCCTTATCCATTATTGCAGTTCTGTCATTAACGCAGAAACGCAACTCATTTTTCTAAATGTGGCAAAATTGCACATCAATACTAGAAACAGAAATAGCTCAGTTAGTTTTATATTTGTCGTTCCTTGCATTGCCTCCTGATCGCCACGCCTCGAGTTCCTAAATTTTAAATCTCTGGAAGAAAATTAGCTACGGCGTTCGCGTATAGCTGAATTCTCCTCCCGATGACATGGCTTTATCATATATGTTTTACATAAATATAAAAAAATATTACGACCCGGACCATCATTGCATGTTCTGACGTAGAAACACCCAATACACAAATTACTTGTAACCGTTATTCTTTTCCCCTCCCCTTATTAATGCGCCTTTCATTCGTACAAGTTTCCTACCGAGGAATACTGGAACCAAATTTCCGACAGGAGGACGGTTTTACCAGCATTGGTGGGTTAATGAGATAAGGAGTTCATAATTCGGTGATTCTAATCCAATAATGGACAAGACCATAGCCTCCTTTATACTGACAAAGCCTGGCAGATCGCCACGAGACGCCGAAAGTGAAAAGGTAGAGCGGCAGACAACGAATGAGAGGATGGAGAGTCATGTAACGGGCGCCCCGCTGCGGCGAGACGCCGAAACACACTTGTCCCGAGCGATGGAATGTCAGCTCGTGCCTCTATGCCTCGCGCAACCGCTTCTTTTCTCGTCGGGTTTGAAAAACATGTTTCGGGTCCTTGCCGCTGCAAAAGCTGTGCGCTGAGTACCAGGTTCCCCGAGAAATGCTCACTGCTAGTAGATCCTCGCGCTCCAAATCTGCGACCGGGCACTCTTTGGCTCCGCGGTCGAACTGCCAGGCTTTGCGAGTATAGAGGAGGCTATGACAGGACGAGAGACCCATTTTCAAACCGACAGAAAAACTCTGCGACCGGGCGTTCTATGGCTCTGTCGTTTCGAAAATCGGAAGTAATCGGAGAAGTAACGTGACCCGTAGTCGCGCCAAAATTCACCCGCTACATTTAGCAGGGATATCGATGCCGCAAGATCTGACGTCACGGGGTCAAGTCGCGGTGTCCCACAACGTCACGTGGCATCGATGTATCCGTAGTAAATGTAACGGGGGCAATACACAGGCGGACAAAGTTATGGGTATGCGAAAAGTCGCGTTAAAAATGTTTTTTTTTTTTTTTTTTTTGCACGGCTATAAAAATCTTCACATAACTTCGCGGCCCCTTTTAAGACGGTGTCGATGACTAAGCAGGAAACCCGAGCCGCCGTCGAAGCCGTCATTACAGCCGAAGGCGGGACCGGGGAGGGGGGGACCCGGCCGGAAAGACAAGCAGAAATAAATAGGAGAGTAGTATCAACCCTAAACTGACAGTGCGGTGGGAGCTAAGCGCTTGTCGGACCAATCAAACGCCTCGCTTTCATCAGCTGATCCCGCCCTCTGCGCGTAGGTATGGGCGGGAACGCCACCACGTGTCGAAAGGTAGACGCGCCACTCGTTCAACGAGAACCTATAGATTCCACCGCACTGGCAGCTTAGTGGTGTAAACGGAGACTGGTAGTGGCGCGGCGGCGGGAAAAAAAAAAAAAAATGGGCCGTAGCGGCGCGCGTGGGCGATCGCCGACGCGGCTGTCTCGGACCATTCGGAACAGCTGTCAGACAACGGCCGTGTTAACGACCTTTTAAAGCCCAGACCGCAACACGGACTCCCTCTTTCTCTCTCTCTCTCTCCCTCCCGCTCTTGCGCGATTGGTTCTCCGTCGTTTGGGTTCCCCTGCTAGCGTTCTTCCCATCAGTACACCCGTGCCCCGACTGGATGGACATAAAAACGCACGCTCGTCGAAACCCGGTCAAGTCAGGCGGCTCTGAATGGACTCCCATACAAACGCTCCACGCTACATACTCTGCTTCACATTATAGAGAGAGTCTTAGAAGATCGTTCCGATGCCTCGGATAACGATATACCCGAAACTCCGCCGCCGCCGCCTTTGAGCACGCATCGTGACGTTATCGGGTATCCGTATCGGGGGTATCGGAACTATAGTAAGTTACCGCACGAAAAGGTAGGGCGAGGGGAAAGGAAGGCTGGAGAGGAAGAAGCAGACGGAACGCTGGAGGGGAGAGGGGAAAACATCCTCCTCTCTCCAGCGTTCCGTCCGCTTCCTCCTCCCCGCCTTTCCTTTCCCTCGCCCTAGCTTCTTGAGGTGCAACGGACTATATCTACTGAAACTCCCTAATAAGGCCGACTAAAGCCAATGTTACGAGAAAAAAAAAAAAAAAAACGAGGGTATTTAAGCATTGTTTACGAGTTGTGAGTGCGAAAGCATCAATGTCGTTCTTCGCGCCACGATCGCTTCTGATCCTCTCGGCGCCGCGGCCGCTTCTGCTCCTCTGGATTGATGGATGGATGGATGAATCCGGCTGAGCCCTTTGGATCGGGCGGTAGCTTACGCCACCTAGCCATTTTGTTTTACAATTTAAGCTTAGAGTAATTAAATGTGAAAACTATATTCACTCCGCACTGAAAGGAAAGTGAGGCTATAAAACCCCCTTGTCATTATTTAATAAGAAAATATAGTTTTCTCTCGCTTTCTGCCACCATTCACTTAATCTTTGCTTGGTAATCTCTACTGTCTTGAAATCCACTTTTCCTTCGCTGTCTCTAAAACCCAATGACTTTATTAAATCTATGTTGTCTTCGGTAGGCATAGGGTGAAGCCATTTACAGTAGAGTATCAAGTGCTCAGCCGTCTCGTCCTCCTCTCCACAAGCAGCGCACACTGTATCCATTTCCTGGTACTTCGCTCTATATGTTCTGGTTCGCAAAACACCTGTCCTTGCCTCAAACAACAATGAGCTTCCCCTAGAAGCGTCATAAATGCTTTCTTTGACAATAACTGTTTTGTTTAATCTATAACTTTCCAGAGCCGTCTTTGTGTGCATTCCCTCTAGCCACCGATCTCTTTCTGTGGTCTTAACTTTCTTCTTAACTGATACCTGCTCTTCCGTAACTCCACTATAGCCTAAAGACTTTCCTCTTAATTTCCTAGTGCGCTGTCTCCACTTTGTGTCTATATACTCCTCATGTATAAATAGCTGAAAACCTTTCGTGCTCATTGCTCCCCATCCATTTGCCTCAACCGATCCTCAAATTCTATCTTGCCCACAGCTTCCCTGCCCTCAAATGACGCCCATCCCATGTCTCCTTGTACTCCCTAGTTTGGCGTTTTGCAATGTGCCCCCAAAGCCACCCTACCTTCTCCGCGCTGTTTTATTTCTTGTCTTGCATGCACTTCGGATTCCATGCATAGCACTGCGTTTCCAAAAGTCAAGCCAGGCACCATGACCCCTTTCCAAATCTCTCACACCACCTCATACCTGTTGTAATTCCAAAGTGCTCTATTTTTCATTACAGCTGCATTTCTCTTGCCCTTACCTATTATATACTTTTCATGCTCACTGAGATATTCTGCACCATCACATATCCATACTCCTAGATACTTGTATTTACTAGCTCTCTCAACTGTAATATTCTGTATCTTCAGTCTCTCAACATCATCATTGTTAAAAATCATGACTGCTGATTTTTCACTACTGAATTCTGAACGTAATTCCTCTCCTTCCCTACCACAGATGCTCATTAATTCCTGTAAATATATCCTGTTTTTAGCCATTAGTACGATATCATACGCATACATCAATCCAGGTAAGGATTGATGAATTTTTTGGCCTAGCTTACTGTACGAAAGGTCAAATCCGAGCCCACTCTTCTCTGGTCTATCCTCCAATCCTCTCAGATACAACATTAACAGCAAAGGCGATAACGGGCACCTAAGGCCTCGTCTTATCTCTATTTTCCTCGTTGTCTTTCCTTTCCATGTTATTATCACCTTATTATCTTTGTAAATGTTCCTAAATATTGCTGTTAGTCCTTCATCTAGGTTTAATCTCTCCACTATGTCCCACAGATTCCTTTGGTTCACATTGTCATAGGCACCCTTGATATCCAGAAATGCCAGCCAGAGCTGTCTGTTTTCTTTTTGCGCTATTTATATACACTGTGTTAGAGAAAATATATTGTCCTCCAACCTTCTTTGTTTCCGAAACCCGTTCTGTAACTCGCCCAGCATGCCCTCGCAATCTACCCATTCCTCCAGTCTGTTCTTTAAAATCCGCATTACCAACCTGTAAATAACTGGTGTCACGGTTATGGGACGATAATTCCTAATATCAGACTTATCTCCCTTTCCCTTATATATCATACTCATCCTACTAAGCCTCCATTCATCGGGAATATTTCCTTTTTTTTATCATAGTGCTCACTACCTCCCTTAGTTTTGCCTTAGATTTAGGACCCAAATTCTTCACCAGCTTGATTGAGATACCACCTGTGCCTGTCGACGTGCCACTAGGGGCTCTTCGTTCCGCCTTTTCCCATTCCCTTTGTCCAAAATCCGCGATGTCACAAGCTGGACTGCTACTTCCTTCGGTTCTCCTATCTTCCACATGTACCCGTTCCCGATTTTTTTCCTCCATCACTGCTGCTATATGTCGTATCGCATCATCTCCCTCTAAATGATCTCCCTGATGCGAGAGTATCAACCTCTGTTTAGCTTGCGTCGTTTCACCGAGTGAGTTCAAGTGCTCCCAAAACTTCTTGGCTGCGTTTCTATCTTTCTTGCTTACATTACTCATCCATTCTTCACCGTTTCTCTCAATTTTCGCATTGATCAAACTGGACGCCTCTCGTCGACATGTTATAGAAGTGTCCCATTTTCTTTTTACTTCCGTTTCTGACTCCCCACTACGCTTGGAATGCCTGTGTTTTCTAGAGGCTTCCTGACGTTTTTGTATCGCTTGCTTCACTTCTTTGTCCCGCCAGCTTTTTGGTCTATGTCCTTGCTTCCCCTTTCGTTTACTCTGAAATTTGTCTAGTTCCAGAGCAAAAAGCCTAGTTAGGCTCTCATAGGTCCAATCTGTATACCGTTGCCCTGAAACTGCTTCCTCTATTCTTTCAGCAACTATTTCCATGGAACTCTTTGTAGCTGCAGAAAGTTTGCTTTGATTTATGTTGTCTAGTTTCAGCCTTTACTTCTCTGGCAAAATTCAGCTTAATACGTTTGTGATCACTACCAAGACTTTTGGAACCTTCTTCATCTATTTTCATTACTTGTAACTTACCATATATTTTGTGTGACGTGAGTACCGAATCTATAGTTGAATGTAGATTGCCAGTTTCCCACGTTATGTGCCCGTCACACTTCTGACTGGTATTACATAAAACTCTCGGCGGTGGCCGCAGCGCCATGGAGTGTAGGGTGGCGTTCCTTGGAACTATGCCGCGCGCGAGCCAATGGGAGCCTATCCATCATATCGCTGATACAGACAACAGGCTTCGCTCTATTGGGACAGGGAAGTTTAGGTGCCGCTTGGCGCGGCTTCAAAAGCTGATACCGCCGGTGCGCTCCATGGGACAGTTAATGCTTTCGCATTAAAAACGACGAATACCGAGAGGCACTGCTTGACTTGCGGGCCATCGGACCGCGGCGTTGGCTGCTGCGGAGTATAGCGGTGTGCGAATAATAGAGAGCTTTAGTAGGTCGTTCCGATACCCCCGATAACGATACCCGATAACGGTACGATGCAAGCGCAAAGGCGGCGGCGGAGTATCGGGTATCGTTTTCGGAGTCGTCGGAACGATCCACTAAAACGCTTCAACGGTTCGTGTCGAATAGCGCTGCCTCATTCACAGCCTTCGCATGGGCACTGAGAAAACCCCAACATACCGGCCCTTTTTACGGTACACTGAAACTAGACCATATTTACTCGATTAATTGACGGAACTCTAGCGTGCGGAGCAAAACGAAACTCTAGGGTACGATGTACTAAAAGTCTCTAATTACTCGAGTAAATTCGGTACTCACTGGGGACCCTAAAGGGAAGCTGAAGTACTCTTCGTGAAAGCCCAGTTAGGAGCGGACTTCTATGCGCTGAGGAACTGAGGGAGAGGGGGAGATGTCATACCCACTAATCCAACCAATCAGAGCTCGGCGTTCTGCCGTCCCCGCGCAGTCTCGTCTCCTCCTCTCCCACACTTTCTGCCCGTATAGATTGCCATCTAACGAATTCAGTTATCGCGCTTGACTTCGGCAGAAGGAAACCTAAACCGAAATTTGTTACGAAGAACTCGTGCACCGATTACCGCGGGGCACGCGGCGAGCCTCTCCTCCGCCTGTCATCTGCCCAAAGCGTCGTGACGTCATTGTCGACATCCCGCCGATGACGTCACATTTGCGAGTTTTTCTTCTCCGCTCTCGCACTCTCGATCCTGCGCTCGGCGCGCCGCAACGAACGGGGCTGCAACCAAGTTTTGATTGTCGATTACGACACTCCTATTAATAAGATGAAACAAAAAAAGGGGCGTAGCCTATTTTTTTTTTTTTTTTACGCTCTGTGATTGGTTGTTTGGCTTTTGTTATCGGCTAACGCCGCAGCCTGATTGGCTGCGGTGTGATAATGAGATGCTCGAGACGACTATGACGTCACGCCGCTGCGGTCGCACTGCTGTCGGCACTGCGCATGCGCCGACGCGTGGCGATGTGCCGCGGCCGGCTCCGAGACTCGTGTTCAGGGAGAACACGATTCCCGACCGAACGCTGACACAGCACTCGTGCGCGCTGCCGCGTTGGCCTTCTGTAGGTGACGTGCCGACGTCGCGTACAGAAAACTCGCTTTGCGCTTTTTTTTTTCTTTTGAGGGATGGTTTTGATTAGATTAAGTTTCCAGCGAGGATTTGCATAGGCGATCGGTGTCAGCATTTCAATAAAATGGGTGTAAAGATTCAAGCTTAAAAAAAAAATAACTTTCGACGTGTGATTTCGGGAAGGTTTTGGGTTGCAAAAATGTAGGTGCGCGCGCGCGAAAAAAACAAAAAAAAAAAAAAACAAAGAACAAGAACATCTCTGATCGTGTGCGCACCAAAAATATATAATGTTAGCTATAATTGTGGATGCTGAGATGGGTCGGATGCGGATGTAATCTTTTCCTATGCAGGTTGGATACGGCAGTAATAAAACCGCAATCCACAGAACATTAAAAAAAAAATCGTAGCAAGTTTTTTTGTTGTTGTTTTTTTGAGGGGGGGGGGGGGAGGGGGTCGAAAATATTTCTGCTACACCCAAAGACCCACTTAAAGAACGTGATGGTGTTGTTGTTTCATTACTTCTTTTTCGAGCACGCATAATCCGTGTTTTCCCCCACCTGACAACACTCGGAAGAAGATGCTCGAAGTCTCTGTAATGGATCTGTAATCAAGAGGATTTTGAGCTCCTCCTCCCCTCCCCCTTTCCACTTTTCCTCAAGTTGGCGCTCGCAAAAAGAAGCACACGAACACACACAGAGCGGTAAAAGAATCAAAGAAAGAATAACGGAGAAGAAGAACCACTTACCAGCACCAACAAAGACGAATTATACGTAATCATCCTCGCCGCTTCTAAAAATAAACCGCGGGGAACGCATGGAGGATATGACGATTAAGATACTACGGCCATCACGGTCGCATCATTCGCGATGAGGTGTTTGCAAGGGGGAAGAGCACCGACTCTCCCTTCCCCTCCCCGTTTCTCGGTTTATTCATCGGCACTCGAATACAAAGTAGCGACTCGCGGGCCGCTTGTAATGAACGCCTTTGTGCGGCTGAGAGGCGCCGAAAAAGACGCTCGGATGATGGTGGTTCTGCCGCGTCGCTCCTCAGACGCGCACCCACGATTCGGCAAGTTTCACGACCTGGAGACAGAGTTCCGTGTTTCATCGGGGGGTGTTTTGTATTTCGTTTCACGCGTAGTCGGAGGAGCGCAGCCAACGATCCGCAACGGAGCCAACGCGGAGAGCAAGTCGTCTGCTTCTTGCGCATGGGTTGCTGTGACGTCAGACAAACGCCGAGTTCTGATTGGCTTTGATGGGAAGGATGGTGGCTAGACCTCAATGCTAGATGCCTCGAGGTCTACCCACTATTTTTTTTTTCTAATCTGCCATTAAGAGCTCGGCGTTGTTCTGAAGTCACCGCAACCCCTGTGCAAGAAGCAGACGAACTTGTGCTCCGCATTAATGGCGCGTTCACACACTCGCGTCGAGACTGACCGAGTCCGAGGGTTGTTATGGCAACAGCGGCGTCGAATCCAACGAAACAGGGTAAAAAAAACGCGTTTTTTGTTGGAGTTGACGCAGCTGTTGGCATAGCAACCCTCGGTCGGACTCGAGGCGAGTGTGTGAATCGCCCTTTAAAGGCCGACGTACAACCTCGGTTTCCTTTTCTGCCAGGGAGATTATCCTCTTAGTGCTTCCCTTCTCCTAAGCTGCAAGGAAGGTCAAGTTTAGGGTAAGGTAAAAAATGGAGAGGATACAGGAAAGAAGGAAGTGGGCAAAACTGGAAAGCGCGAAGTGTACATGAATGCGGCGTGAATGCAGTGAAAGGCAGTGAATGCGGCGTCATACTGAGCTTTTTTTTTCCTTCTCTGCGCATGACGACGCACTTTTGGTGTTGCCTGATTTGGGTCCCTCGGGCCGTAGCGGTGGCCGCGCCCGGACTTTTAGGTGAAACGGAGTATAGCAAAATTCGTGTTTATTCGCTGGTTTTCCATCGAGAACCGTCATGCTCGGCCGTAGCACCGGACCGTTACATGTAGGCTAAAGTCACGTAAACCGTACAGGCCCCAGGATGCAGGGCCATCTC
Organism: Ixodes persulcatus; assembly: GCA_013358835.2. Lineage (NCBI taxonomy): Eukaryota > Metazoa > Arthropoda > Arachnida > Ixodida > Ixodidae > Ixodes > Ixodes persulcatus. Next base: position 397,599 of record JABSTQ010010733.1, read on the forward strand.
GAAACGCGAATGGACGAACACTTCCGATGGAGGTTGAACTTGGGACATAGTGATTCCCAGCCATATAGACCGACTCAACTCGCTGACGTCGACGGTCGACGCCACTGAGGTGGCGCTGCTGTCGGTAGTGCGCTTGCGCAGACGCTTCACTCCTCCCGATTTCGGTTTCTGCACAGTGCCCACACCTGGCGTGGGCAAAGCGGGCTTGTTTGGAAACACCGTGTTGGTGTATGCTGTGCTGACCGAGCTAAGCGGAGCAGGTAAACGTTTACACTGGCTCGATTACGTTGACAAAAAGCGCGGACACACAGAATGTGTTGAGCTAAAAAGAAAATATCGAGATACCAGGCTACCTTGTGTCTAAAGACGGTAAACATGCCCCGAACCCGATCAAATCAAAGCCGCGTCGGAGTTCCACCGGCCAACAAGGCAGAAAGAGCTGATCAATTTCGCGGGATATCAGTTCATCCCAGCAGCCGATCGAAACGCCAGCTACACGGCACCACTTGCAGCTTCGCTACAATATATTCTACTGTCCTAATTCACCATTTTAGAAATAACTGTCTCCATCTAGCAGAAAACGGGGTTTGAGGGTTCCGAGGATGAAACAACGCGCAGATTAGGAAGGAGAGAGAAGAAGCTCCTTAGGACCAACTTGAAGTAAAAAAGATAAGGACAGGAACAAAAGCGTCTTTTGTTCGCTGCAGCTCAGTGGAGCCAGCTAGAGCCACTAAATAAGCTGCGCTTAGAGTATCGGCACTCCGTCCCCCGACATTGTTGTGGGCGCCGCCATTTTGGCTCGTATGCAGAGCAGACGCAACTGCCCATCGTCATGATTCAAAAGTGCTACTTCCTCAGCATTAGATTCAGTGTTGGGAAGGTCATGTAATATTGCTTTGCTCTGTCCGGAACTGTTTAAACATTTGTGGAGAACGGAAAAGCGTTTCCTGTGATTTCAGATAAAACTTCAAATAACTGGCAACCATGATTTTAAGACACAATATGGCCAAGTGTCGTTACTCTGAAGCGTAGCTTATTTGTGGCACTAGAGCCAGCGGGTCTTGTTCCCTTGGTCGAGGCAGTGCCCGCGCCCGCTTGGACATGTGTTCACGTGTGTTGATTACAGAACCTACCGACGATTTTCTAAAATGGTCCATTACAGTACCGATGGTGGTCTTTGGTTGCTCGTGATACCACGCTCATTACGCTTCATTCTGCTGCACTCGCTGCATGATGATCCGACCGCATGGAATGTCACATTTTTTTCAAACACAATGGCGTATTCGGCAACGATATTTATGGCCCGGCCTCTATTCTTCAATTGACAAATAAATAAAACCATATGTCTTATGTTAACAACACAAACGTCAAACAACGCCACTGTGAAGATAGTAATCGCGCTCGACAAAAGTACATAGTTTATTTACACCATTCGCAACTTTCACGGCCTATATAGGGGCCGCTCCAGTTCCTATCAAAATGGCTGTCATTTGGATGATCGTCGTAGAACGGCTGAACTAGGCTTGGTCTGTGACGTGTAAGTAATTCAAATTGTGTGAAATACGAGCGATATGAGAACCTTTCGTCACACTTCCGCGTCAGGAAGGTGTAAGCAAGCACCTTCATTTTGAAACCGATCATCCAGGAGCTAGGGAGCGCGACTCTCACACCGCGGTACCACCATCGCTGATAGTTGCGAACATTTACAAATTAAATGAAACCATGTCCGAGACATTGGTCGATGGAACCGCCGGGCGGTCCTGTCTCCAAGCACCGCGTCCCGTTGCGTTCTAACTGCAGCTCGCCCTGTGCTCGTGCTCACCGACTTCGTCGTTTTTGACGCGGTAGAACCTTCTGAAAAATTACTAGAGTACCTTGTCGATGCCCGGCATCAACTTATTTGGACGCCCCGCCTCTCAGTACTTATGGCAACCGTTGGGTGGTCAGGTCACCGCTTTCGACCATTTCACTCGTTTCGCAGAAACGGCTGCGATCCCGACTGGCAGTGCAAACGAAATCGCCGAGTTCTTCGTCCGAAACCTTCTCCTTGCTTCACCACGTGCATGTACTTCTCAGTGGCAAAAGCCGAGCCTTGCTTTCTCACCTGCTCGAAGAAGTGCTCTCGGTATACAACGTTGCCCACAGACCCACTTTGTCCTTCCATCCACAGACAAATGTACTGACGGAGCGTTATCATCGTACACGCTTGCTTCAATGATCTCCACGTACGTATCTCGGATCATAAAAAGTGGGATATGATACTACCATTTGTCTCCTACGCTTACGATACCTTTACCTAAAGTACGACTGGTTACGCCCCTTTGTGCCTTACATTTGGAAGAAACCCCTACCGAAAACAATTATATGAATCTATATACGAACTGATATGAAATATCCAAAAACTAATATGCGACATATGAAACTGATATGAAATATCCAAAAACTGATATGCGATATATGAAACTGATAGGAAATACCCAAAAACTGATATGCGACATATAAGAATTGATATGCAACATATGCCAACTGATATGAATGTGTCCAATAAACATATCATAAAATAAATTCATATAATTTTTTTCAGTATACGACGTGCCGCGCGGGCAAGCAAACACGTGGCTTGGAATCGCAGTAGAGCGGCTTAATTTATTGGCTTTCAAATACTTACGGCATGAGCGTTTACTTTTTATTAAGGGATTCATCCCCTGAGCTGTTCAAAATACTCTCAGAGGTATGACATTACTTTAAAAAATCCAACATGCTGAGAATATTATCTATTGCCTAGGTGGTCACTGAAAAACTCCGTAACGACCTGTATAAAAGGCGGAAACGCAGAGCTCAGTTTATATAGACCCCTTTCGAAAGTCCCGTGCCAATTGATAAAAAATTATATCCACTGCACAATGGTGGAAACACTGACACCACTGAACGTGCATGCAGCGCGAGCGGGTAGCTTCATCTTGTGCTCCCGCTGCTCGAGGTCTCGTGAGCTAGGACGCATTAGAACTCAAGAAGCTCGCACTTATGTCCGCCATTGTGCGGGGATTTTACAGCTTCCAATAGAGGGCACACTTTCGAAAGGGGTCTATTGGGTGTGCTGTTGTGTTCATGTTTGTTGTGCCGTGTGTGCGCTCAATGTATATGTTCAGCTGATGCTAGTGGTATGCGTAATGTGTCTACATGGTGGCGTGAGTAAATAAAAATATTCTTTGTAGCACATGAATTGGGCGGTAACTAGCGCCACCTAGCCTGGTGTAACTGATATGCGGCATATGAAACTGATATGAAATAATAAGTTCTAATATTGAAAAGGTGTCCAATAAACATATCAGAAATAAATTCATAAATTTTTTTTTTTTCAGTAGGGAACCCACATCTACGCTAATACTGTGTTCTCTCCTCCACCCGGAGCGCAACACGGCACTATTACTTAATTAAACGACCATATACGACGAGCAGAAGACGCCCGTCAACTCTCACAAATTCGCACGGCAGCCTAGCAGTATGACTCCACACACAAAACTATCGCCTTTCAGCCTGGAGACCTCGTGTTGGTCTCGTTGCCATACAGGACTGCCAGGCCGCTGTGCAAAACGTCTTCCACGCTACATCGGCCCCTACAAAGTATACTCCCGAGTCTCAGACGGCACTGGTGAACCACCTCGTCGAACCCATATATGGGTTCCCTCGGATCGCAGACGCCGCTCCCACGAAGTTGTACTACGTGTTGGCCACCACGAAATATCCACCCCTCGCTGACTGACACCACCGTCAAAACTGGGTGGCCAGAAAGACCACACTTCACCCACCGCGGTGGGAGATCATCTCAGGGGACTCATAGACAAATCTCCCTTGCCTACGTGTCTCTCTGTCTCGGGGGGAAAAAACATCCTTTGTCACGCTGCCGCACTCAGTGTATGACTTGTGCAGTAAAATGGCGTCTAAGCATTAGCGAAGGCTACCCGCTCGAGCTGAATCACACCGAAATGCGCGCACTTCAAAAAGACAAAAAAAAAAAAAAAAGATTGGGCGAAGAAACGGTTGAGATGTCCCCACTCAAGCAAAAGCGCGTGTGTGTATATGAAGGCACTCTAAAGCCCACTCCATCTTCATCGTAACCATTATCACTATCGTCCAAAATTATTTTTTAACCACTTCTTCTCTTTCTTACACCCGCCCGAGCGTTCGCGTCTGCCCTTGGAATTTTCCCGAGAGCAGTCGCCGAACAAATCCGTCCCCGGACCTGCCCGTCTTGTCCTACCTATACACCTTTGCTACGTGGGCGCCGCCATCTTCAATTCTGGCACTTCCGGTATGCGTGAAAACATCGCTTTCTTCTTGCCTCGACAGTAGAACGTGCTAACATTTTAATTGCAACCGTAAGTCGTTCTTGTTATGACCCTTCTATACTTTTTTACTGGTTCGGTGTTGTTATCTCTTGCTTTTTTTTCGGAACGCATACCGGATATGGAGACAACGTGGCTGGGTGCGAGGCTAAAAGAAAAAGGTGTATAGGTAGGACACCTTCTGCATGCGCGCCGCCATCTTCATTCACTGGGCTGTGGAACACGTTCTGAGCATGCGCAGAAGCTTCTCTCTGCAGACTATCGAACACCGCGCACGCGCAGCCCTGTCACTCGGCGTTTTCCGTCTGGGGTGATGAGCACTGGTAGGGTGTTTGGGAGGAGGGGGGAGGAGGGGGGAGGAGGGGGGAGGGGGGGGGGTTGCCATTTAGCCAAAAGCTTTTGCTAGATGGCGCAAGCCGCCGCCCTATTTCAAAGGGTTCAACCATGTCCGTTGATCCAACAGACACCTTTCAAAAGTCCATCGAGCAACATTGGCAGTTGCCATTTCTTTGGGCATGAAGCCCGTTATTGGATCCGAGTTCTCGCCGAAAGATGACGTCACTTTCGTGTCCGATACGTGATCAGAGTACAGTACGCGATCAAGCGATGGCGAAGAGGCGATGGCACAGATTTTTCAAAGGGTTCGATTGGCTGTGATCTGGATGATAGACGTTGAACGGCACTACGGGGTTAGGTCTGTGACGCGCAAGTAATTGTAGTCCTGTTAAACGCTGGAGATTTGATAGCCTTACAACATATATTTCTATCTATGCCAGTCTATCGTCTCTGAAGTAGGAAGGGCGATTCGAACGCCGCGGCACAACCATCGCTCAAAGTTGCGGATACATTGTTCCGATGTTTACAGGATGTTACCGCAGCGTTCCATCTTCACAGTGATACTCTACTTGACGTGACGATCTGACGTCATCCTCATTATCACAGCGCTGACGTATATATATATATATATTTTTTTTCCTCTCTAAACTCGTTATTGACCGTGTCGTTCGTCAAGCTTCCCCAAACCGCTGCGATTGGTTCTTCGGGGAAAGTCGACGCGCGGGAATTCTTCTAAAGTGAGAACGGTATTGGAAACCTGTCATCGATTTCAACAATTCATGCCTTTCTTTCTGTTTTTTTTTTTTTTTTTTTTATTTGTCGAATGGACACAACAAGTATGATGACAATCCAATAAAGAAATCGGAACAAAAACAAACATAATCATCATCGTCATTGTAATCGTAACAGACGAACACGAAAAGGGAAAAAAAAGTGGGGAACTCGAAAATTCGGACGACTGGGGATTCCCTAGGGCCCGATAGGGAACTCTTTCTCTCTCTCTTCGAGTTTCCCTTTACCTCAGAGGATTGCTGCCGAAACTTCCCAATATAAAAGTAAAGTAGAATATATATCGAAAAAAAAAATAATAACAAGCAGGAAATGTCGGATTTCATTTTCTACATTAAAATTATTTTCGATCTCTTTCTTTTTATCTCTTTCGTCAATTTATTTTTCTCGTTGTGTGTGTTTGGTTTAGGTGTGTGTATTGCACGTGGGGCTAGATTTTATGTGAATTTTTTTTCTTTATAAAGCTAAAACTTTATAGCCGATTTAAACCTGCGTTGAGCACGGTTCAACTCGATGCTTTACCGAACAAATAAATGTAAGGCCGAATGGAAGCGCAGTTATTTTACGCTGTTGTTTAAATGGTTGTTTTCTAACATTCGCGAACACAAGAAAAAAAGAAGATAGACGGGCAACAATAACAATAGAACGAGACTAACGCCGATATTTATAATAAACCTAATACTACTACTAAGAATAATAATAATATTAAAAACGTCCGTTCCTTCACTGAAGTTCAAAGTTTCTTATCTCAGGCTCGCAGTGCTGCGCGAAAGAGGCATAAGAAAAGTTTTCGTATTACAAGCCCGAAAATAAAGTCTATACTTGGCTTAGAATTGATAGGGAGCGACGGACTGACTGCGAGGTCGCATTGAAACCGACGTCCTATACCATTGGGGGGGGGGGGGGGGGGGGGGGGGGGGGAGAAAAGCGCGATTCGGCTTTAAATAAAAGAGGACGGGGATCAGCGTTGATCAGAGTGTTAATCCCATTCATGAGCACGCGTCTCAAAAGAATCATTGCGCCGAGCACGCGCTCATTTTCAACAAGCATTAAAGCTGCGCACACATGTAAAGCAAAGAAGCGAAACTGAAAAACACCCAAATATATCAATTAAAGTGCTGCCACGTTATCCTCCTCTGGAGGCGGACTTTCTCACATGGATGTCTTTCCACGTGAACTGCAGCCTGCAGCTATTGACGAGGAAGGGTTTACGTGGCGCCCCCTCGTGGTTCCTATCCCTGACGTAGCGAACGACGAGTTCGGTGGCGCGTGAAAAGCGCAGTGGAAAGCTAGTCGCCACAATCACAACGCCGTCAGAGTTGAATCTGACTCGGTTTCAGCCGATGAGAGCAGAAATAATCCTACTCTGGAAGTCGTGGTGAGCGTTTTTGGCCAATCGTGGGTGATCGATCCCAGCGACGCTTCTGGGCGCGCACGTCGTCCATTTGAGATAGTACCCGGCCGTCGCGACCTCTAGCGACTAAGTTGGGGACTAAACTCGTGAGGACAACAGCAACCAAATATGCCCCTTCTTTTTTTTCTTTTTTTTTTTTTTTTCGAGTGACGAGCGCCGTCTGGGGTTCTTTATGCGAACTACAAATGGAGGGAAGCCCAACTTGCCTCCGCCCTCAAAACACGTGGGCATCGTGCCGCTGTATCGGTTTTGGTCGCCTTTTGCGCCCCATACTACCAATGCTCACAAAAAAAAAAAAAAAAATGTTGTCAATGTGAGACGAAAAACGCGCAAGGACTTGTGCTGCCGACCGTGTTGGTCGTGCGGGACGGTGTTTACGGAATATGGCGACAGCGGGGAGTGAGGTCAGGGGAAAGCATGTACACGTGCGTGGAAGCTCAGTGGAAAAGAAAAGGTCCATTGTTTGCTTGTGTTTTTCATTGACGCAACGCCCGTGTCCAAATTCACTCTTGTATACACATTACTCTAAGAAAGTAGTCCATCACAATTACAATTACTCTCCCTTAAAAGATATTCAATTAGATTACTCGATTACTTCGAAAAAAAAAAAGATTTGGCCTTTACTTGAAAAAAAAAATAAAAAAAGTAATCGTTACTTCTCCGATTAGATCGGATTTTCGAAACGACAGATTTTTCTGCAAGTTCGAGAACGAACCTTTGGTACTACTGCCCATTATTGGATTGGAGTCGTCGGACTACAAAGTACTCATCTAAATCCACCGATTTGGATACACCACACTCCTCTCGGAGACTTAGACTTCGATGACATCTTGGCAGGAAAACTCGCAGAAACAAAAGGCAGCCATAATAGAAAGGAGAAGGGGAAAATACCGCGTGTCCCAAATAGCGGCCAGGCTCTTTAAATCGACTGCAAAAATCGGTTTCTTAACCTATCGCGTTCCAATTTTGTACAGCGTTGGCCACAGGTGGTGCATTTTTTTTCTATAAAATTCGCAAAGAGCGAACTTACCTGAGGAAAAAGTAAAAAAAAAAAAAAAGAGAAAGGCTTAACTCCTATGAAAACGCAGCGAAGCCACCGGTCTTCAAACCACCACCCGGGTGCTGCTGACCCTAGTGACGCGACTGCACGTGACGTCAAATATTCGGCGGGAAAATTGAGTAAACGATACGTACTTGACTCCCAGAAACGACTGTTTAATGCCTCGAAACCAGATTTAAATGATTGCTCCCTAAAAGACTGCATTCCATGCATTCTTGAGCCTTAAAATCGCTAATAATTTCGTTTTCTCTTTTTCTAGATCGCTTTAGCGTTTCTCCAAGGACTCCCTGTACCGTCAGCTGCGTCCGGCCTCGCATTTGTGTGGACGGTCTTTCCCCGCGATGACTCACTCAGCTAACCTAACAAAAAAAAAAGAAAATACAGAATCGCCGTAAGGTGTTTTCTCTCCGGGTTTTCCCTGCACCGGTGCTCCCGTTGCGGACCTATACGAAAACAGCTGGGTCAGGTCCGATAAGAGATCAATTTTCGAGCGCGATGTCTGTCCAACGCGCCGAGCGCGCTCTCGCTTTTACGACCTATATCGCTTCGGGCCTGTTTACGAAATCGCAAATACACCGGACAAGACCATTTCACTAGACACCGATGACGTCAGAGAGGAGATTCCAAAGTCTCACGACTCTTACAGTCTGAGCGCCGAATCGAAGCACCGGCGAAATACGAAAACAGTGGCACATTTGGCAAACTGTAATAATACGTGACTTGCACAGACTTCAGTCTCGTACGCGTTACGCCCGATTCGCGTGGTGCGATTTTACTCGCGGTTTCGCGGTTGCGATGTCGCTCGTACGGCAGAAAGAACGTGGTGGAGGCTACGATGCTGAGCGCCGCATGCTGCGAAATCGCGAAAAACATCGCACCGTGTGAATCAGGCTTGACGCGAAACAAGGTAATCGATTACAAGTATAATTACTCTTTCCTAAAAAGTACTTACTTAGACTTCTCGATTACTTGAGAAGAAAATGAATTCGACATTACGTGAAAAAAGTAACCGTTACTGCTCCGATTATTTAAGATTTTCAAAATGGCAGTTCTCTGTCGGTCTGAAAACGGGTATTTTGCACTGTCCAATATTCTATTAAAATCACCAATTTAGGTCCTGCTTATCGTCCTAATTCACTGATTTTGGTAAACCATCTTCCTCTCGAAGTCCATGGTTTGGGTATTCCTTGGCATACGAAACTCGTACGTATACAAAGGGCGCCCTTATTTGGGGAGAAAAGAAAAAAAGTAACTATTACCTCCAAAAGCACTCAGATAACTCTGGTGATTACTTCTTAATACACGTAATCAAATGATCACAGAATTACTCGAAAAGTAATAGATTACAAGTGTAATTCGATTACTCGTAGTGAGTACCGTACAAGTCCGCTTGCACTCACGTCAAGTCAGCCGTCCCTGCTGCACTGCCCGTACGTATACATTCTGAAGCGTGCATTTCGCGCCACCTAATTTGATTTACTCGGCAGAAAGAAGTTGGTGCGACCACCAGCTTAGTACAATGACGTCACTTGCAAGCCGTGTATAGACCGTTTTACTGAAAGAGGGCGAGAGAGAAGAGGGGAAAGGGCTACCGGCGCTTTCCCCCTTGCTGGTTGTGTAGAAAGAGTGAAAGTCCCGGATGAGAGGCTTGGCCGGTGTTGGGTGTCTGCCGTGCTCGAACTTCGTTCGCAGTTTCTTTTCTGTTTTAAACTCGCAAACTTAATTAGAGCCACGGGCTTCGATGGCGACAGTCCCCCGGTCATCGGAACACCATTGCTCGGTCATGGGGTGCGCGAATAACGGCAGAAAGCGTCGAATAAAGTCCGAGGACCTATGTAGCTTGCAAGGAATCCGGGAAGGCGAGAGCGGCTGCTGTGTCTTTTGGCGCGAGGAGAGAAAGGTCGGGTTTTCGCGCGCGGAGAGAAGAGAGGGGAGCCCCGGCATCCCGCCAGCGCCAATAACGGCGCTGCGAAAGGAGAGTCTTCCGTGTCGTCTGCTTGAAAACTTGTTTTCAAACATTACTCGCGTTATGAGAAATCCCACTTTAACAGGATCCAGTTGCTACGCGTAATGTTGGATGGTTTTAGAGACTTCCATCGCGCTTACCCACTTCACAGGACACTGGTGGCAGTCGTCAGTGGCATCCACGATGCCAACCACGAAGGCTCTGAGAATTAACCACGTTGCACCTCCGTCCTCGAGTACGCGAACGCACCTTTCCACCCGCGTTGCGCGACCGTGCAACAATATCGCTTTCGTTTCTTCGCACATTGTGTGTGTGTGTGTGTGTGGGGGGGGGGGGGGGGGGGGGGGGGGATACGACTTCGTTTTTTAACGCAAAAATACGCTTTCGGCGAGGGCGAGACGTAAAATAGTTAAAACCGAGAGAACAACCCGCCAAATTTGACGGGTCTAGTAGAGTACGTATATATGCTCCGCTTGCGGAGCAGAGTACCGCAATGGTGATTCCAGGGCGGCCTTGTTGGATCCAAGGCCGCACTGCGGGAAGGGACCGTCACTTTTGCAAGAGCCCCGGATGCGCGACTGGCGTGTCTGTGAGGCGGCGTGTCTGTGAGGCGGCGTGCTGCGGCGTGCGGATGAGAGAAGATATAGTGCGGCGACACGCCGTGCGTGCGAAGTCGTCCCGTCATTTGTCTCCTGTTTCTCCGTATGCTTTCAGTGGAATGTAGCAGCCGACGAAAACGTCGTACTTTCGCAAGCCATAGCTACGCGTTGTTGTCTGGTCCGAAGTGCCCGGGTGTGCCACTCGCATATCACTCCGCGAGCGCCGGAGCTACGCGATCGTCCTCCGCGTCGTCTGCTTCCCAGACTTTGAAAACATGCTTTAAAACACCGCTTGTTTTATAAAACATCGCGATTATACTGTATTCAGTGGCTACATATAATGTTGAATGGTAAAGCAACCTTTCAGCTCGTTCTGTTTTAGTGCAGGATGTAAAATATCGGAAACGCAAAGCAAGAAACATTCTCCGCCCGAAACCTGGCGCCTGCAAGGTCGCTTTCCCGCACGAAGTTGGGATCTAGCTCGGCGCACGTGACCGCTTCTCCACCAATACGGAGTTGGCGGCGAAAGGAAAAGGGACGCGATACTCTGGCTCCGCAAGCAGAGCCTATGCAGTTATTCTAGGGTGTAGTAATCGTGTGACCACCTAGCGACCACCGACGCACTTTAAAAATCTGGTCCGTCCACTTTCCCGCTAAAAGTACTAAGGAGAGCCCGCAGCATTGTACGGAGGAAACGTGGCGAACGACGAGAATAAAAATATGTGTAAACCTAGAAAGAAAAAAGAATAATAACGGACTGTGTTGTGTGGCGTGATTGTTCTAGCCGGGGAGAGCGCACGAGGGCTGGATTGCTTCCTTCGAATCCTAAGGTCGGCTTTGCCTGCACTTAAAGTGAAATGGAGTTCCATCCAGGTTGTCTACAGAGCGCATTCTAGCAGTCGACGAGGTTCTAAAGACGGTCAGGCCAGAATCGCGACCTCCGCAGAGCCAATGCGGAGAGCAAGCTCGTCTGCTTCTTGCTCAGCGGTTGCGGTGACGTGGAACGACGCCGAGCTCTGATTTGTTTCGATTGAAAGGGTAGTGTAGGTGCAGACCTCAAGAGCTCGGAGTTCTGACGTCATGGCAAAGTCCGTGAAAGAAGCAGACGAACTCGCGCCTCCGCATACAAAAAGTTTTCGTAGACCGTTTTTTTTTTTTTTTTTCCCACCTCCGCTACGCTCTCCGGAACGAAGACGCCACTACTGCGCACGCGCGGCGCTAGCCTTTCCCGTAGAGTCTCCCGGATCTCGTAGCGGGTTGCGCAGAACGTTACGGGACGGCGGAAACGACCTACGAGAACTTCCTAATGAGCCTGACCATAGCCTCCTATATACTGACAAACCCTGGCGGATCGCCACGAGAAGCGGCCGCCGAAATGGAACAGGTGGAGCGGCAGACAACGGATGAGAGGAGAGCCACATGACTGGCGCCCCGCTGCGGCGAGACGCCGAAACACACTTCTCCCGAGCGGACGGGTCCTCGCCGCTACAAAGACTGCGCGCTGACGTCCAGGTTCCCTGAGAAATGCTCTGTGCTACCAGATCCTCGCGCTCCAGATCTGCGACCGGGCACTCTCTGGCTCCGTCGTCGAACTGTCAGGCTTTGTGAGTATCGAGGAAGCTATGACGGGTGACGTTTGCTCGTTCGTTCTGTCTGCGCCGACTGACTTTCGGATCGAATCCGCGCTTTTTGCGTCGCTCGTATGGAAAGCGCTCTGTACATGGCAGGGATTGGCCCAGCGCGTGCTTCTGAAGGAAAATCGTGCCTGCAGTCACGGGAACGGCCTAACGTCCTTTCGCGGCCTGGCCCACTCCCTGTACATAAAACCAAGGCCTGCGAACGGCGTCGTCGTCTGTCGATTCCCGACCCGCGCCGGGCGACAAACGCGCGGGAGCTCGACGAGAAGCATCCGTCCTGGCGTCGCCCCGTGCCGGCGTCGTACTCGTAGAGGCTGCAAGCTGGCTGCAAGAGGCGCTGTATAGACGATGCTGACGTATAGCTAGGCGGCACTGCGTTGACCTGCCAGTGATGACGCTTGGGGAGGGCAGGCCAAGGCCTTCTCTTATCGGTCACGAGTTGCTTTTCTTTGTTCGTTTGTTTTTTACCTCGCGACAGAAGCGAACAATGGGCGATCTTTCTCTGCCGAGGGAAGAACGGCAGTATGCACTTGAAAAGCCGTTCTGGAGGAATGAAGAAAAATCAGGAACTGGGAAAAAAAAAAACTGTTTTCTTTTTTTCGAGACTATAATGGGATTTAAAATTTGAAAGCTAAGGAGTGTCAAGCATGCGTCCCAAGCTTCGAAGGGATGAGCGTCGTCGAGGGGACGGTCGGAACGGAACGCATAGCGACTAATAGCAACGCTTTCCCTCGCCCCGTCTAAGCCACGACTCGCATTCCGGAGAGCAGAGGGTCAACCGAACACGATTTCTACCCGGTCGGCAATCCACCGTTTTAGAAATGTCCGGCACCACCTGGCAGAAAACGGGGTTTCGCGGATTCCGACTATGAAATAATGCGCGCGGATTAGAAGGAGAGGGAAGACGCGTCCTAAAAGTAACTTGGTGGACAAGAAGATAAGCCACCATAGGAACAAAAGAGACCTTGGAAGAGCCTAGCTCAACAACGGAGCTAGCAGGATCTTGCTTCCTTGGTCGAGGGAGTGCCCGCGCTCGCTTGAGCCACGTGTTCACGTATTTTCGCGCCGAAAACGTTTTGGACCGGAGATTTCCCAAAATGGTCCGCAGGTCTCAGCTGACAGTGCGGCGGAAGCTAGGCGCTGCTTGTACCAGTCACGCGCCTATCTTACTCCACGTCATCACGACCCCGGCCATGCCCACGCGCGGAGAGCAGGGTCAGGTGACGAAAGGAGAGCGGCACTGTTACACCTTCTCTCCCCGTACCGAGGTTTGTTGGAGCTGTGTCCTACTCGTGTGCAACAAATGTACCCGTGAACACGTCCGGCTCCGTCCCCTTTCTGTGTTTTACTTCCATTTTAACAAATATATATATATTTGTTTGCATTGATACCTATGAGGTCAACTCTACTCTGTTACAGTGTAGAGCAGGACGTTGTTCACAAACGGAATTCGCGTGCACCTGCTTGGCCCCTCACCGTTCGTTGGGAAGGGTGTGTGTGCGTGTGTGTGAAATGGGGCGAGGAGGAGGGTGTTCGAAAGCATTTGAGCAAGCACCAATGCCCGCAAACAAAAGAACTGATACCTATTGCATGCTCTACGAGCGTGAAGGGCTTATCTCGAGCACCGCACAGTCAAAGTGGGAGGACCAGTTTCACGGTCTTTTCAAGTGCGCCTAAATATAAAAAAGGCACCGTTCTGATGGAGGAATGTCGAGTCGAAATATAATCCGGGCACAGTTTGCTAGCGTCCGTTCCAGGATCGCGACGCGCTTCGAAACTTTAATAATAATAATAATAATAATAATAATAATAATAATAATAATAATAATAATAATAATAAGTCCTCGCCAATCACTGCACTTCGCAGATCATCCATCATTATTCTTTTTTTCTGTGCTCTGCGAGGAAGTATACTCGCAGTAATTTGTTTGTATTTATTTTGTGTACGTGCGCTGCGTACGTGTGTGTGTGTGTGTGTGTGTGTAAGAGGGAAAGGGGGTTCTTTATCTTCTGAGAATCCGTCGCAGGTGTCGTTAAAAATGGAGACTCGTGGCCGACCGGTTGACACACTTTCGAGCATTCCTCAGGCTTGAAGCTTTGTTGCACCTCGCTCTTGAGTGTAAACGATGGTCACCGACAGAATGAGAAAAACGGGGAGCTCTTCAAGTTATCCCGCCCGTAAGCGCCAGCTTATTCTCAGCTTCGATGAAGCTTCGGCGTCTCGCGGGCTTCGAGCGTGCACGCGCAGCCAGAGCACGACGGAAGGCAACACCACGCCGTTCTTGCTCTGTCGGTGAGGATACCTTCGATAACAGCTCGGCGTCTCGCGGGTTTTGAACGTGCACGTGCAGCCAGAGCACGACGGATGGCAACACCACGCCGTTCTTGCTCTGTTGGTGAGGATAGCTTCGATAGCAGCTCGGCGTCTCGTGGGCTTCGAGCGTGCACGTGCAGTCAAAGCGCCGTAGAAGCGACGAGCGCGTGCTGGAGATGGGGCATCGGAAGGTGACGTCCAGCCGCTCTCATTGTGTTAGTGACTATGATGACACTGCCAACCCTTTTCCCCTTCTTCCATTTGTGAAGCCGAATAGTGAGGCCGCCGATTAACTTGATACTGATTGGCAGAACCAGGTGATGACGTCACACCCCCTAGCTCGACGCTGATTTGCTGGTTCAGATACGACGTCACGCACGAGGCAACGCTCACTCGATGCTGATTGGCCGGTGATTGCGCATATGACGTCACGCGTCACCGCTCGCTTTCCAGACGGTGGTTGGATGTCGTCCGGGAGAAACACCTGCAGCTACGGAGGGGTTTAAAACCCGGGTTAGCGCCGGCATCTCCCTTCCAGGAATTGCTATCGAGTGTACACGCCACGCGTTAAGACAGTCGCTTAACTAACCGACGATGAGCGCCGAGAGCGTATAGATGTCAATCCCAGAAAAATCTGACTGAAACTCCACGTTATTTCCTACGTTTTTGGTTTTTTAGATTTTTTTTTTTTTAACTTGTTTATTTTGAGTTCTCCAGAGGCCAAACTAAAACGGCCTCCCCCTGGTTCTGGGGAATTTGAGGGATCTTAGGGATTATTTTTGGGGCGCGTTTTGTCAACAAATCCCGGACTTTCGCGGCTTCTAGTCCAATAACGGACAGCACGAACGATCGGTTTTCAAACCGGCAGAAAAATCTGTCGTTCTGAAAACCGAAAGTAATCTGAAAAGTAACGGTTACCCTTTCAAGTAACGGCCAATTACTTTTCTTCTCAAGTAATCGAGTAATCTAACCGAGTACCCTTTAAGCAAGACTAATTGTAATTCTAATCGATTCCATTTTTTTTTTTTCGAGTAACGTTTACAAGACCGTAAAAACTTAGAAGTGCCTTACTCCGTGACCTTGCCCATGGGTGAGAGGTCCTCCGAGAGCCAGGCGTGGGCATATCGCCTGTCACCGGTCGGAATCTAGCATTTCTTTTCTTTTAAAGGGAAACAGAACCAATTCTGCATCCAAGAAAATAGCCAACAACACTTAAATCGTCTTTATTAGGCATCCAGGATTACGAATATCAACATTATATTTGAGTTTCATGCGCCAAGTATACATCCTCAACAGCGCTTTCAAAATAGAGCCGAAGCCCCTCCATCCCGTCGCGTTCAGTGCGAGGAGGGAATCGTGACGTTTATGTAGAGATCTCAACCTTTCCACGCTTCCCGCAAGCCTTACCCGAGCGGACAAAAGCGCTGCACGCCTTCCCTCACAATGCGGTGCGCGCAAGGCTGCCGAAACCCTCTGGGTATGACGATGTCACACCCAGCGGTTGCTTTTAGAGCGCAGCTCTTATTAGGCGCCCGTTTCCGGCTTGAGCGGCGTCGCCGTCGCCGTCGGCTTAACCGCGCGGTGCATTATGGGACGCGTGACGTCACTGATGACGTCATCAGTGATGTCACTGATGACGTCATCGGCATCCGCATCGGCATCATCACTGATGGCGTCATCAGTGACGTCACTGATGACGTCATTCGCATAGTCATCGTCACTGATGACGTCAACAGTGACGTCACTGATGATGTCATCCGCATAGTCATCGTCACTGATGACGTCACTGATGACGTCATCGGCATCCGCATTGTCATCATCACTAATGACATCACTGATGACGTCATCAGTGACCTGGGGTCACGTGACCCCCCAGTACCCTTCCCTCCTCCTCTTCAAGAGCTGCGCTCTAATTCGGGTTACAGGGACTTGTAAACGACTTTCTTTTTTTTTTCGTTCTTTTTTATTCCCGTCTACTAACAGGTTCGGATTAAATGCTTCTGATATTCAAATTCGCAGGACAAAAATATGCTAGAATTCACCTCTAACTCGTTTTACAGCGGAGCTGTTAAGGGCTAGTTTCCCCAGGATCGTGTCCCTCGCCAAGAAATGAAGACACCGAACCCTGGACACCTACCGCCATCTATGAGCGACGGCGGCAAGCCACGTATCTGGTTGCCACCGTCGCTCATAGGTGGCTGCAGCCTTTCCACTCTGGCTTGCCGACTTGCGGCCGGCCATTACTTTCCATTGTACAGCTCCGCTGGTCTTCCTTCTTCATCAGAGTGGAAAGGCTGAAAGGTTTTTTTCCCCCTTCAAGAAGCTGTTCAGTTTTCTTTTTTTAAGTAATTCATTCTTTTATAGCAGAGTTAGTTTTTTTTTTAATCATTATTATTCATTTATTTCACTCTGTGACAATTTGGCACGTTTCGAAGCCAATCCATCCAGTAAGCATTTTAGAACGAGCGGGCTTCGAAGAGCCAATCACAGCTCGGAAGGACGTTGGCAAATCACAACGTGTAAACGCAAGCTAGGGTTACCACCGCACTGTCCAGCGGCGTCTACTAAATTTCTGGGTCGAAAACGTTATCATACGTGCATCGTAATTCGCCAAAGCCAAATACATTTATTTCGGTAGCAGCGACTCGTGTACCGATGTCACGTTTCTGCCGACGTTCGATTTCGACCAAGGTTCGATTCTTTCGAACTTTTAACGCAAAGTTCGAGAAAGGTTCAACTTCAGTTCGACTTTTACGCGCATGCCCGGAAACAGAACGATCTGATGCCACCTGGTGGAAGTGAGTAACAAGCTCATTAAACACATTTAAAGGTTTTAATTACGCGTTGTCTATATGTTTAGACAGCGGCTAGTTAGATGGGCGTCTGGTCGCTGGTGTCTCCGATGTAGACGAGAAATGGGGTCTTGAACGTGAAAGACTTTATTTGAGTTTTAATATCGCGTAAACATTAATCATCGTTGTTCTTTTTTTCTAGAATAGAATATTTTATAATTTGAATTCCTGAAAAAAGAACAAAAAAAAAACGTTTTGTTTAATAGTTAGACAACCCTATTCAGAAGTCGAACCTAGTCTGAAACACTGGCTAAATTCAGTTTTTAGGCTGTGACCGCCCGATACGAAAGGCTCAGGCGCCACAATCCAATTCATGAAATGTAATAGACTCCTTTATTTATTTATTTATTTATTATTATTTTTTTGCAATTTTTACGAGGTGGTGCTCCAGTCTTTGACGTCTCAGCGAACTTCCAGTTCATAAAAAAGAACGAACAAAAGAGATTGTTGAAAAAAAAAAAAAAAAAACTTGTTAAAGACGAATTCTAAAGTATTTCTATCCCGTGAATCTAAATATCACGTTCGTTTTCTCTGAAGATGCAACCAAACGCGAGAAAACACGAAAAACCTCCGACCATGCAGTTGTCATGTCATGAAAAGATCCTTCGGCCACCAAGCGTGGCCGAAGTGTGGGCAGCCCGCGCAACTGCAAGCTTGCCAGGTATAGACTATATTGGCGACGTGAGCGATCGAAAGCGTCGCTGTGGTCGGCCCACCACAATTGGCCGAATGCTGACTATGACGTCAGCAAAGGATCTCTTATCGGTGGAAATAAGAGGAATGTAAGAACTTCAGTTTTGACGGCGTTGGCAGTGTTGCTTTGAGCGCGCTATGATTTCAGGCTTCCACCATGCCCATTACAAACACCATCGAACTTGTTGTTCACAAGGTAATGACGTCACGAAAGGTAACCAAACGAGGGCGCCACCGAGACATCTCGCCGCTAATACCCCTTCACCGACACCTGTCCTGACGTCCTTTTCTGACCTTTTTTTGAAAATAGAAAGAGTGCGCGTGCAGAGCTTTGATAAGGGTTGAAGATGCATTAGAGAGGCGATTCCGAAAACTCCTTTTATGACGTAACGTTCCGGGAAGTTGGGGCTTCAGCGGTACTTTGAAAATGATTTTCGGCGGCCGCCGTGCACCAAATTGAAAAATATAATCTCGATATTCGTGATCCTGGAGTCTAAATGAAAACGATTTAGGTGTATTTACTCAAATACCGAACCGCTTCAGTTTCCCTTTAACTCCCCTGCTCGAAACGTCAATGAAACATTTAACCACCGATTATCCAGAACCAAGAAGCGCGAGATCTGTTCAAATTTTTCCAGTATTCTTAAAAACCAACTTGCCTCCACCAAGACGTTCAATAGTACAGCCAGAGGCCCTCGCTAAATCTCCAACTTGCTCTCCGTGTAGCATTTATGATTTCTAGTACTGGTGACATAAGTAATCTCGACAGGCTTGCAAAGACGGAGGGATCTGAAGTAGCTTGGGACGCAAGCAGCAGTTCATGTCTTTAAACAGGAAAAGAGTCTATTAGTGGCGAGATGTGTTGGTTGTCATTACCTTGCGAACAACTGTTTCGATGGTGTTTGTGATGAGCATGGTGAAAGCTTGAGATCATTGCGCTCTCAAAGCAACACTGCCAACAGCGTCAAAATTAAAGTTCTTACATTCCTCTTATTTCCGTCCATGAGAAATCCTTTGCTGACGTCATAGTCAGCATTCGGCCAATCGTGGCAGGCCGACCACAGCGACGCTTTCGATCGCGCGCGTCGCCAATAGGAAGTATTCACTGGCGGCCATAGCTGTGTACGGGGCTGCTGACGCCGAGCTTTCGCAGTTCTTTTGCAATGTGCATTCCGCACCATAAAGATTGCCGGTCTCAGCAGGCTATCAATGTGAGCTCGTTCTGAGCATGCGCTCTAAACACCGCCCTCAAATATGGCATCTAGTGCATACGCCCTTGTCCAATTTGTCGAGCTTTGCCAAAGGTTCGAAGGTTCTCGAAGTTCGACAAATCTTCGCGGCATCCCATGCAGCCGGGGTCGCACTGTTTATACTACACCATACAAAAGACTGCATACAGATTCGAACGCGAGTCACTGCGAGATGCGCGCTTCGAATGCCGCCTGGCAACGAGTTCGAGGAGAAAAGTTAACTTGGCACGCGTACATTCGAACCACGGATATATTGCGCTGACTCGTGTTTGGTAAGCCGTTTGGTAAGCCGGGGGTCCAGAGACCCCGGCTTACCAACGGGTCTCTGGACCCACAAGGTAAAGGGCCTTAGCGCGATAAACTGGCAGCTGAAAGTGACCCTACATTGGCCTGCCGCCATGTTGCACATTTTTGACCACTAGACACGTGACCTTAGAGTTTTACATCCAGATTTTAACGAAGTACCGCGCACAGATAATTGCCTTATTGATCTCTAATAACAGTACCGACGAGATAAGTTGTTTCGTTTGTTTTAAGTCCGAAATGTGCTTTTACGACGAAAGCTTTGGCAGCTTCGCAATGCCTCCGCTTGATGCAGTCAGCCGCGGTGCTGTATTTTGGGTTATTATCGGAGCTAGACACTGATCTCTGGGGCTAACACTCTAAAAAAATAGTTTATCATGTTTTTTACATCGATCGCAATACAAATCTCGGCTCCGTTTTGCGTAAAAGCCTCAGCATTTGGTACGGTCACTTGTATAGTGGTCCAAATTGCACAACATGGCGGCAGCTACGAGAGGCGTTCATAAAGTTCGTATTATCGGCACACGAAATCGAAAAAAAACGAAACAAAACAGGCATCAGCATGAGCGCGCGTCCCTCTAGTTTCCGCACAGTATAAACATCGCATGCTATAGTAGCTCGGAAAGTCGCTAGGGAGTCGAAACAAAAATGGCACCGCCCGTCGGTGCCAAGCACATGCAGTGATCCGTTTTCTCCATTTGAAAGGAAGCAATGCCAAGGAAATTCATTCCGAGCTGGTGGCGGTGTTCGGAGACAACGCCCCAGTTTATGACACTTTGGTTAAATGGCGCAGACGCTTCCAGTGTTGCCAAATAAGAGAAAAGCATTTCAAGGACGGCGACCAAGTGATCGCTGAAGTGGAGCGATTCCTGAACACTCAAAACGAGGAGTTCTATAACAATGGCCTCTGGCATATAGTGCATCGCTGAAAAAAGTGGGTAACTTTTGGTGGCGAACATTTAGAGAAAGTCTCAACTCCTACTCGAGTTTGATTGCTGAATCTCTATTCCTTCGTGACAATAACACGAACTTTATGAACGCCCCCTCGTATAGTGCGGATCACTTTTGCCTGGGGAACGGGATGCAGTTTATTGCTCTAAGACCCTCTACCTCCTTGCTCTGGACGCACTGCGATAATAAACAGTGGCCTGTTGTACGCCTCGTAGCCCATCTGCAGCTTGCATAACATAACCCGTAAACTGTGGAAGGCGGAACCTATGCGGAGCGCAAGTTCGTCTGCTTCTTTTGCACAGGGGTGTGGTGAGTCAAGAACGCCGAGCTCTGATTGGCTCTGATTGAAGGATAGTGGGTAGACCTCATAGACCTCAAGCATACTAAAACCCTCAGTTGCGAAAATCACCGTTGAAACCTGGGCCGCTGGCGTCCACCGAGACCGAGCTGAATACGACAACAGCGCCACTCTTTATCATGTGTCTTTACTGTGGCCACCTTGAACTTTTAAAAGGCATATTTTTTGCATAAAAACCAAAGGAAAAAACTCTTTTTGTAGTAACTTTTACTGGAGTTTAGTACAACATGAGGGGCGCATAATGTTTTCTAAAATCTTTAGTTTGCAAGGTTTTGCGGCACAATTAATATTGTTTTTATGCACCATGCCGTCAGCGGTGATTTCAGGTAGCGCGTCCCGACCTAGGCGCATCATAACTTCGGTAATAAATTGCGGCGCGTCCGCTTGGGAGAGGGGGGTTACACCCCTGAAACCCCTTCCACCGTATCTGTTTCGGCGCCAAAACGGCCGATTAAAAGCCAAAATGGAAGTCACGTGCAGTTCCTCGAGTGGCCGCTGCGGAAGAAATGGTGGCGTTGTGATCGCCATTAGTTCGGTTCTCGAGTACGGATCGGTGCCACTTTTCAGAGCAGTCTCTATGGCAGTTTCCCAACTGAGTGGTTCTAGTAGCGTTGACCTCAAGCCTTGAGGTCTACCCGCTATCCTTCAATCAGAGCCAATCAGAGCTCGGCGTTCTGACATCACCACAACCCCTGCAAAAGAAGCAGACGAATTTGCGCTCCGCATGCCACCTAGAACACAACACCCGCGTCTTTTCCCTCCGAACGCCATCATCCAGGCAGCGTCGCCTGGCTTGCGTCAGCGTCGCCGCTCACGCGTCTTGCCGCGTCTCACCACAAGCGCGACGCCAAGACGGACGCGTCTGTACTCTGCCGCTTTGCAGCGACTCTCGACGCGCTTCGGCGTGTTTGCCGCTTGAGGCGGGTCGATCGGGCCTCTAACTAAAAAGGGCTCTGCTACCGAACTATGACGTCATGCACAGGTCTTGTCTTCTTGGAGGTATACGGAGCGCAAAGTTCGTCTGCTTCTTCCGCAGGGATTGCGGTGAAGTCAGAACGTCGAGCTCTGAGATTGGAAGATAGTGGGTAGACCTCCAGGCATCTAGCATTGATGCATGGACTCCGGAAGTAGATTTTGAGTGTGTGTGTGTGTGTGTGTGGGGGGGGGGGGGGGGGGGCTGAAGTCAAACATTTTACTTTTATATATTTTATTATAGGAAACAAGGGCTGGAGCCGAATTTCTGTTGTTTTATATTTACTTACTGTTTATTAAAAAATAAAATATTATTTGCACGAAGTTCCTTACTTAGCATGTACAATCACTTTTCCTTCCTGCTTTATAACAACAAGAGGAAGTTTTAGTGGCTCGTACGCAAGAGCCTCGCGTACGCAATACAATTGCGGGTCGGAAATGCATACGCGTAGAACGCAATGTTGCGTTTTGCGCATGCACCTTCCAACCCTCAAAGCTTTTAAGTACGATCCACCGAAACTCTCTAATATCGCGAAAATACTTATGCATAGTGCTTCAGGCAATTTCAAAATCCCGACAAGGATACACAGCATTGCGAAATTGAGTTTGCGGAGAATCACGTTTATTATTCTTCAAATGTTCATCCAAAAAAGACATCCACGCTATGAAATGAACGAGTAAGCCAAGAGAATTACATATATAGAATGACATCTTAATACATATTTAGAAAATGTGCACAAAAGCGTGATGAAGGCAACAGATCCATGTATTGGCCCCAAGGCCATGTGTGTTGATTGTCTCGAAGAAGATCGCCGTTCGCTCAGCAGTCCTGGAGACAAATTCCTGGATGATGTCGTCCAGGTTGAGTTCGGTGGTTCTTCCTTTTTGAATGTGCAAAATAAAGAGGTGTGTTAGCCTCCCTGACTCATGCGGCTGCGTATATACATTTTAATTCGGCGTAATGCACTAAACGAGCGCTCCCCCGATGCGACAGATTCAGGCACAGAATTAAGAAGTTTCGTATATCTTACGACTTGGTTCAGGAGGTCACGAACTTCGTCGGATTTTGCCTGTAGTGTCCTCAATGAGGCGTCAATTGTGAGGGAATCAAGGTTGCATAAAAGAGCTGGCAAAAGTGAAAGCTGCGCAGAAAGTCGGGCCAGTTTAAAATCACATGCATGCACTCCTATAGGGCCTCTTTCAAGCCATCAATTGTGAACTGTCTTCCCCCGGTGGCGTTAATCACGGTGCCCTCCAGTTTTACTAGCTGCTTCATACCAGGCTGTTCACACAGCCGTTGAGTTCCACTTATAATGCAGTCTACAGCCGCAAAGTACTGCTTCCGTAACGCTACCTTGCAGTCAACTACAACTGGCGCGCGGAGAAGGTGCTTTGCTCATTTCAAACCTTTTTGGCGGTTTTGTCGGCTTTGCGTTGTGAGGGTCCTTCAAACCTAGCCGCATTGCAGTTGAGCTCGTGCAATCCCACAACTCTTCAAACGCGACTGCAAACCGCAGACGGGACATTGCCTCGCAGAGAATCTCTGCAGCCTCTTTGATACCTGCGGCGCGAAACGTCGAACGTTGCAGTACCCTTGCAAGTTCTTCGCATGGGCCGAACAAAGCTATAGAAATGTTTATTCCTAGCAGCGTTTCAAACCTTTTCAAAATCCTTTTATAACCATTCAAAATGGCCCTGCTGTTGTCTGCAATCGAATATTCTTCTTGAAGCAGCTCGTTCAGTGTCTCCTGAACTCTAGCATAGTTTTCAGCGAACCTTTTCATTGACTTCACTCCTACAGTCGACCTTGTTGGGCAAAGCGGAGGAAGGTTATTTGGCGTTGATCCGGCCTCTTCCGCCGCCTCGTGGACTGGAGAAATTACAACAGATGAATAAACAGCTTTGCGTTTCTTCGAAGTCGGAGTGGGGGGGGGGGGGGGGGGGGGGGCTCAGCCCCATCCTGAAAACTCTTGGGGGGGCTCTGACCCCCCCTGCCCCCCCCCCCCCCCCCCCCCGGTTCCGGAGTCCCTGCATTGATGTCTACTCACTGTCCTTCCAATTGGAGCCAATCAGAGCTCGGCGTTCCGACGTCACTGCACTCCCTTCGGGGAGAAACGGACGAACTGGCGCTCCGCATTGGCGGAACTCGACAAAACGACCCGCAAGGAGTCCACTGACAGACAAAGGCGGAGTTTGGGAAAACCAACTCGCGAAAGTAGTTTATGACGCCGCGTCTTGAAAAGGAAACCCCGCAATTCAATTCGCTGTCTCGTAAGGGGCTAGGAGGAAAACAGATAAAATTTTGATTAACGCGGTGCTGCCGTGTACAGGTGATCTCATTTTTCTCTTCTTTTTCAAGGCGCTGTTCTATGACACGGGGAAGGGGGGATTTGACGCGCGCCGTAGCTCGCCCAAATTAGGCAATGTAAAAAAAAAAAAAAAGTCTTTGGAACACAGCAGTAAGTGTTAAAGCGTTCCATACGGCGGCATTGCGGTTTTAGGCGCAGGGACGACGACCGCACCCGAAACATTCGGCAATGTTCGTGTTTATGCACGGAGAGCAAGTGCTCCAAAAATGCGACTTCGGTGCATCGGAACGCAAGGAGGGGCATGCCAATCAAATGATATTTAAAAAAAAAATATTGAATTCAATTATTAGATAACTTGAAACGAAAAGCAAATAAGCGCTACATAAAAAAGAAAAAAAGGTAATTGTTACTTTTTTTTATTACATCAGATGCTTTGGTTTCACGTGCCCGCTCGAGGTTTTGAAGCGTGTCATATTTAACTACAATTGTACAAACATGCTGCTATTCCGCATCGCAACTTGCGGAACTTTCAAATCACTGGCTCAAAAATAAAAAGAAAAGAAATGGAAAAAAAGAAACACGCTAAGAGCAGCATTGAGCGGGAATATATCAAAACGTCCGCAATGCATAAGGACATTACGCCGAAAGAGCAAGCCGCGACAAATAAAACCTCTAAACAATAAAATCCGCTTAACTTGACCTTATACAGTCACTCTAACTTGACCAGCCGAGCCTTTTCCGGCTGTCGCGCCCTCGGCCGCGACAGACGGGCTAAAACAAAGTGTCGTCTGCTTCCTGAAGCGCCCAGACGGCGCTAGCTGGCGGCGGACTCGCGCCGCGGCGAACAAACATTTTCTCCCGCCTAAACAACGTACGGGAATAATGTAAATGCTCGACTCGAAGGAGCGCGTACACGGCGAGAGACGGATGTTGAGGTTGTCGGCATTTTGAAGCGTCTGTCGGCGGCGGGCGGCGCGCGAAGCTACCGTGCGAAGAAGACCGGCGAGCCAAAATGCCCCCAGCCGCCCGCTCCGCCGCCGCTCCCCAGAGCAGCCGAACTCGCCGAGAGAAAACAAAAATGGCCTGTAAAGATGGCGTCCAAAGAAAGAGCGCGAGCGAAAAAGCGCGAGAGAGGAGAAACGCGATGAGAGAGAGAAAGAACGAGGGAGAGAGCGATGAAAAAAAAGCATTCCAACAACGCAAAAACAGATGCAGCCGTTCCCGCCACTATTGATTGACGTAACGGCTCCCCGGTCACGTGACTCTCCTCCTATTGGTCGACCGGAATTCCCGACGTAGTAGCGTACTATGGAGAAAATGGAGTCAATTCGAACTAAACTTTGAAATACTTTGCTGTTCTAAGCAACTCGAGGTTTGTATTAGGATTGCAAAGAACGTAAAATTGCACGCTAAGTTTCGTAATATATTTTTCCGGTATTGTTCCTCGTGTGGACGCGGCGGAGCTTGATAAATGCGTCACAGACGGCAGCAATTCTCTCAAGACGGAGACTCAGCTGAAAGCGTGTGGCTGCCAGCACGACAGCTGATAGACATACAGCGCAGTGAGATACCTCCGCGGCGGAAGCTAGTCCCCCCGGTTTTGCAAAGTTGCATTGCTTCTCGAGCTTTCTGTCGCAAATATCGCGTTTAGCGTTACTTACGAGACGAAGCTGGACGTGTATCGCGGAAGGCGGGCGGGTGGCGCGACATAAATGAGCGCGCCGGTCCGCGGAGTGATATGCGCTGGCACGCTCGCCGCGTTTCCCGCCAAAGGTAGCCATTCCGTGAATCAAGCGGAGCCGCCTTTGTAAATAGCGGCGGTGGATTTTTGGATTTTGCGTCGGAGATCATCTCGATTGCACCTGTTTTGCGGATACGGCCGTTCGGGTGATGGCGTTGTACCATCGGAGCAGCGAAAAACGACGGATACTGAACGACTTTCGCCGGCAAGAAGAAGAAGTGATCGGCAGCCTGGTCAGGTAAGGGTGTGACACGGCTGATGCGTGCGTGTGTGTGTTCTCCGACGACTCCGAGAGATCCCTTCGCCGATCTCGCGATTTCGTTTCCGCCGGTTCGCGATCGTTGGTGTGCGGCGTCGGCAGCGCTAAAGAACGCCGGCAACTCGGCTGGCGTCGGCGTGCCGGCCGGCCGGCTGCGTGCGTCGCCCTGACAGCGTGATGCCGGCGTTCGGTACGCCAGCTGTTCGGAGTCTCGACGGCGCCGCATGGTCGGTCGGCGCCGGCGGTCCGTTTCGGCGTCGTACTTGTCCGCCTCGCTACCGCCTGCTCGGATTTTCGACGGACAACTCGCGCGGATCGTTCTTGCAATCTGTCCCTGTGCTTATTTTGCGAGATGTTCGTTTTGAAACACGATTTTTGCCGCCGTCCGCCGGTTCAGCTGTTTCGTCTCACTTCCGCCGACTCAGCTGGTGCGCACGCCCGGCGCTGCTGCCCTTTAAAATCGGACGTTGTCCGAGGTCGACCTCGTGGCGTTGCGGACATTTCGTTTTGTTTCTCCTACGATCTTTCGTGGGGTTTGATCCTTTTTATTCGTGCTTCCGACTTCGTCGCGACATCCAACACGTTCTTGTGGAACACGTGGTGCGCGGCACGCCCGGAACCTAAAACCACGTTCCAAAAATTGTTGTGGCTCCGAAATGAAACCGGACGCATTATGTGGAGGTGTTGTTCCTCGAAATCCTTCAATCCCGCATATTGCACCCGTTGTTCTCACTTTTATTTGGGAGATTTTCTGCGGAAATCGCGTTAACCACGTTGTCCTTCCGTGGCGTGTGCGTCCACCATGTTTCGTCTACTACCTGCTCTCGGTTTCCCGCGTCTGCTTTCATCGGACGTCCGTTGTCGTCATATTTGTGTTCGAGTTTTGAAAAAAAAAAAAAAAAGTTTTGCGTGTCTCGCGCTGTGCTCGAGCGTGCCGTGGCGTGGCGTTCTTTCCCGCGCCTCGCCGTCGCCGACGGAGGTGCACCGGCTCCCCTTTGTGTGCACGCCGGCCGGCAATGGCGGCGGCGCTGGTGTGCTGCTTGGCTTCGCCTTCCCTGGCTCGCGTCCAGGCAGCAGCAGCTGTGGACCGGCCCGGCGGCGGCGGCGACGCGCGCTTCCCTCTCCCCTTTCTTGTCCTTCCTTCCTTCCTCGGATTTTGATTTTCTTCTTATTTCTTCCTATCTCTCCGCCTTCCCTCTCCCTGTGTTGTTGTCCTCCTCTCCCCGCATCAGCTGCGACGCGCCGCTGTGCTGGTGGCTTTTTATGGCGGCTCGGTTCGTCGTCTGCTCCGGTTCGCGTCCGGCGTCGTCTGCTTTTTCTGCTCCCCTTTTCGCGCGCTCGTTTTGTGATGCCGTTCGAACGAATTGTCTGTCATTTTGGGCTCATTTTGTCATACCTAAGCCTAGCTTATTAGCTATTGAAGCTAGTCAACATTTATTTTTTGGAGTCGCCGACTCACGCTACCGGGTCCCAGAAAGCGTCAGCGTCGCCGCAGCTGAGCTGAAAGCATCTGTCGTCTGAACGCGGGCAAAAGCGTCGCCTCCGGCGCAGTTACGTGTGAACCCGCTTTTTCACACCTGTTTGCGCCTCCGAAATGTCTAGGATCGAACATCATGAGTTTGCGAAATGTTTGGATGCTCTTTCGTCGCCGGGTTGTTCAGTCTTTGAAGCGGATGTAGCGGCTGAGATGAAGTTATTTAGCACAGCTGCCTGCCCCGTGGATCAGACGACCGTCTTATTTCCTTACGACGTTGGGCGTAATGGCTGGATTGGAATGTGATTGCGTAGCCGACCGATTACGGGCACTTTAGTAACGGCCATTTTGTTCCTTCCCGTACCATCTTAATAAGAGGAGGAAGTGTTCTTCGGGCCAGCCCTCCGCCGAGGTTGTAAAAGGATGTGGAGAAGAAAGAAAGAAAATACAAGTGTGTACAGGGAAATATAAATTCCCAACGCGAAGTAGATCAAGGCCGTTGCGGAGCTCTTGTACTTTTTCTCGTCGTGTGAATGAGATAAGATGGCCAAGAAAACCCAGAATAGGTTTCGGGGAATCGAGATGGCATATTAAAGAGGGAGAACTACTTGCCCGCACCATTGTTTTTCATTTACGTTGCCTCCGTGTAGACTTGAAATACGGAGTACGAGTCTCGGGTTATGGTTTTCACTTTGATCGTGTCGCTTTGCACTATGGCTGTTCCAGTCTGTAATGTGTTGTCGGTATGTATGTCGGAAGCGATAAATTGCACATTGGGGGGGGGGGGGGGATCTATTAAATATTATTGCTCTGTCCAAGCCCTAACGTGGGACAGTCGTGCTCGCACGAAAGCACGATTCACCGTACAAATTAACGTCACCTTGAACCACAACGCCGTAACTGGAAGTACGCTTCGAAGTGTTAGCGTAGCGCTTCAGACGGTGGCAGAAAACGGACAAGAAAAGTTACCGGGCTAAGGTCACAGTTGAACGGCCTAGTCGATGTAAACTTGGATTTCTTATTCTTCATTCAACACCTGCTAGCTTCGCAGCGTCGTTGTACAAGGCTCTTGTCGTTACGCGTGGCACGCATTATATTATTTTAAAAGCCATCTGGGAATAGTTTCCTTCGCATGTGTTCTGACGCCGGGCGTCCGCAACGTACGTTGCATTTTCGTCTCCGTTGTTTTGGGAATGCATTACTTCAAACCCGCAGTCTTCGCTACTAATGACGTATGCAACATCTGTTCGCAGTAGGAAGCTATGCGGAACTCAAGCTCTTCTGCTTTTGCACAGGGGTTGTGGTGATATCAGAACGCCAATCTCTTATTGGCTGATTGGAAAAACAATACTGGGTACATCTCAAGGCATCTAGCGGTGAGGTCTACCCACTATCCTTCCAATCAAAGCCAATGAGAACTTGGCATCATTCTGACGTAACCACAACCCCTGCACTAGAAGCAGACGACTTGCACTCCGCATTCCGTCTCTCCGCGACTACCGGGTATGTCGAAGATCTCAAGTATTCGCAAAGAACAAGCGCCCTGCATCCAAAATGACCTGGAAAGATCGCGCAAGCCCAGAAGCCCTTTGTTGTGCAACTTGCGTCAGGTCAAGGGGTGCATGCTTTCATTTTTGTGTTGTGTTTTCGGCCGATATCAAGCGAGCACCTGTTCAGACTTGTTGCAAGCTCGACACGCTACTCGCTCGTGGAATTTCTCGATGCAGTACCCGAAAGCTTTGTTTTTTTCTTTTTTATCTTTCTTTCTAGAAGCTGTATAGTTGTGAATTCGAGTCTACAAGCTGCCGCGTATCCCTTCCCGTGGTCCCTATAGGCGACGTCATTTCTCAGCTGTTATTCTTTGTCGGTTCGCAACCCGCATATCTTTCGCTTCGAATTCTCTCTGTGCAGTTCAGGAAGGGCGCTTCTGTTCTAAATGTCCAAAGAGTCCAAATGTTTACCGGGCCAAAAATGCCCTACCGTTCCTGTGAAACACGTGTTAATGCCCATCGAAACAAAAATGTCCGAAGAGGTCAAAACGTCCGACGAGTCGGACTTGTGCCGGTAATCAGCTGACACGCGCGTGCACACGTGAACACACAACCCTACAACTGCCAGAGCCTGAGACCATAAAACAAAATGTCCAAGCTTGTACACTCTTCGAACGAGATAAGATGTCCAACAAAATAAAAAAATCCATAAAACAAATGACCCGTTTGTTCTTTTGTCTTGTTGCGCGTTATACGCGCAATAGGGGGGGGGGGGGGGGGGGGGGGGGGCTAGGCTAGGCAGGTAGGCAGCGCCTTGTTTCACCCGGGGGTGCCCTGAGAGGTGCACTTGTGCCCGCGCCGTCGTCGCGTCGGCAGGGCTGGTAGAGCACGTGGCTGGCTTCAGGGGAGGCCTGACCTTGAGCGAAAGAGCTCGCATTTTTGTTTGTATATTTGTATTTCTTGTATGATGGTGTCGTCTTTGTTTTGCTGGCGGGGTTTGGCTTGCCTTCACTCGGTCGACACTTGCCCCTCTTCACGGTTTTTTTGGTTGTCGGTTTGTTTAGGATCGCTCCCCCTCCCCGTTTACGAAGGATAACAAAAGACGCTAAAAGAATCGTGCCTGCCCTTTGAGCTGCCGCCGCCGCCGCCTCCGGCGCTGTCGTCGCCGACGACGAACGTCTTCGGCGGAGAATAGCTCCTCGGAATGGGTAGGCAATCGAGAGGATGGACCGCAAAGGACGCTTCGAAATATCCGAGCCAATTCTATGCAACACGAGTGTCACGTGAACTTCGGAGAGGGCGCAGTGGCGCGCGGAATCTGTATGGTCCATGGCGTTGCATTCGCTGGGATGGTTGTAACACCCGCTGCACTCCAGTGCAAAGAAAAACAGAATATAAATAACTGTCATAAAAAAGGGGAAGGGGCGGGGGGGGGGGGGGGTTGTCCCCTCAGTGTAATCAATCAATCACTCCATCCCTCGGAAGACAGAAAGCCCGCGAGGCCTCCCTGTCGTGTCCACGGGCTTCTTATGGTCTTCGGGCCATCGTCTCATGACATCGTGGCGGTCTATTGCGACAAAAAGTCTAGTCTTACGAGGTGGTCCAGTTCGTCAAATATCCGGCTCCGGTCCTTTCAAATTTTACGCCGCCGCATTCTCGTGAAACACGCATTCGTCGACTTCCTCGTCACCCCGACTGGTCGCCTTCTCCGCAGTGCACGCCTGCTCTGCGGCGAAAGCTTCTTCCCGTGGGAACCGCAGCAGAGCTGAGCTGGAGGACCGCGTTGGCGATGTTGCGTTCTTCGGGTCGAAAGCCGGACATGAACTCCGAAAATGTGAAAACGACGTTTGAAAGTCGTCGTAATACATCGTCATCACCGATGTCCTAATGAATTCTGCACCGTGGCCGCTTCTCTTCACCTGTTTTTCTTTGTTTATTAATAACTTTTTTCTCTTTTTTTTTTTTTTTTTGGCGTTGCGAGTTAATCTATTTTCAGCCGCGTCTCACGAAGACAGACGCCGATGGTCTCGTGAAAGTTCGTGAGTGAATGCTGCTGTTGCTCGCGTCCCCAGAGGGAACCGCGAGCGCAGCAACAATCGTACCAACAACAGTACGGAAGAATTTTTTTTGTTTTGTTTTCATTGTTGCGTTATTTTTGACCGTCTCTCGTTTTCTGATGATGGTGTCACGAATTTCTCGCATCTTTTCTTTTCTTGGCGTACACGCTCGATTTTGGCGATGGTCTTTCGTTGGCGCTGGTGTGTGCCGGTTGTGTGTGTACACACACGCACACGGAGCGCTGTATAGACGGTATAAATGCACGTCCGCGGCGGCGGTGGTGGTGGTGGTATATGTACCACCATCTTCGTGGCGGAGGCGGCATGACGATCTCGGTACCACGGCGCCGTCGCCGCAGCCACGACCCGCTCTGAAAAGGCTGGCGGCGGTTAATGGATCTGGCTGGTGTGCAGATTGTGTTTTGCGATATCCTATTATCGTTACTCTTTTTTTTTTTTTACTACTTCCTGTATGTATATTGTTATTTTCCGGCGCGTCCTTTAATGGATTCGACAGGACGATTCGCTTGTGTCTGTTGCCCTGATGTTGAAGGCTGGACCCTTTCTTTTTGTGTATTTTTTTTTTTCTTTGGGGGAGGGTCACGGGTTTCTTTTGTTATTTGACAATTTTGAATTTTCTTTTTTTGTTTTCTTTTTTGTGAGTCTGCTCAGCCGGGATGATGCTAAAAGTTGAAGAGATGGAAGTGGGGGGGCTTCAGGCTGACCAGTTGTGTGTCGTAATGGAGGAATCGAGGTGATCTACCTTTTTTGTTATTCTTCTGTTTTTCTTGGGCTTATTACTTTTACTCGTCCAAGATGTCATTAGATTACATCGGGTCTTCCTGCGTGCTTTCGTTTTCTTTTTGTATTGTTGCGCGTGCCCCGCGTCTTGTATGTCGGGGTGGTGGATGTCGAATTGCATTATAATTTAATACACTTTATTTTTATTATTATTATTTTTTTTGCGGTGCGCGTTTTTGCGTTTACAGTGCTTCGATAACGCCTTTTTTTTTTTCCTTTCTTACGTACACGTACAAGCCTTAGCTTGTACGTGTCCTAGGCTAAACCTACGCCTGTCTTTTTTTTTTTTTTTTTGCACGTCTGGTATTGATACACACGAAAATGGCGGATCAGAGGATTTAGCGAGATACAGAGTTTAAAGTAAAATATAAAAAAAGGCGTACATTTTTTTTTTCTGATCTAGGTGGCGCAAGCCCTATGATATACGGAGGTACATAGCCAACAACCATCCGTCCATTCGGCGCAGGCTGTGACAGAAAAGACGACGGGAGACCTCGACCGTCATGCTATTTGGCCAGATTGGACTCGCCCGAACGTACTGCCGATTTTTAAGCGAGCTGGTGCCGATACAGTGGTGTCCGGTTCTTCCCTTGTCCTTGCCTTCGAGCGCTACCACGGATCCTAAAGCCGCGGTGGTGCGTCGGTCCTGCAAACACAGTCAGCGCAGACGAGTTCGAATCACACACATATATGTGCGAAGTAAACATGTTTCGCACGTGTGCATGAGGCGTGTCCGCGGGCAATTTTTCCATCGCGACTCTGCGCCTTAAACGTTCACCCGGCTCTTGGGCAGCTGTAGGAGTCGGAGATTCCGCGTTGGCCTTTGCGTATAGGTTTCGCTGTGCAGATCGCGTAGCGACCCTGTGACGAGCAAGGCGAACAGTGAACGCGCGGGATGGACGAGATAGGCTCTTCCTCTCTCTCTTCCTTTTTTTTTTTTTCTGGTGCCTCTTGTCCGTTGCTCTTTTACGCGGGGAAACAACCGACGCCGACTAGCCTTCTTATATGCGCGTGCGGCAAGCAGTACGCGCGCGGAAGGTATCTTGGCAGGCTCGCAATTACTCGCGCGCTTCCTTCACGGGCACCGATAGAGACAGCCATCCTGCTAATGGTAGTGCCATAGCCTCCTCTATACTCGCAAAGCCTGGCAGTTCGACGACGGAGTCATAGGGTGCCCGGTCGCAGATTTGGAGCGCGAGGATCTGGTAGCACAGAGCATTTCTCGGGGAACCTGGTCGTCAGCGCACAGCTTTTGCAGCGGCGAGGACCCAAAACGTGGTTTTCAAACTCGACGAGAAAAGAAGCGGTAGCGCGAACAAAGCGAAAAGCACGAGCGGACATTCCATCGCTCGGGAGAAGTGTGTTTCGGCGTCTCGCCGCAGCGGGGCGCCCGTCACGTGGCTCTCCTCTCATCCGTTGTCTGCCTCTCCACCTTTTTCATTTTGGCGTCCGCTTCTCGCGGCGATCTGCCAGGCTTTGTCAGTATATAGGAGGCTATGGGTCTTGGCGCGATTGGTTCAGAACCACCACCCCCTCGAAGCTTCGAAGATTCGAATGGACCGAAATGGCGGTTGGCCGTGGCAGCCGATCGAGGCCGATCGTCCAATCACTTTGCGAGGTTTCGATCGTCTCTATGTTAGTATATGTTTGTGTCCGGCTAACAGGAAGGGAAGGCAATGATGCTACTTTCCCCAAGTTCCAGTGACTTTCGGTATTACAGCCCTGGTGAGGAGACGGCTTCCTCGATGGACGAGGCCGCGCTGCCGGGTTCTCTACGTCACATATTGGAGGCCGAAACGGGGGAAGGACGCTGATTGGACGCGAATGCTACGTAATCGCTCGGCTGGGACCCGTGTCTCCACTGATCGGACCCGATCGAACGCTGACCTAGCACTCGCGTTTTGTGAGCGTCTACCGAATGGCTGACGTTGATAATCAGACTTTGTAATCGGGGAGATGGTTGGATAAAGTCCCCAAGTATTGCGCCTATTCGTGGCTTCGTTTTTTTTTGTGTGTGTTTTTGTTTTGAATTTGAAAAAAATTGAAGCTAGCGTAGGACAACATTTTTGTGGGAAGCCTGCCGCTTATGATGGTGGAAAGAGGGAAAGAAGGACGCGGACGGAGTTCAGAGACATGGCGCTTCTTTCGGGGCATTTCGTGACTGGGTTATGAATTTAGAGGTTCACCGCAAAATAGAAAAAAAAAATAATAATAAAGAAAATACCACGAAGGAAGCAACTGCGGTAACAACGCTGCCGTCGGAAGACGGATGGTTAAATGACCGCCTCGCTCTTCTTTTTTTTTTTCTTGTTCTTTCTCACACGTTTATTTTTAACTTAAATTTCAAGGCCTGCCTTTTTTTTTCTTGTCGCTTCAAACGTTATGCGTTTACGCTTTTTTTTTACTATTTTTTAGGAGTGAGCGAGGAGGCCTTTGCAAAGATAGTCGTGAGTTGCAGTGCTTGTGTAGGGCGTCCGTGATATTTTTTTTTTTTCATTTAGAGAGAGAGAGAGAGAAGATTGTTGGCATCATTGTCGCCTTTCTTTTTTTAGGATTGCTTCCTTACGGTTACATGGTGTAAGTTTCGTCGCCGACTGTTGACGCGCTTAAAAATGTAAAATCATGGTTCCATCCCCCTTTGTTTTTTCTTCGCTTGTTTAAAAAAAAAAAGAAAAGAAGAAACAAAACTTTAGTTGTCTTTCCTTCCCCGTAACTAGTGTTTGTCCTTTAAACCACCTTTCGACATTGCTTTCTTTCTCGTTTTTGTCATAGCACTTTTTTTTCCGTCATCGAAACATGTACCCCGGCGTTTCGGCTCAGACTGTTCGTCACGTCTGCACCTTTTAGTGTGACAGGAGCACTTGTGTTCACGTCAACGGACTTTAACATTTGAAACGTGTTGGGGCAAGATTCCCTTCGATGACCACTTGTCCTTTCCCGGAATAGACATAAATGAATGAAACCAAAAACGCGGAAGAGGCAGCAGTTTTCCTATTACTACATTGTTTCGCTCGTACGTCGGAAGGATTCATCTTGAAAACTGCGTTTTCCTTCGTGTTTCTCTCTGCTTGGCTTCCACGTGTATTTTTTTGTGTGTGTGTTTGTAGTTTTTTTTTTAATTATTTCTGCGTGTCTTAAGTCGACACATGTTTTACGCCCGTGTGTGTTCCTTCATGGTGTATTCACACGACGGAGATTTCTTCCACAGAGAGGAGCCAACGTCATCACGCTTCGAGTTCACGTGCGTCACGTCCTGGATGCTTGCTATAGACCTTTCCGATGTTTACGCAATCACAGTCCAGCACGTGCGTGTTCGTCGTTTCGGAAAGCGAGCAAAGCACGCGCCATGCGCATGAACACTCACAATGGCGCCGGCCACACGCTCTTTTTTGCTACAATCACGAGAGCACGAGATCGCAGCTTTGAAATGTCCTTGTGCAGAGCGAGCGCTTGCGCTAGAAAGGCCCGTCTCAAAGCCAGGAGCGCGAGCAGGCTCTTGCTTGCAGCTTTGGCTGGAGTCTCAGCTAATGGGTGAATGGAGTATAGCTTAAGAATATCTAGCAACCGTGATGTGGCGTACATGTGGCGTACTGCGATGACGTTTGCTCCTCCCTCTGGAAGAAACCTCCGTCATGTGAATGCGCCTTAAAGGGGCGCTGCGAAGGGATGAAGAAAATCAAACGCTGCTTCGAAGGACGTGCCTAGCAGTGTCAAACATGAGCGTTCAGTGACGACGTGGGTCTAGACTCTAGAGCGTTGGATAATGACGGCATAAAGTTCTAGATGTAGGACTGGCTGAATAGGTGCACGTGACCCCTTCTGATCCTTTCAAGCACGGGATTCTTTGCTTGGAATTTCCGTAAATCGGTGGGGCGTACACGTGTTCATAACTGGATGTTAATTCCAACAATGAGGAAGATCGCGCATGGTTGTTGTACGCTCTTGTCGTTTCGGTCCTCGATTGGTTCACACCAAGGACGCCGTCAACGTTAGAAATTCTGCTCGAAATTCTTAACTTTTTTCACCTATTACGTTCAAAGTACATCAGATTTCTTCTTTAATTTTTAATGTGTTGCTCGAGTCCCACTCACTGGATCGAGCATGTCTGTTTGACACGAACCCGAATGCTCTTCGAGGTATTGATTGTCACGCGCCCAAATTGGGTGCTCACTCCGTTCTCCTGTCCAGTCTGTGAGCCGCATGTGAATAGGGGGTATTCATTGGACATCATACTTGAGGGCGCAGTTTAGAGCGCATGCTCAGAACGGCTCACATTAATAGGCCGCTAACACCAGCAGCCTTGATGGTGCGGAAATGTAGGTTGCGAGAGAACTGTGGAGGCCCGCCGTCAGCGCGCTCAGCAGTCGAGGAGGACACAGTTATGTCCGCTAGTGAATACTCGGGAGTAATTGCTGGCGGCCATAGCTCTGTGCTCGACTGCTGAGCGCGCTGACGGGGGGCTTTCACGGTTACTTTTCGAAGTACATTACGCACCATCAAGAGTGCCGGTCTTAGCAGCCTATTGATGTGAGCTCGTTCTGAGCATGTGCTCTAAACATCGCCCTCAAATATGGCGTCCAATGAGTACCCTCTATAGCGTCACCGCGGGTTATTCGCGATTCCAACAACTCAGTGGCGCCATCTTTTGGGTAGCCCCGGCACAGTTCCGGTTGTCGTATATTTTCTATTCTTTTACTCCTCATTCTTTTATCGTTGGTAAGAGTGAATTAAGTGGGACAGTGCTATAAGTGGCCATCTCCAGAATATTGCGTGTCTCTTTGATTTCGCTAATAATACTGCGAAACCCTCAGTCCAGTTGAAAACCGGAAGTGGTTGGGGGGGCTATTTGCACACTGGCGCCACCACGTTTCAATTGCTCACGCGAGAAAGGGCAAATAGGCTTTGCCAGTCCGGACAAATATGGCGGCGGAAAAGAGGTCATTCCGCACCACGTGCCAGCTCAACGAACAACGCTCGGGTTGAAGGAGGCGAGCGTGCATTGGTTTCCAATTGTTTTGCCCCGTCTTTTATCGACAGCGTTCGGGGCCCGTGGCGGTGTTTGCGTAAGCGAGCATCCAGAGGTTGTAGCTACTGCCGCTAAACAAGCTCATGTAGTGGCCCTATAGCTGTAGCCTTCTTCGGGGAAGCGATGGAAAGACTACCCGCTGTCCTTCTACCGCCCCGACGAACTATAAGAATTGCGCTATGGCCGGTTCACTCGGTTGCGTAGGTTGTTGCGTTCAGAACGACCTAGGCAATACGCTATATATAGAGTGATAGCGTAGCAATAAGCGAGTCACCGGGACAACGGTGTACATTATGAGCCAAAAATTAGATCATTATGTTAGATCATTATGAGCCAAAAATTCATTTCATGGTCCCTTTAATGGTAAAGTGGTGTCCACTTAGAGCGAACGATGGAGAGGAGGTCGGCAAGCTTGTCTAACGTGAGAAACATTCCGCCCCCACATGGTTGCCTTTCAACAATCAGCCAAGGTCAACGTGCGTGCACATCTACTCGTTTGGCGCCAGAAGCCTCGACGAACCCGCTTCAACTCCGCTCTCTTTTGCCTTGCGCCCGCAAACCTCAAAGCCTGTATTCAATCCTAACGAATTCACAAACTTGATTTGGTGGTCGTTTCCGGTGCGGCGTCCGTCCCTAGCGTTTAAAGTAAACGCTGAAGCGTGTGCCTCTTATCTTTCATCGACGAAACCACGTTGTGTGGGCCGTTTTATAGACCCAGGCTTTTACTGTTTACAAACATGAACGGTTGCTTGCGTCTGAACCGACCTCCAGTCGCTCCGTCTTTGCGAGCCTTTCGAGCTTATTGCTTATGTCACCATTCCTGGGAAGCATGAATGCTACACGGAGAACAAAGTTGGAAATTTCGCGAGGGCCTTTGACGTACTATACGATTGAACGTCTCGGAGGAGACAACCTGGTTTACGAGAATATTTGAAAACTTCGAGCTGATCTCGCGCTTCTTGGTTCTTTTGGCGTTCACCCGGAGAATTGGTGGTTAAATGTTTCATCGAGGTGTCAAGCAGCGGTGTAAGGGGTGGCTTTGTTCATTCATTTTTTTTTTTTTTTTTTATAAACAGGGCACGTCAAAGACTGGAAGACCGGCTGGTGGCGGTTGCGAAGAAAAGGGTCTATAAAAGTGGTCAATGGGCTCCCGGTTTCTGGGCCTCCCTCCCCCTTCTTCCTGTTAGTTGTTAGTAATCAGCCCGTTCGTGCATAGGTATTCGCAACTGGAAGCCCTTGCATTTCGTTTCCTCTGTTTCACATCCATTATAAACTAAGTGTCCGATCGCAAACAAGGCATCTCCACGTTCCTACTCGTGCAATTGCTAGCCCATCAAAGCCACCATCACGCGCGTGCCTGCCCTTGCTTGCACGCACGGGGCACCTTTCGGGACGCTATGTTTGCAAACGTCTTCTAGGTCTACAAGACGTTGAAAGAAAACCACATTTCTGAACGTGCCCAGTGTCCCACTTGTTCGCCGCGGGCGTAGGGGCGGACGCGCTCTTTGGCAGAAAGCCGCCGACTTGAGGCCTCCTGAAATTGGCTTCCCTTTTTTGGAATTTATTTTCCTTTTTAGTCTCCACGCCCGTTCGGCGACATCGCCGTAGTTGCCACAAAAAAGTCTTTCCTTTTTTTTATGTGTGTGTGTGTGTGTGAGTGTGTGTGTGTGTGTGTGTGAGTGTGTGTGTGTGTGTGTGTGTGTGTGCGCGCGCGTGTGTGCGTGCGTGTTTGGGGAAAGTGAGGGAACGCCCTGGGTGAAACAAACCGGAAAAAACGGCGGGAAACAAGGTTCATCCCGCAGTGCGAAGTTTGAGAGTAGAGGAGCAGCCGCGCGGTTGTTTTCGGAAACCGAGGAAGGACCCAAGATGATGCTTGGAGCTCTGCTGTCCGGCCAGCCGTGGCTCCTGCCCATGCTGTAAATATGGTTTCGCTTTGCACGCGTCTCGCAGAATAGCTTTCCCTATGGAACCACAGAATGAGCTACACTTCCCGATTGTCCTTTGGGCGCCGCCATTGTGGGTGCCCGTATAGTGCAGAAGCGGGGGAGAGCGATTGTGGCTATAGTGTACGATCGGGAGATATGCGATTTCTCGCGAGCTTCAGGTTACGGCGTCGGGAAGCTCGGACGATGCCGTTTAGATCTCTCGCTGGTCTGTTTTCACGTTTCTTGAACCGGAAGCAAAAAGTGTTTCCCCGCCATTTCAGGTAAAGCTTCGGACGACTGGCTACGGCGTCTGAAGTGTGGTTACTCCGAATCGTGGGATAGTTAGGTTAGGTTAGGTTAGGCATTTTACAATTGAGTTTGGTCAGCGCACAGGGTCAATATGGTCCTGCGATAGCGCCAGCACAGTTGTCTTTTAAGTATCGAACCATTGTCAAGAGGGGTGTTAGGGCTCGTCTCGTCAAGGTACATTCGGGACAAGGTCATTTGTACTTTCGGGTCACGACACAAGCTGCTGTTTTGGTGTCCAGTTTTGGGCCCATATTATTACTGCTTTTGGCGGAAGGAGAGGTTGCGTTTTTTCTTTTTTTTGTAACAGTCAAAGCTACGAACCATAGAGGTTCCATAAAATGGGGAAGAGGGAAAGTTGAAACTTTTGTAATATACACCCTTTATTACTCCACCTCGCGCGGCCGCGGGGTAGGTTGATGGGATAGAATGGAACGAATACTAGCTTCCCGGGAGTTCATCGATTTTAAGGTATCGTCGTTTACCGAAGCAAAACTCGTGCGCAACGTTCGTCCGAAACAGCGCAAAATTCAACTCCGAATTTCGGAGAATTCGGAAGCAAACAAAACTAAACTCCGACAAACTCCCCCTTAAAAAAGTAGAAAAAAAAAAGATTTTTTAGGAAAAATAAACTCAGAAAGTACGGAATCTTACAGCCTAGCTCGCACAGCGCTGCAGCCCACGCGAGGGCTGTGAGAGCACGTGGATGTTCCGGAGGGCCGTCCAACTCGCAGGCTTCGTCCGTGTCGTTCAGTGTTTTCGTCCTTTGCGCGAATCCCCGGTCTCGGGTTTACAACTATCCTCGCAGGTTGTTGCTCGCCGCACTGGGCTTTTGGGCATACGTTTCCGCCTCTAATTAAATGTATCGTACGACCGTGTAGATAATGACAGGTCAGTCACCCTTAAGTCGTGCCCAGAATCGCCTACGTTGATCATAAAATAAAATGATAAGAACATTGCAATGTATAAACTTTTTTGAAGGGACTAACCCATACCTAACGTTATCGACGATTTTTTGGGGGAGTGGAGGTGTCCCTATTACCGAGAAATGATTGTAAAGCTTGTTCGGAGAACGCGCGAAAGTGGCGTGATAAAAAAAGAAGCAGAAAAAAAAATGCTGGTTTTGATTAGGCGTGGTTTGGTTTCTTCGATCAGGTTTAGCGCCTGCTTGTCGTCCTTGGCGATTTTGCGGGTCCCGGCTGATGACGTCTTGTTCTCTTCCCACGCATGTCCGGTGGCGCAGTCGACTGAGCAACCGTCCGACGAGCCCCAAGACCCAGATGGAGCAAGAGAAGCGGATCCGGCGCGAGATCGCCAACAGCAACGAGCGACGGCGGATGCAGAGCATCAACGCCGGCTTCCAGTCTTTACGAACGCTTCTGCCACACCACGACGGCGAGAAGCTCTCCAAGGTGAGCCACGCACACCCCCGTTCTTGTTTTGCCTTCCCGCTCCCGGGCAAAAGTGTCCAGCGAGAGAAAATCGCCCAACGGGTCACGCGACACGCGTGTGAAAGTGCCTACGGGACAAAGTGTCCTCCACCCGAGTCAAAGCGTCCTCCAGCGAGACAGAACGTCCATCGAGTCTGGGGAGTTTTAGTAGGCCGTTCCGACGATCTACGGGAGTTTTCGTAGGCCGCCCTTCCCTC
Organism: Ixodes persulcatus; assembly: GCA_013358835.2. Lineage (NCBI taxonomy): Eukaryota > Metazoa > Arthropoda > Arachnida > Ixodida > Ixodidae > Ixodes > Ixodes persulcatus. Next base: position 438,475 of record JABSTQ010010733.1, read on the forward strand.
TCCGCTTCCTGCGCAAAGAAGAAGCCGCTACTGCGCCTGCGCGCCCATGGCCTTGACTGTAGAGTTCCGGGTATCGTAGCGGGTTGCGGAGAGCGTTGCGGGACGGCCAAAACGATCTACGAAAACTCCCTAATGTTCAATACTCCGCCGATGCCTTTGCGGGACGGCGGAAACGAACTATATAAAAACTCCCGATTAGGGAGTTTTCGTAGATGGTATTTTGGCGTCCCGCAACGCTCTCCGCAGTCCGCTACGATACTCGGAACTCTACAGTCAAGGCCATCTGCGCGCAGGCACAGTAGCGGCTTCTTCGTTGCGGTGGGCTTAGCGGAGGGGGAAAGTCATCGGAACCGCCTACTCTAAATTCTCAGTCCGTCCGGGTCAGTCCTTCCGGGTCAAAATGTTCAACCAGACAGAACGTCCATCGAGTACGTCGAGTCATCCAATGTCTGCACCTACCAGAAACCGTGCTTTGTTTTTTCTCGCGCAACACGCACTCACTGTTACCCATACCAACGAGACGCTGTTTTTTTCTCGCGCAACACACACTCACTGTTTATTACCCACACCAACAAGATGCAGGCCGCGGACTGCCGCAACATAAGAGCCGCAGCACGGGCCCTGCTCATTCGAGCCGCGCTTCTCTCGGGCCGTGGCCAGTACTCCGACGATTACTGACCCTTGGGCGTAACCTTTTAGCGTTCGACTCGTGTTCAATAGGTCAGAACACGAGTCTGAGCCGAACGCTTTCGCAGCACTGGGGTCCTAGTCCCGCGTTGGCCTTCCTTAGGTGGCGCCGAACATTCGGCACTGCGACCCTTTTATCGAGGAGGTGTTGGCTCACGTCGCGTCAAGTCGAGTTTGATTCACATCGGATGTGGGCCGCCCATTCTGCTCTCTCTCGGCTGCTGCAAAGTGTTTAGCGTCATGCTGACGCGGCCCTCTTCGAGTAGAAACCATGCCTGGGTCGCGGGTCTGTCAAAATAAAAATTTATAACAAAAATACTTTTTGAACTCCCCCCTCCCCCTCCGCATCCCAAGCAGCTGCCCCAAGACGCCGCCGCGCGAGCGCCATCTTTCGGCGAACGGACGAACCGGGAAGTCCTCATCCCACCTCTTTCCACTTTAATAGAGCGAAAGCGCTGGAGAGAGGGCGACCTCCTCTCCAGGTGGAAAGAGGTGGGAAGAGCTTCGACTGGAGAGGGAGGAAGAGGAAAAGGGGGCGATGTCCGAGAGGAAGAGAAACGTCGCCGTCGGCGGCCTGTCTCGCCGCCGCTCTGCGAGACGGAGTGCCACGTGACCCTTTCGGTGACGTCACGGGGGACGTCCGGGGGATAAAAGGGGAGGTGGGGGGGCAGCGGTTGCCGTGGCAACGGAGTGCCCAAATCCCCAAATACGAGCGGCTGGAAAGGAGGAAAAAACAGCGACGGCGGCGGAGAGAGTCTTCTTCCTCCTCCTCCTTCTTACCAGATCGATTACTTTCTTGTTGTGTAGTCTCTTCGGAAATACTCCTTTTTCTTCTCGCTTCCCGGTTTTCCCCAATCTTTTGTCGGCCTCCTTTTTTTATTTTTTTCCCCTTTTCGGTTCGTTTGCGCCACTGTATTGTTTTCTGAATGCCGCGGAAGCTCTCGAGCCGCCGTCCCACAGCTAATGCATCGCACAAAAGACCATCTGCAGACAGTGTCTTAGGGAACCGGTTCCTAAAGACTTCACACTAGGGAGTTTCAGGGAAACGATTCCCTACGTCTCCCCACTAGGAAGTTTTAGGGAACCGGTTCTCAAAGACTTCATACTAAGAAGTGTTAGGGAAACGGTTCCCTAAAACTCCCTAACGTCTGCAGAACGTGTTCGCAGCGTGCGTTGGGTACCAAGCAAAGGCGCTTCAAAGCGTGCCCGAGACGCAGACGATTCCGTCATCGTGTCTGAAGCCGAACACCGCGTGTCCCTTAATTGTATACGATGTACGTATACGGGCAGCGCGACTGCGGCTCCAGAAAACGGGAGGTTCGCCGAGGTCTTGACGAGTGGGGAGAAAGGCGGCGGTTACGTTTCTGTCGAGTGCGCCTTTTTCCGTTCACGCCGCGACGGCGGTCCAAACCCCACGGTGACGTCTCGCGGGAGGGAAACGTCCGGCACGACTTCGTAACGTTTCCGCAAACGACGCAAACGTCGAGCGGATCAGTCAGACGGCGGATGCGCTCGCAAATTCAAAACGTGGATATGGTCAAAAGCTGCAGTGACCTCTCCCTTTCTCTCTCTCTCTCTCCTTCACTCACTTACTGACACACACACACGGACACATACTCTGCGCTGACACACGCACAAACAAGGAAGCGAGCATATAGGTGAAAATATATATATGTAAGAGGAGCGGTTTCTTGAGGACGTCAAGAGCAGATGCGCTCACAAAACGAAAACAAATACAATATGGACGAGGAAATGGAAGAATAAGAAATACATTTTTTTTTTTTTTTTGGGGGGGGGGGGGGGGATTTGGTTCTCACGAGTCGAGGGAAAACACAATGAGATGGTTTGGAGGAACCATGACAGTTTTTCGGGGGCGGGATGTATACCGAAGACAAACTCGTTTCCGTCTGCGTGTATTATCTTTGTTCCTGCGTTTACAGCGCGTTTTTCTTATTTGGGTCCTCGTTTATTTTCCGTCGTGCCACGCTCAAGCGTTTCGCGCGGCTACACCCGAAAACCCGTTATTGCTTCTGCTCGTTCTTTGCGCGAGCGCGGGGAATGAGCGCCTGCGTTGTACTGCGTATACGAACGAGCGTATCACAATGTGTCAGTGCGAAAATGCACGCCGCTGCATGGCGATTGAATCGTGTCTTATTATTTGCTCTTCAACGGGGGAGAGGGCGATTTCACGTTGGTATCTAAGCGTCTCGTTTGTTCGGTTCAGCGGTCGAGCGTTCGTTGTTTGCGGTGACTGCGTTCGCCGGTCTTCTTTTGCTGGACTCCGTGTACCTCGCGTTTGGTGCGTACGAGTGCTGCGTAAGTTGCGGCCGAACGCCGAGCCTCCGTAGGTGCACGTATGGAATTCAGCACTACGGCCCCCTTTACTTGGGCGGTGTTGATCGTGTTCGCGCACGCGGGAGTCTACGGCCGTTGCACCAACACGTGCACCGACTCGTGCGACGTCACGCGTTCCCGCGCGCGTGCGCAATGTTCACCTGCTTGTGAACGACGAGTTGGTGTGCACTTTTGCTTTGGTTGTGGCTTTTTGCGTTGTAGCGCCGCATGTCTGTCTTGCCAGAGCTTACACACCAATTGACAGGGAGTCGGAGCCTTCGTTCGACGACGTCGATCGAGAAGGCCTTATAAATGAACAGAAAATGAACAAAACAGACTACTACTACAAGTGGAGGATGCGGGCGAGCCACAAACTATATCCGAATTTTCCGATCAAACGACAGGAGCTAGTGTGTGTGTGTGTGGGGGGGGGGGGGGGGGGGCCGGGGGGGGGGGGGGGGGGGCGCGACGAGCTAAGCACTTTTTCCGTGGACGACTCCTACTTGCCTGCTTCCCGAAACCGCGACGAGTGGATTTTCGGGGAATTTTTTTTACGGCGGGAAGGGCAGCAAAAACAACGCTGACTCTTTCAACTGCAAGGTCAAGTGAGCTCGCTGCTTTGTATGTACACATCGGTGTGTGTGTGTGTGTGTTCGTATGTGTGCGTCCGCGCGCGTGCGTGTGTGTGTGTAAGGGGGGGGGGGAGGGTGATTGAATGTGTAACTTGGCAGGTGAACCAGGAAGAATCCTACCGGCGTTGAAGAAGGAGGTTGGGATGGGCGGGGGAGAGAGAAGGGAAGGGTGCTTGTTGCCAGACTACCGGTCTATTGTTCTTTTGTGTATGACTTGTTTCCCCATCGCCGGCAGGCAGATTTGAGGAAAATCGCGCGCGCGTTCCTGCACGTGTTGCTTTTCTCTCTCTCTCTCTCTCTTACTCTCTCACCCATCTCGTTATCTCAAGCGCGTCGGTATTCCGCTTTCAAGGTTGGTTAATGGTGGTTCCTTTTTTCTCTCTGGAGTTTGTGTGTGCAGTCCGCGGCGCGCTTACTTGAAAGGAAAGCCGCCGACTTGGGGGAAGCCATTCGGGCACCTTTGTGTATTCCGCCGCCTTGTTTGGACGAGAGACGCGTTTTGCCCACAATTTGTTCGAACTACGATGTAAAATGAAGAAGAAAAAGCGAATAGTGATTTTTTGAGGAGTTTGTTTGCTTACTTGCCCCCTCTATTTTCTATTGCCGTCTCGTGTAGTAACTAGCTTCGACGAACGAACTTGGATGGATGGTATTGGGCAGTAGCTAGCGCCACCTTACCTAAGAAATATTTACATCCATCCCTTTCCCCACCAATTTATTATATTATCACATTTGTCTCAACAATAGGGTTTTTTAGTAGAGCCTTCATACACCTCCTGTAACGTGACCTGAGTGATGCTACGATGCACACGAGAAGGCGGTTGCGGACTATCGTGATCGAAGTTATCGAACAAATATACTATTTTTTTATTGATTGTTTAACTTCCTCTTTGCCATTGCATTCCTTTCTTTTTCGTCTGTTTCATCCTCGCCTTCAAAACTGACTAGCGCTCCGGTCAAATGAAATCCGAAGCCCGCGCACTTCATAAAATCACGTGTTCCAACGCCCCTCCTCCTTCTCTCTCTCTGTCATCGGGGCATACGGCACACAATGTGTCTATCTCTTGAACTGTAGCACTCTATGTCTCAACATTCCCATTCGAGCCTCAGATACTGAAGAGATCTCGCATTCTTACTTCACTTCGGCGCTAGAAGTGACCGCAGGTGACTTCGTACAAATAAAGAAAATGCGTACGGCAGTGATTGGTCGCCCCCCCCCCCCCCCCTTTTTTTTTTTTAATGTTTGCGTGACGGGTAACGTGCCCTGAGGTCCGAGACGAGTGACCTGTCGTCCCAGCGTTAGGACACAAACACGGATAATAACGAAAATAATAACACTTTAAAAATAATAATACTTTATTGTTAATACCTCAGGGAGCAGCAGACTCCACCGTTCGGCAAAAATTCAGCCAGTTGAAACATTACCGTCCTCTGTCCTCGTTGATTTCTGCAGGAAGTAGAGCAACATTGCTAAAAAGAAGAATATAGTTACAGCTGCACACTCCAACCAACAAAGCCAAACTTTGGGAAAGCCACCAGAAGACTCAAACAAAGAAAGTGTTGCCGCTTTACGTTGTTCTGTCTTTCAAAGCAACCGTCTCTCCCGCTTTGCTTCGTGCTCCTCTCCACACCGGAAGTGAAGATCCCGCGCCACTTCCGTCAACCTGTCTCCCTTGTTTGCTCCTGCGTTTCCCCAAACGTCTCCCCATTTTGCTCCCGAACCCTGCGTTTCATTTTCTTTATTTTATACCGTCCTCAAAGTTCGTCTTCATACAAGAATAAGGTGGGAATTTTTTTTTACTTTTTTTGTGTAAACTTTTATGAATTCCCCCACCCACCCCCCTTTTTCCCAAAAAAGCCGTTGCGAAACCTAGTGCAAACAAACCAACGGCTACTGTTGATAATGCTCGCGGCCGCCGCGGCTTCGAAGTCGGCGCTGAGGACGGTGTCTGCGCTTGTCTGTCTGTCGTGTTTTTTGTTTTTTTTCACTTATGTCCGTGGGTTACTACGACCGCGTTGCTTCTGTTCGTACACACCAACAGAAAGACGGCGTTGAACGTCTTGCTGTGGGTGCGGGGAATGCCCCAACTACGGTTGGCGTCGTCCTGAAAGATGAGTCGTGGGGGGGAGGGCGGAGGAATGGTACCGCAACTCTCCTTCCGGATGTCAACCGTAGTTCGAGCTTTCGCCGCTTGGTGTCGTCTTTATGCGAAAAAGAGACAGAAAAAAAAAAAGAAGAAAGATGTGAAAGACTTGGCCAACTTGGGACGTCGCGCGAAGAGGCTGCCTTCCTCAGGGCCCTGGGAGGTTCGATTGGAACGGTGATACGAAACGTTCTCGAGAAGTAGAGCTCAGTAAAAAAGGCGGCCGGAGGAACGGCGGCTAAACTCATGGAACAGCTAGAAATGCAATAGGATTAAAATGGCTGAAACACGATGTAACCTGGAGCGAAAATGCTATTTGGCCGGGTGACGGTGGTCACCGCCGGTTTCAAAGGGAACAGCCGCCACGGAGCCATCCATCCAGTATTCAGTAGCACTAAAACCCTTTTGCATCAGGGCGGTCGCTCCCATAGGAACGTCGCAGGCGCATTCCGGTTTGGCTATAGGTGGCGCGGGCCGCCGCCCGATTATAAAAAAATGTTCAGCCGTACTCGTCCATTGACTCACGGGGCCGTAGCTTTCGTCCTTTGTCTAGTTATGCAGAAACGTAGTTGCAGCCGTTACCCACCTCTGCGGCTCCGCTCGAAGTAGACCAAAAGTTCGTTGAGATGACGAACCTCTCGAGCTCTCCGACCTGCTTGTTGTTCCATCGATTCTTCCTGCCCATGTAGCTTGTAAGGCCAATGACGTTTCGGCTCTGCGCCACCTGTCTCCCGGTAACGACGCGCCTCAAAACAGCTGTCCCTTTTCTCTACAGGAGGGAGAGAATGCAGTCGGTTGGACTCTCTCTCTCTCTCTATTCTTTCAAGACCGTTTCCAACGGCACTACTCGGTTCCTCCCTTCTCTTGCATTCGCATTTTTCCTTAGCTTACTTCGGAGAGACGAACCTCGGAACGTTCGGCGGAGGTTTCAACCGTGCTAGTTTGCGTAAGTTATTCTCGCGCAAACAGCTGGTTTTCTACGGCTGGTCTCCCCCCCCCCCCCCCCCCCCCCCTGCCAGCACCACCACAACTAGGTACTAGGGGTGCCTGACAGGGGAGAGAAGGGTACAGGTGTGTATAGTAGCCCCTCCCTCCCCCTACCTTCCCGCCTCCTCTCTGACCTAGACGACCACCTGTCCCCGAAATGGCCGCCGCCATACCAATGGCAGGGTGTTCCATTGTCAGGGCACAACGAGGAGCCCCTTCCCCGTACCTTCGTTTCTGGTGGTGTTTTGATTCTCCTGAACAGGGGGGTCTTTTTTTTCCACGAATCTCACGCCGGTTTGCAGCGTGAATTGATGTTCGTTGCACCTCCTCTCTCTCTCTCTCTATGTTGATTGACAAAAGGAAGGAGGGTAAGGTGTGTTTGTCAGCCCCCGCCCTTTCCCATGTTGCAGAAAAGAGGGGGGAAAAGGGGGGGGGGGGGGGAGGAGCTGACCCCACCTCTTCAGTGGCAGTTGTTATTTTCTTTTCATCTGTTCTCCCTCCCCCGGATACCTGAGCTCAAAATTCATTGAGGAAGAACACCAACGCTTTTTTCTTCTTTTTTTTTTTTTATTTGGAAAGGGGATCTTTGGGGGACATTGACAATGCAAGGTACTTGCCCTTTCCCAATTCCTTCCATTTCTCAGCCTTGTAAGCGGGGAGGTGAGGATTCGCAAGTAACCTCTTCTACCTCCCTGCACAGGTTGGCTCGGTCCAAAAACCCGCTCAGATAGCTTTCTTTTTTTTTGTGCTGTAGTTTATGGAATTTTCCGTCAGATGGCAGTAAATATTCGAGCGCTCCAAATAACTCCCCGTCGGTCGTCGCGGACCGGTGGTGTTCTCGACTGGCGATAAGATAATTATTTCTCGCCCGTTCGTTGTCTCCTCGCGGATTTAGCCGTGCCCTTGTTTACGTATACTTATCATATCGGGGACAGCCACTGCAGGTTATCATTGCGTGCGCCGGGCGTCGCTGCCCGAAAGATGAGTAGCCACTGGACCGTGTGTGCTCTCTGACGTCACGCCACTGCAGTACCGACAGCAGTGCCATTCGCGGCGTGTCGGCGCATGAACGGCGCGACTTTCGATCATTTCAATCATCGTCTTCTCTGCGCTGTTACATTTGCTTTATTGGGCTGGGGTACGCTGGGGTACATGTTCGAACTGCTAACCAAGTGCACGAAGCTTATCTATAGTAACGCGGCGTTTTGCCCCTGGGTGATCAGCGTCACAACTCGCGAGATAGTCGAACGAGGAATAAAGAGGAACCAACCTGCGTGAGTCGGGCTTTTTCGACGTTATTAGATGGTGAGGTCGAATTCTTAGGTCGGGGGACGACTCACTGGCCGTGTATACCTGATAACATCAAGTATTTTTTTTTTTTTTTTTCGCAGGCGCAAGCCTATTCTAATAGAGGGTAATAAGCATGTATCAAATTTTCTTGAAAAAAAAAAGCAAAAAAAAAACAGTCGAGTCGTCCTAGTCTCTCACTTCGTTCATGTCCGTTGCAATTCAAGAAGGTAGGGTGAGGGAAAGGAAGGCTGGAGAGGAGGAAGCAGACGGAACGCTGGAGAGAGGAGAGGGGGAAACCACCTCCTCTCTCCAGCGTTCCGTCTGCTTCCTCCTCCCCGGCCTTCCTTTCCCCTCGCCCTACCTTCTTGAGCTGTAACTTACCTAGTTGCGCTGTTTATTTTTTTAAAGATGAAAGCGTCACAAGTGGCGTTCGTTAAAATCAAAATGCACACTGGCTGTGAAGCTAAGTGAGCGCAGCTACCCTGACTTTCCATGGAAAACTTCCTTTTTTACTTGCGAAAAATGGAGTAATGCGTCCGCAAACTGCGAGGTCGGTTCTTTTATGGGGCGATCAAACGAGCTTCCCCATTAATGGCATAGTGCAGTTGATTAATGGTGCAACGAGTAAAGTGAAAAATGATACCGACTACTGGATGAGTCCATTGGCTCAGCCGCCGCCGGCACACCTCAGCTGTGCCGGCGGCGTTTCGGCCCTCCCTCTCCCAATTGTTTTCTTTTTATTTCGTAGAAGAGAAGCGAGAGGGAAAAGTGAAGAGCCCCCACTTCTTCCTTTTCAGCCTCGGTATTAATTTTTTTGTGTGTGTGTGTGTGTGTGCGTTTTGGGGTGTCGGGTGCAGGTTGTGCTACTTTACTCCAAAGCTCGCACCAGGTGGCGTTGAATGCCCACCCCTCGTTAGATCGAGGGGGGGTTCGGACGCGGAGAGGCACAGCAGGTAGCTAGCGCCCCCTGGGAGTCTGGAGGGAAACCCTGTCTGAAATTTGAGCCGGGCAACCACCGCCGCCTCGTTCCACGGACTCGTGCAAGAGTGAATGGGGAGGTTCTGGGATTAGGAGGGATGGTTTTCCCCCTTATTGTGTAGGTAAGGGGATATTTTATTCATTTTGTTTGTCTCCCGCTCCCCTTTCGTGAATCAAACTTAATCGGATAGATTTTTTTTTTTATTAACAGGTGTGGGATACAGCAGGTTGGGCGATTGCCGTTGGTTCGTTCATGTTGAGACTCGCTTCGCCTATAGCATATGTTTCGGCGTACCTTTTTGTTTTTCAGTCTTCGCTCGTTCGTTTCTTTCCACATTCATCCGGTTGAATGCGCGCAACGCTTGTCCGTCGTTAGGGCCGGTTCACACATTTGCGCTCGACGGACTGCGTGCGGTGCAGCCGCTCGTGACCGCTGTTGTTGTTTGAACGTTTTATCTGCGTAAAACTGAAATGAGCACCGCCGTGTCGCTTGACTGTAGTCATCTGGAACGGTGGCGTGGGGGAGGCGGAGATGGGACAAAGACGACGAGAGAGAGAGTGAGAGTTTTATGTACGAGGGTCGTGACCGCTTACGACGAGAGAGCACACTGTCGCCACCTATCGGGCAGACCTGGAACAACTTCGATCTGCGTACATTTTACGCATCGTGCTTTCACCGTGTGCTCGAAAAAAAAAAAAAAAAAAAGATCTTACGGTGTTAGATACCATTTCCGACGGATAGCGCGTAAATTCGGTCACGAAAATACCTCAAAACCTCCCGTCTAATTATAGTACTACTCCCTTTGGCAAGTTACGTTCAAAATGTATTTATTTGTTTCAATACCGTCAGGGCCCCGAGGGAATTACAGAGGGGGGGGGGGGGGGGGGGGACATAAGAAAAATATTTGCCGTAAAATTACACCAAAAAAAAAAAAAAAATGAAGGGCATTTTTTTTTAGGACACAATCAGTTCAGAGTCAAAGCTCAAGTCACTATGCCTTTTTTTTTTCTGCTTATGATTGGTTCCGCGATGATAGTGCGCTTTTGACGCTGTCTGATAAGTACCATCAGCTTTTTTTTTTTGTGTGTGTTAGAGGGAATGCGCAAATGGCGACGGAGGAGCGATTGAGCGAGAGAGTGGTATAACTCCGTTGCACCTTAGGAACGTTATGAAGCCGCCGAAGCCAATCCGGTGTTGTGGGAATGTCACGTGACCTTGGGGATGAGCGCAACGACGCCCAGGAATCGCTCGTTCACGTGATTCGTTTACGAGGCTGGATTGGACGGGGATGGCTTCTGGCGTCCGCTGCAGTTTATCTCACGGGGAACCAGAGTATGGAGTCTCGCCTGTTTAAAGTGTTTACCCACCAACGTAAGTTATATTTTCGAGACTGCAGCGTGGCGCGTGTGCGTTTGTGTGTTTTCGTGCGTGCCTATGTGTCTGTGTGTGCGTGGCTCGTGTGCGTTCATTGCCTGGTGTCGGCTTAACGTCCAACGCCTATAGATCTGTCATCTACGATTGCCAAATAAAACAAAGGGATGAATTCAAACGCGGGATGAGGATAAATGAAGTCAAGGTTTTTTTCGAGGTTTTACCCCTGACTCCGTATCATGGAGACCGAGAGAGAGGCGATATTGAAATCAACGACACTCGGCGGTCGAGAAAGTTACGGACGTGTCACGGAAATTACGTCGAATGAAAAACGAAGTAAAAATGAAACACACGCGCACCGCTCATATTTACTTTTCTTATCTCTACGTGCGTTTGTTTTCTACGAGGGAAAGAAGAGGGGTGATGAAGCGCGTAAGAGGGAAAGGAGGAACGTCGGGTCGAATTAATTCCCCTCGTTTGCGCTCATAGCTTCTCGCTTCTCCTGCGTTTTTAGACCCGCGCTCCGTTGTTTTGTTCCCTTGAATTCCTCCCTCTCTTTAACGCTCACCCTGCGTACGTTTTTGTTATTGTTTTGTTTTTTTTCTGACGCGGTTTTCGATTGATTTCAACAGGCGGTTCTGCCACGAGGGCTACTATTCAGCGCTGCGAATTAGACGCGAGGGAGGGGAGAGACAACTAAACAAATCAAAACGCTTTGGACCATATTTATGCATTTACTTTTGCTCGAGTACAAAAAGACGGGCACGAATCATCTTTCGGGACGCGGCCTTGCGATGGACAGCAGCGGACCAGTACGAGGCCACCCCAACTAGTCCTAGTGCCCTGAACGCCGCAACACGCGGCTCTGCGTCCCTTCCGAGGGTCACGTGACATCCGCACGGCATTGGATTGGCCGGTAGCGTCCGATGCGGTCCATCGAACGGAGTATAAGTAGCTCTGCGTGCCGTTTACGTAGTGCGTGTAATGGCCAGTCCGATTCGGCAGAGCGTCGGTCGACGTTGCAGCGTCCGTGTGCTGCTGCTGTTGCGTGCGCTGCACTCTTTTTTTTTTTTTTTTGTCTTTGTGCCGGTGGGCTTTGTCGGGAATGCTTTTGTTTGCTCGCGTGCTCGTTGTTATTCTCGCGTCGCGAGCAAACTTCGATGACGGATTGCCCCCTAAAAACACACACACTCAAAAGGTCGTTGTAGGAGACTAGCTGCTGGGCGAACCTTTCCCCGTTCTGACGTTCGCAACATTGTTTTCCAACGGTTCGTCCCGAGAGCCTCGCATGTGCTAGTTAGGTGTGGCGGCAGCTGTTATTCCGAAACGATACGCGGAGGGAGGCGACGCGATACGACGGCGGGGTTACTTCCGAAAATGTGAGATTGTCCGTATAGCTGGCACTAGAGATTATACGAGTATACGTATACTTCCTGAACTTTTATCGGGCGACGCGTCGTTTTGCTCTGTCGCGGACGGTTTTTAGCATTTCTGGGGGGAAGGAAGGGAAGAAACCGTTTCCCTCCATTTCACATAAAGCTTCAGAATAACAGACAACCGTGATATTAAGGACCAAGATGGGCGAACGTGTCGTTACTACGAAGCGTGGCTTTACTTGGTGGTTCTAAGTGGACGGATAGATATACGGCAGAACCTTTTAATCCGGCGGCTACTCGCGCCACCTAGCCGAGGCTTCTACATCCAACAATTAACTGATCTCCGATTAAATTCTGATTTGACGGAGAAGGGCAAATATTCTCGTATCTCCGCCAAGCACGAGCATCCACCCACCGTTCTTCACGACCGAAAGTTTACGATCCGTGTGACGGTGCTTATCTACATACGCCCGCGAATTTCACTGTAAGAAAAAAAAAGAAAAAAAGACAATAAGGGAAGTTTGGAACTTTGTAACGCGTATGTGCCACTGCTTCTGTTGCACCAGACCTTTCAGCCTTCGTCCTCAAAGTTTCGTTTCTGTCTTCTCCCACGCACCCTTTCCGTTCGCTCTCAGTGCCTCCGCGTATCTGCGAGTATCTGCCGCCTTTCACAAAGCCGGAAAGGGAAGATCAAAGTGAAAGGGAAAGGCGCCATCCCGCTTATTGTTTTCTAAGCGCAGTAGAATAGGCGTTATCTCCGCGCGAGAAACGAGCTCCTGGTGTGTTTGTGACGCAAACGTCCTCTCTTCCCCCTCACACACACCTACGGGTACGCGATTGTGTCACATGGCGTTTCGTGATACAGAGTGATACACAGAGGCGTTGATGTCTTCTTTTGTTTTAATGCACGCCGCTCTGTGTCGAGTTTCGACCGCTCTTTCTCTCTCTCTCTCTCTCTCTGGATGCGTGTTGTGTAATCTGTTAGCTGGCTGGAATCGTGGCCGTCGCGAATGAAAGTGTTCTTTTCATATCGGCCGCCTTTTATTCTCTTATTTCCGTGGTGGTACGTGCGTGTTGCTTTTTGTTTTTTTCTTCTTTTTTTTTGTGTGGGGTGGTGTCTGATGTCGCTCGAAGAAAGAGCAAAAAGAAAAAAAAACAAAAAACAGAGAGAGCAATTTTGGTAACAAAACGTCGCCGTGCGACCGCGTGGTATCATAATCTATTGTTTCTTTTATTTTGGTTTATATTATATCGGTTTTTTTTTTGTTTCGACAGCGTGCGCGCGCGCGCCTATGGAAGGGTGGGCGGCATTTCCGCGTTTACACGCTCCGGCGGTGGGATGAGTCATGCACGCTCTGATTTCGTGACGTCATCTCTCCGTCGACGAGAGGAGATTAGCTTGCCAAGTTTGACTGGTCGCGCGTCTCCAGCTCTGCCCAGCCGAAACCCCCTACAGAGCGCTGTTTAAACGTTAAAAAAAAAAAAAAAAACGAAGTAAATTAACGAACCGAGTAAACTTTGCGCAGAAGTGTGTGTTTGGATTTCTTTTTTTTTTTCTTAAATATATATTTCGGGAAAGGTATGGGTTCATTTTAAAGAAAGTGCATTTCTAGATTTTGTTGGCACTGCTTCATGCAGTGTATATGACCTGCACAACGCTTGCTTTTTCCTCCAAGTGACGTCGAGTGTAGTTAACCAAAACGAAAAACGTGCGAGTAGAAAAGGAAAAAAAGACGGTAGTTTTACGAAGCAGACGATTATTTTTCAAGTACACAGCCTGACCGTCCCGTCTGCGCATGGGCTAGAGCGTGTGAGGAGGAATGAAAGGGAGGGGGCGAACGTAAAAGAGGAAGGAAAGGCGATACGGGCGCCGCTGCAATGGTGTTTGTTGACCATTGTCGGCAGAGTCTGGTGTCAGGTTCTGGTGTGTTGTTTGCCTCGCTAGATTGGAGTGCTTTCGTGGCAATACACAATGGGGGAAAAAAAAGTGATATCGTGAGCATCAGTGTGCAGTGATGTGTGTGCGTGTGAGACATCGACCATCGAAAGGGGGGGTGGGGGATATTTCGTCGCGACGTAGTGATCAGACGGAACTTCCGCATCCTCAGTCCGTGGTGACGAAGGACATACTAATTAAACGTCGACGCCATCTAGCTACTGAGTGATGCACCAGCTCGAAAAACTCTCTGACGCCCCGCGCGAGTCTGGCTTCTGCGGACGCGCGCCTGGAAACGTGGATTTGTACACGGCGTGATGGTGTGTACTGTTGCCGCTGTTACACCCGCCTGCTGAAAAAAGAAAAAAAAAAAAAAGAAAATCGTTCCGTGACGAAAGAGCGAGAGACACTCTCGATGAGGCGAGAGTTTCCGGCAAGTTCCGTCGTCGAGGTGTATCCTCCGCGCCGAAGGAAGAGTGGGGCGCGCCTCGCAAAGACCGCCTTTATAAATAAATAAGCCGCGCACGGGAAGGCTTGGACGTGAAAAGGCGGGAAGCTTCACTTCAGCGTCCCGATGTAGGCATCATCCTCCCCTCCTGCCGAAATAATGAAAGGAAAGAAAGGGGACCCCGGGAGAGAAGACTGATGCAGCAGCGCGATGTCTCGGACTGCTGCCAAAGGCAAGCCGCCTCTAATGTTAGCGTTTTTTTTTTTTTTTTTTGTTGTTGTTTCTGTTTGATGGCGTCGCTCTGTTGTTGTCTGCTGGTGATGTCGTCGTCTGCTCTTTTCACTTTCGTCGTCTGGGCTTGGCTCGTTTGCCTTGGCGGAATGACTTTGTGGGGGAGCCTCGAGAGAGAGGAGGGCCGGCCACGGGGTCGTCGATACGGAAGTGCGCATGTTTGCAAACAACGATCTCGGCCTTCATTGGTGGGTCACCCTGGCCATGCGTGGTTCGTCTTTATTTTTTTTTTCTTTTAAGTCGGGGGTGGATTGTGTTGGCGTTTCTAAAAAGAGGCCAGCCAACACTCCCTGTTAGAAACCGTCTTATGGTTTGTGTCCGTCACGTCACGACCGAGATTTGCCTGGCCGTGACGTCATGAGTTGTGACCCTGGCTACTTATCGTCAGTTCCGACGACAGGTCTGACGGTTGGCGATGGAAGCTAGGAGCCATCGCGTTCTTAAACCAACGCCGTCATAGTCGACGGTCTCACATTCCTCTCCATGAATGACTCAAGAAGTGCAACTCGTGCTGAGTCAGAGGCCACCACGTCAGTCGAATGACTCTAATGTCGCCATATTTTAAGGGCATTCCGACCTCTCGGCGCATGAACAGTCACAACGTCCCGCTTACTTTTTTTTTTATGATCACGAGTCTTTGACGTAGGATACACGTTTCCGAACGGTTAGACGGTGTATTTCCAGTCGTGCAGGTACTACGGTCGCCCACAAACTCGTGTATCGGCCCGGCGCCCCCCTTGCGGGTAGGCGGCTCATTGAGTCGAACGGCGGCGACGCGCTGGAATTCGACACCGGCGTGTTTGTTTGCTCGATGCTGTGCCCTTGACTCGCAACCGAAGCGGCATTCCGACGCGTTCCCGGAGCAGATTGTATCGAATCGCGCCGGGACACCCGACACGAGGGTGGGGGGCCGGAAGGGCGACAGCGCGGGGGGGGGGGGGGGGGGGGGGAAAGCCAAGAAAAAAACGCGCACGAATACAGCAGCGCGCATGCTTCACGATACCCAGATTCGTACCGGCACCCGCAAGTAAAGGCGAACTTTTCGTCGAAACCTCGAGGTTCAGGCGAGCCTTCGAACTTTTTTGGGCAAAGATCGCCGAAGCCTGACTTGTGGGATTCGATCTCCGTCTTCCCCCTTTGCATCGCTTCGATCTGGATCTGAGCATCGTATCGCGGCGTACGGGTCGGGCTCCACAGACGATGGCGTCATGAGCAGGCCTTGTTTGCGCACGACGTCATATGCCGCCTGACTTGGTCGAGAGCGCCGTCACGTGACGCGGTGCGTCGCGGGTTGATTGGACGCGCAAATCGTGGCTTCGTTTAGATATCCCGTTCCTGCGCCTGATAAAAAACAAAAAAAAAAGGAAAACAAACGCTCGAAACTATTTTTTTCCGTTGTGTCTCCAGAGAGGGCATTCCACTCTTCCGTTTGCGGAGAACCGCGATGCAGATCGAGAGAACAAGAAACGAGGAACATATCTGTCAAAAAAGCAGCTTTTGCGCGAGACATAAAACCTAAAGAATTGGGGCGCGCTGTCACAGACGGCTTTCTTGGTTGACACAACAAGAAGAGCCACTGAACAGCGATACCAACGAGTTTGGAGGGAAATTGGGGCCGATCAGCGAGCTATTTTGTTGTTGTTGTTTATGTTATGTTTGTTTCTGGAGCTCTTTATTTTCTTTCTTTTGCGCGGCGTGCTGTCTGAATCGTTGGCGCCGGTTGACACCCGATCGAAGGGATTGTGGGCGCTGCCGCGACCCTCCGGCATGGCGGCGGATACACTGTAGACTCTCTGAGCCAGCGACGACCCAGACATAATGGACGGCGGCGAGGCGGGAGCATGTGCTGGGGCTGCCGCATGCCACGGCTGTGTACCAAAGAAAGAGAAAAAAAAATGGAAAACAGCGAGAGCCGGTACTGTATAAAACAACCGATAAACAAGCGCGTGTGACGTTTTTTTCTTTTTTTTTCTTCTTTTTGTGGAATTCGTTGGCTGTCGTGTTTCGAAGCTTCTAACCAGCCCCACTCCCCACATTAGTGTCCAAACTATTCTGACCAATCCGTCTTCTTTCGCATCTTCTTCCGCAGCTCCCGTGGAAGTCTTTGTCCTGTCTGTAAGCTAATGTAGTCCGCCTGCATCGTAGTGCGAAGTATCACGGACTATGACAAGTTATTAAAGTCACGTCTCGTCAAACCCCCTCAAAAAAAAAAAAAAAAAGTTTGTGTTTAATGTGCATTGTTTACAGGGGGGGTTTTAGTAGATCGTATGCAGAGCAGACTCCGATAACGACACCCGATCCTCCGCCGACTTGTTGGCGAATCTTGTGTCGCGAAACTAGGTTTCGGGAAACAGATTCCCCGTTTGAACGCGACCGAAAAAGTGGCGCGCCTCCGAAAAAAGTGGCGCGTCTTCCTCGCTTCTGGAGCAATTTTTCGCTGAAACCTCATCGAGGCCTGTCAATCACCCGAAGGAGAAACGCGGACGCTGCCAATGGCCGCTCGACTTCGCTATGACGTCTGACCTTCGAGGAGGAGCGAGCTTCTGGAGGAGTCTGATTTTCGGCCGATTCCGTATCCGAGCCAGAGCCGAAAGAAAACAAACAAACATGGCGAGCGGCAAGCGGAGAAGCGGTGCGTACGGGCCACGAGTCTTGTTCCTACTCGGTTGCAGGTGCGTGAACGGCGCCTAGTACTGATTGGTGGCGCGGTGCAGATTCATCAATAGTCGCGACGAGTGCAAGCACCGGATATAAACCTGACGACTGGGAATAACTTTCTTTATTAGCGGTGCAAAAATGTCCGAAATGCTTCAAGATCATCTGCCTGTTCTTTGACGTTCGCGGTCTTTCCCGGGTTTGGCAGGGCTAGTAAACCCAGTGAGCCGAATCTGACGAAGTTCATTGAGTGGTATTAATAAAACAGACTGTCTCTTCACACTGTGAGTACTTTATATCATTTTGATGCGAAACGCTTGGCATTCCCGGTGCAGATGACAAGGTTTGGCGAAATTCTCGCGAGTCAATACGTCACAAGTTTCGCGCGTCAAACTCCACGTGTGAACAGGCCGATTTCGCGAAATCTTGGTTTCGCTAAACTGTGGCGCGTTGAAAAGATGCATCGTGTGAATAAGCCTTAAGAGTAAAAGCTCGCGAAAAAAACTCGGATAGGGAACCCCCTCCGCTACGGTAGCTTATATAGAACGGGCATGGCGTCTCTCTCGGACGCCAGACCGCTCGTTGCCCCGGTTTGACTGCGGGGTGCGCGTTCTCAAGCTCTCGAAGCGTTGTCGAAGGTAGGCAGGTTGCTCTGGAACAACTCCCCTTTTCATCCTGTCAGTGACTGTAGGTGTGAAACGGGGAGCATTAACGCCTCACGCAACTCGTCAGACGTGGCTTTGCAGTGAATCTGTAGTGACCCGTTGTGTGTAAACTGACCAAGTAACCCTGTGTTTTTTCCTCTATTTATTTTTCTTAGGGAAGGGGTGGGGGGGGGGGGGGGGGTTCGTCTGAGATCTGTTATTAGGGAGTTTTAGAATAGCGCACGCTAAAGCTTTGCGTGCGCAAAAAATAGCGTCGTCGCCACTACGCATGCTCCGAACGCAAACCAGGTTTTGCGCTTTGCGTGCGCAATTTTAGCGTGCGCTATTTCTCGGAAATAGCGTGCGTACGCAAAGGGTCTTTGCGCTCCTCTAAGGAGGATTCGTGATGAGAAGTTGGCTAAAGCCAAGACGAGCACAGTTTAAAAAAATGGCGGCCCCCAGGACCATGGCTGCGGTCTCTTTGGCGGCGTCGTGAGCGCGACGTCGGCGGCATCCTCGCGACTACGACACTGCACTCGGTTTGGAAAACCCAGTAGGGTGGGCAACGATCACCGGCAACTTGATGCTTGCGACGAGCGAACATTTATCGGCGAAGGTCAGTACACTTGCCGAGGCGACGCATGCGGCGGACACGACCGGTCGACCGCTCGAGTCGCACTATCACGTTTAAACAAATATGAAATTGTTACTCCGGATCAAAAATCTTGTTTTTTTCTAAAGTTGCGGCATTTCGTGAGTGAAATAAAAATCGTGACTGTATCTTGGTGGCGTTGCAAGCGCAAGATGCTTGGGCTTTTGCGTCGCGGCGGAGAAACGCTATTCTAAAACTCTCTTGCGTCGCGTGCGCTAAAGCAAGCGCTAAATTTAGCGCTAACGTGCGCTAAAATTGCGTACGTTATTCTAAAACTCCCTATTTTCTTCGTCTGCACGTGTTCGCCAAAAAAGAAAACACGTCAGGGGTATGTGGGTCAGACCTGTTCTGGTACTGGACTGGGCCAGACGCTTTTTATTACGTAACCGCCCGCGCGCTCGTCTCGTCTGCTCGCGTTTATGAAGGTCGTGTGTGTAAGGGGGGGGGGGGGGGGGATGCTCGGTTTTCGGCAGAAGCGTTGTCATCTTGATTGAATCCTCTCGTCTTTCTCGTTTCTTTGTTTTCTTTTTAATCTGCTTTTTGGCTTCATCGGGCCGTCTGGTGTGTTGAGAGTGCAGAGACATGGTCCGGGGCGTGTTTGTTCCTTGTCTGCCGGTCCTGTCACACTGGTCGCACACAAACTGTCCGCGGACATGTTCATGGCACACGCATGTACGTGTGATGCAAACGAGCTTTCCACATGCTCGAGGCCCAATCAAAAGAGGGGAACGCTGCGCGCGCGCGTCCAGCCGTTCCAACTACGCAAAGGCTGTCCGCGCCGAGGTCATTAGAATGTTCGCGGTGTAAGACGCCTTCCCCGGTAAAGTATTTGGCGTGAGCGGCCCAGGTTTTGCGCTGTCGGGACTCTGGATACGCCAGGTTTGCTGGCCAAGGAGCTGAGCTCCGGGAGAGTGAGAGAAAGGAGAGGCGGGAGGGAGTGTCGGGGGGGGAGACGAGACACCCGGTCTGTCGCAAAGCCAGGAATAGCCCCGACGCAATGTTTTTTGTGTGTGTGCGTTTTGCGCGTCGTATATTTTGGTGGCATCTTGCGCGCCAATTTTTCTTTGTTGGACCCGTTTTCCGTGTTTCAGTCCACCTGTCCGTACCTTTTGCTCCCCCCCCCCCCCCTTCTCTTTGGGGGCCATGCCCGGTTTCCGCGCCCTCCCTCCCGTCTTTGTTGCTGTCTGTCTCTCCTTCCGTCTTTCTGTATGTGTGTGTGTGTTTAGATTATCGCCCAGCTTGCCGTCTTCGCTTGCATCTATCTTTCCGTCTTTTCGTCCGCCCGACTTGACGTCTTTTTACTTCGTGTCTCTTTCCCCAGGTTTCTCCCGTTCTCCCCCCCCCCCCCCCCCCCCCCTCCCCTCTGTTCTCCGTTTTGTTTTCTTCGTTTCGTAGAAAGCTTCTTTTTTTTTTTTTATCTAACGGAAGCTGCCCGCCCAGTAATTCGGTCTCGGAAGACAACGCTCTTGTAGTATTTTTTATTGTTTTTTTTTTACCTTTACGCAGCTTTTTTCTTTTAGTTCCTTTGAATTTTATAAACCTTTCCCTCGTTTTTTTTTTTTTATAATTAAAAAGTGTCGATCAGATAAATCTCAACTCCGGTTTGGATGCTCGACGTGTACTCCCGGATTCTCTCTAATCGAAATGTGCGAGGGCTGTTTTTTTTGTTTTTTTTTTTTACGATTTGGGTAGATAAAACAAAAGTGACGAAGAATGTTATAGTACACACAGAATGTACATGCGTACGCCGAGCAACATTTTTCACACAAATACCGCGCAGATTAAGGCAGTTATTACAACGTGGCACGGGCTTTTAGATGCCCTCCCCAATATATATATTTTCTTCTTTTCTTATTTTTGGTACTAAAATGGAGTAACTAAATATCGTGACTGCGATTCGAACGGAACGCGTTACGAGAGCTTGTAACTAATGCGTCATTTTTTTCGTTACTCTGACTGAAATTTTTATAAAGCAGCAACCGCTTCCAGTATTCTTTTTAGGGCCCATCTCGCGTTATCTCGTCACGTTCGCGTTACCTGTTCGATATCATCGCGTACTAAATATCGTGTACAGGGAGTGTGATTGTGCTTTTGACGATTGGTGTCCCGCCGGCCCGTGGCGTCTGCGTAGGGGGAAACGAAGTTATACTGTAGCAAGGGCCACTAAACGAGCTACGCTTAGAGTATCGGCACTCCGTTCCCCGACATTGTTGTGGACGCCGCCATCTTGGCTCGTATGCAGAGCAGACGCAACTGCCGATCGTCAATGATTCAAAAGTGCGACCTCCTAAGCATTAGATTCGGTGCTGTGAAGCTCGTGTAAGATTGCTTTGCTCTGTCGCGAACTGTTGTAAACGTTTGTGGAGGACGGAAAAGCGTTTCCTGTGATTTCAGATAACTGGCAACCATGATTCGAAGACACAATATATACGGCCAAGTGTCGTTACTCTGGAGCGTAGCCTATTTAGTGGCACTAACTCTAGCATGTCTCTCTGTGTCCTGGCGGCGCGCGAGATCGACACAGAAGCCAGGCGACGTCGTCCCCGGGGGCGGTTAGCACGTTGCGTGAGGCTGCGTTCGTGCGTGCCCAACATTCTTCCCTCCTCCTCCTCCTCCTCCTGCTCTCCGGGTTGGGGCAGGCGGCGGCCACCGTTTTTCCGGAGTTTTCTCGTAATGAGCGCGACGAGTCGCCCGATGGCTTAATTACGGCCGGGGAGAGGAGGACGAGAGGGTTCCTGCGTCGGCCTAACCTATCATTTCCGTACCTGACCCGCAACGAAGCTGCGCTCTCTTTAAAGGGGAGCCGACGCTCATTGTTCGCTTCTTTTCCCCTTTTTCTATTTTCCGCACCTTTTTTTTTTTTCCTCTCCAACTCATTCCGTTCTCTTTTGTCTTCGTGGTGGTGGGTAAGAACATGAATCGTCTTCTTTTGTTGTTGATTTCTTTTGAAGAAAAAAAAAAGGGGGGGGGGGTAGGATGGCAGGGGCGGATTTATGGGTCAGACATATGTGTGTGTGTGTGTCTCAATAAAAAAAAAAGGGGGGGGGGGGGTCGGTAAAGATATGTAACGTCACGAAGAAATTTAATGTCGCGGACAAAAATAACTGCATTTAAAATACGCCATACAAGAGACAGGTGCGGATAATTGTCTTGTGTCTGCGGCGACCATCGTGTTTTTTTTTTTTTTTTTGTGCGATTTGGGAACGGTGTGATTGCTGCTTTGAAATTTGACCCCTCTGGGTGATCGGTTTTAAATGTCGCTCGATGTGAACGCGTGTTGTTGTTCTTGGCGGTGGTGGTGTCGTCGTTGTTCGTGCGTGCGTTCGTACCCGGAGTTGAGGTCTGTTCACACGGGACACGACTTTCGTCCCTCCGACTTTCGTCGTTTGCGATATCGAGCCCCACAGAGGACGTGTGTGTTTGTGCAGGTGTTCGTGAGGCGGAGCGTATAGTGACCCTCTGCGTTAAAATTTGGAGGAAGGGGGTGGGGTGACATTGGACACACTTTTGGCCGCGCCTCACGAGACATTGTAACGGTACCAGCCATCTTGGTCCTTGAAATCGTTGTCGCGCAGTTATCTGAATTCAAAGGAGACGGTTTTTGCGTGCTCCAGAAAAAAAAAAAAAATATCTATATATTAAAAAGAGCTCGAGACAGACTAAAACGATGTCACCCGGTGTAAGTCGCGTTAACCCCAACTGCTCGGGGACTCGTAATCTCATTTGACGGAACCGTCGTTAAGTTTTGCCGTGTGGTATATTAGCGCATTAGCGTAGCCTATTTAATACTCCGTTTCACGTGGTTACGACCCGACTGCGGTCGAACTCGGTGGACTCTAGTTTCATTCTAGACTCGTGCAGAGAACGGTACTATTCGAGATGAAACAGATCCTCTTGAAAACGATGGGGGGAGCGAGAGTGGCATTTGGTTTAACCGGTCGGGCCCCCTTACCTTGACCCCCGCCGACCCCCACCAGCGCGGTTGACCCTTCCTTTTCTCCACGTCCCTCTCCCCCCTCTCGCACCCCCTTTGTTTTTCTCCTCCTCGCCTACCCACGTGGGTCGGCGTTGTGAGCATGCGGTCGTTCTTTGTCTCTCGACGTGTTCGCGGAAATCGGGGTCAAACGGCACGAGCAGTCGAACAGCGGACGACGAGGTTAAGAGAGAGAGAGAGAGAGAGACTACTTTCCCACCAGGCAAAAACAAATCCCTTTTGTCTGTGTACTTCTACAGCTTCGTGTATGTTGACCGCCAAATACAGCAATGTTTTTTTTTTTTTTTTTTGCGGTCGCGAGCAGACAACTTTGCCTACATTCGTGCCTACACCCCTACCACGGGGTGTAGACGTAGGCTACCGGGCGTCCAATGAGAGAGCGGCATTCGCCGATAAGAGCGCCGAAGGACCAATCGGAAGGCGAGAGGTCTGAGAAGCCCCACCCACTCCACATTTCTTAAGCCGTCGGTGACAACGCGAGCGAAGCAGTGGCAGCACTACAGTGCCGAGGACATCGGCACTTTAGTGCTACTGTCTTTAGACGTGTCTTTCTTTCTTCGGACATGTTGGAAGCACACGTACGCGCAAAGCAAGCGCGTTCGTGAAAAAAAACGGAACTCGTGTTTTGTAGGTTACGTACGTCGAGGATTATTGCTAACCGGTATTTACTGAAAGTAAAAAACAAAAAAATCGTTACGCCGCCCCTTTAACTGGTCCGAACGCCTGCGCCTGTCAGAAGCCCGTCCAAAAACGAGACTTGACAGAAGGCAGCAGCGACAGTTATCTCGCCGTGGCTTCTGTGACACCCGTCGGCCGTTGGATCCGAGTTCTGACTCACGCGTCAGTCTTCGCTAAGATCGGCGATGGAGCACCCATTGTTTTTTTGTCCAATCCATCGCGTTATACCTGCTTTCCGTCAGAGTTCTTGCTGCTCCTAGTCTTTGTTTCAGTTTTTTTATTTTATTTTTTTGTGGGTAGGATCTTACGTTGTAAAACGAGCCTGAAACGAACTCAAACTTTCACCGAATGTGCACTGGGGTGGTGCATTCTACCTCGCGAATCCTAAACACGTAGCTCTCTTCCCGTAAAAAAAAAATATAAAAAAAAATAAAATAAAAGGGGTTACCAAATGTGTGAAGTCAATGGCGAGCGTGTTCGCAGACGACAGAGTTAGTACTAGTAGTGGTAAAATACGTTTATTGAAGAGAAATGGGGATTATGTCGTTGCCTCTTGCACTTTCGATGAGAAGTTGGAGCATTGTATGTTCATGGCGCCGATGTTTCCGGCTCTTTTTGCGGCGTAAACTCTACTGGGAGCACTCTATATATATATACATATCATTTTCCATTTCACCTTATGATCGACTGCAGCAGACTTCTCACCCGACGTGCAAACTACAATCTGTTCGGTTTTTTTTATTGAACTTTCATTCTTTGAGGGTTCTGCATCATCATCAGTCGGGACGCATTCATGCGCGTGAAGTTCTCGGAGCTCTAACCTTAACGCTGTCCTTTTAAGGCACTGGATCTAGTAACAAAAACTGGTTACAACGAAAAAAGGAAAAAAAAAAGAAGTAAGGAAGAGATTATTGAGTTTCGCCTTTCAGCATTTCGCACAATCCTCGGAAAAGACGCAAAACGGAAGTTTCAGCTCACGCGGCGGGCAAGGCGCGCCCGCCGTTTTTTGCGCGCCCGTGGCGCCATCTATCGGCAACGGCCGGAACCAGAGACGCGCCCTTCCACCGCCTCGGTCGAGAAGTGGCTGGGTTCCCATTTGCGTCGAGAAAACCGAGTCATAAGTAGAAAAAAAAAAAAAAAAAAAAGGGACAAGGTTTTTGGCGGTCGTGCCGATGGCTGCCCGGGGGAGGCCCCGAGTCAGCCTGCGTGCTGCGACGCACGTACTTGCGTGTGTGCGTCGGGTGTCGCGGTCGTCGTCGTGCGGGCGGTTTTTTTTTTGTTTTTTTTTCGAGATTTGACGGGTTTGGCAAACCTTCCACCGTTCGACGGAGTTCGATACTTTCGAGCAATGTTGCCCGACGTCCACGCAAGATTTCCGAAATGCACGTCGACCTTTGCTGTAACGAAGGTTTTGCCGCACTTGCGAGATGACATCTGCGCGCTATCTAGGAGAAATATTCGCTTATAACGTTGTCGGGATTATTTCTCGAGGAGCCCGCGGCGAGAGAACGACGCCAGAGGACGCAGATGTGTGTGAGCCAGCCTTTAGCTATAAGCTGCGAGAATAGTGGTCGAAGCTTGCTCACTCTAATCGAGACGAGTCGAGAAAATTGCCCCTAAACGAAACTCTTCATTGGTTCTCGAACTTGGCTAATCACTGCTCAAAGTACGTTTCGCGGTTCGAGAGACTTCGGGAAGCGAGCAGGCCGAACGCGGCAATTTCACTTCCGGAGGCAATACGCCAAAGGAATTAGTGCGGACCGCCGTATGGCAAAAGAAAAAAAAAAAGTTATAAAATTATCCGGTGATTCGCCGCTCGCCACGTAAGCTGGTTAGATAACGTCATCGCCATTCCCTCTAGCTTTTTTTTTTTTTTTTTTTTTACTCTTATTTCTTTACAGCGAATCGGGCAAAGGAATTTGTCTCTGGCATGTATCCCAAACGCTTCGTGTTACATTGTAGACACGCTGAGCACTGTGTAATGCTGCAGAAATGGTGAGAGAGAATTATCTACGGGCGCGCGTCAAGCCTCTTAGAAACACGTTTCCTATCGAAAATGTCTGCAGACTTGTCATTGTATGACCGTCAGACAAGGAAGAAATGCGCCTCAGACCGTCTTTCGTGTGATGTGCGTATTGGCACCGCGGCTTTAGAAGCGCGCGGCGTTGGTCCAAAGTCCGAAGCATCTCAATATCGCTCGCAGTCAATCAAATTGCAGCGTTAGACTGAGTTCGAGGGCGAACTCAGTTACTCCGTAGGAAGAGTAGTATAGTCGACGTT
Source organism: Ixodes persulcatus (assembly GCA_013358835.2). NCBI lineage: Eukaryota > Metazoa > Arthropoda > Arachnida > Ixodida > Ixodidae > Ixodes > Ixodes persulcatus. The sequence continues at coordinate 463,853 of JABSTQ010010733.1, forward strand.
CTAAAACTTCTAATAATTGCATCCCCCCCCCCCCCCCCCCCCCCGGAATTTATGGATTGCGGTCTAATTAATGACTCCCGCGGCCCGTGCGGTATGATGACCCGTTGCTCGTCCGTGCCACGTGTTGGCAAAGGCGTTGCTCGTGGCGCTGTGAGGGGCGGGAAGGGGTGCGAGGAGGAGGAGGAGAGCGGTCAGGTTGACTCAGCCGGCTGTTGGGGCCGAAACCGAGGACGACCGCCTCGCCGCTTCCGCATTCTCAAAGCGCCAACCGCTCCCTTCCCCCTACACTGAATGAATGCGTGTTTCTTGGGAGCGGGGAAGCGGCCAGTTGAATGGAGCTCGGCCTCGTTGGACATTCCCACGACTCACTAGGGTTTTTTTTTCTTTCTCTCCGCCGTTCCAACGAGCTTTACTGTGCACCTTGTCCACAAGGGCGCCGCCATCTTGAATGTGGTCACTTCCAGTATATGGGCGAGGACATTGTTTTGCCGTTGCCACTCCATTAGAAGACATTCGAATATAAACGTAACCGTACCCATTCTCGTTTATCCTCGCATCTTTTTTTTTTTCCTCCCCCGTTTTAACGAGCTTTACTATACACCTTGTCCACAAGAGCGCCGCCATCTTGAATGTCGTCGCTTACAGTAAGGGCGAAAACATTGTCGAATATAAACATAACCGTACCTATTCTCGTCTAACCTGATCTCTTTTTTTTTTCTTTTTTTTTTTACTATTTGCAAATCAAAATGGTTTATTCTTTCTTTCTTTGTTTTCATTGCCCATACCGGATATGTTTACCGTTTTTATTTATCCCCCGCTTTAGCGAGTTTTCCATTAATACTACGTTTCACCTTAATCAAGTTCAGACGCAGTAGACGCTACGAACTGACGGGGCCGGTCAAACGTTGACAAAAGCGCGAGTCACTGGGCCTTCCGTGCACACGATTGGTTCAGCCACGATAGAACACCCACGTGACCTGATCGGATAGTCGGACCGATTAAATTCGTGGATCGTAGCCGCCCATGAGGATACAAAAAAAAAAAAAATGCCACCGCAGACGAAACGAGCCAACAACAAAACACACACACACCTAATGTTCGTAACACTTAACGAATTTGAAAAGCCCCGCCGTACGCACGCTATAAAACAAACCTGCTCAGGGGTAAATATTGGGCATCGTTTTGAGTATAAAGGCTGGTTCGCGCATTTGCGTTTGATGATGTTCATGACGATGATAACTTTATTTAGTGTGAGGAGTGACGCGTCCTCCTCTCATCGTGCGCTCGCAGTCATTCCGACAATGTTACGCGAGATGCCAATTATCGTAAATAAGCGCGTAGATTCGACCCCGCGAAATAAGCTTTCGGTCATACGCGGACCATAACCTCCGAGATCCCGAAGCGCGCGCGCGAACGCTCGCTTCGGGATCTCGGAGGCCATGCGCGGACCGGAAGGGTTCCGAGTACGCCCGATAGATGGCGCCAGTGTCTTCTCTCGTAGTTTCATGCAAATAAAACGTTCGAACGACAACATAAGCCGTCACGTGCGGTCGTAGCGCCGTCGATCACGATCGAACCAGCCTCAGTACGCGGACTATAGAATCGTATCCGAAGGCGAACGCGGCGCTTTGAGGAGCCCGTGACACGGCGGAAGGAGGGAGGGGTGGGTGGGTGGGGACCTTGAGAGCCTCGTCTGGGCCGCAAGAAACGAAGCTTCACGGTCGCTAAACTTAGCCGCCACAAAGTAGCGAAGCGGCGCAGACTGACTGACCGTCTCGAACGAGGAGAAGTCCCCGGTCACGCTTACGTTGCCTCCTGCGCGTCTGGAGTCTGTGGCTTTCCCTTTTCTCTCAAAGTGGCGTCTGCGGTTCTCTCTCTGTGTGTGTGTGTTTGCTGACTGCTAAATTTAGGCGGCGGGTGTGCTGGCGGCTTTACTTGTACGTCTTGTCTAGCCAACTGCCCCCCCCCCCCCCCCCTTTCTACTTCCCCGCTTTTTTTTTTTTTTTTTTTTTGTCCTTCCTAAATTTTACGATGATAGTCGTGGCTGTTTTTAGACGCGATTTAAAGGAGGCCTGTTTTGTTTTCTTTGTCGCTTTGTGTGTGTGTGGGTGGGAAATTCGCTCATTCGAGGTGAAGGAAGATCCAAGTTCGAACCAATATACAATTAAAACGAAAAAAAAGTCATCGAGCAACACTGGAGGTTGCCGTATTTTTGTATTGTATCCTTTACCTCAGACCCCCCCCCCCCCCCCCAAAAAAAAAAAAAAGAAAAAAAAAAAAAAAAACAGTCTGAAGGGCTAGGGCAGAAGATGAAAAGGTCGTCTTCTGACGGGGCCGTACACTTAATTACAGCGCTCATAGGAAAAACAAATTACTTCGAGTATTAAAGGGATACTACAACGAAATTTCGGCGCTCATTTTTTGGTCTATATGGGTTCAAAGGAGCAGTATCACATCGAACACACCAATATCTTGTTAAAAAAGTCACGAAAAGGAATTTTAAAAGGAATTAAATGATTAGCAAAGAGCACCTGATGGATATCGCTAACGCCTCGTTTGTAATGCCCGTCTAGGAACCTGGACAGCTAACTGTCTCGCCTCCGGCCACGGCGAGAGAAGAGAGGAAGGAGGAACTCCCCTCTTCCTGAGAATCTCCTTTGTGTGTCCCAGAAGTCGCTATTGTCCCCCTGCAAGATTATAGAAGATTAACCCGTCACTCAAAATTCCTACAAAAGCAGCCGCTTCGGTGGCTGGAACGACTCAGAGCCTTTTATACCGCTGGAACGACTACTAGGCCATCCTCTCGACGTCAGCCTCGCCGTAGCTTTGCTCGTCCCGAGACGAACTACGTCACGATTGCGTTGGATGTCACGTGGTCTCCGCTGGCTGGTCTCCGAGCGCTTGCCCGAATGTGCCGTTTATAACGAAAAATACAGCCACCAGGATCAAAATACAAACGTGCGATTGTCATTTACGGATATTGTGGATCATATTCAACTTATTTTTGAACACGACGGGTATATTTCAAATTTCGTTGAAGTATCCCTTTAATGGGACCTCGGACACGCACTAAATAATGTGCGCAAACCAACATGTTGCTTTACCAACTACAGAAGACATGGGTAATAACAATAATAATGATAATAATAGTAATAATAATAATAATATTACTAATAATCTATTGGCTCTGGGGAGCCGCGGCACCGTAGAAATGCAACAGCCCGTACCATGCCGGCCTCGAATAATCCACGCGGCAACAGCTGTCGGGCGCGCAGAAAATCGTTTCTTGAGCACTGCTTTCGTGTGGCGAGCTCTTCGGCGTCCAGAAGTTGTCCGATGCACCCGTTTCTTCGCGGTTTGAGCGAGAGCATACGACTCACGACACTGGGACAGTCGAGTTCGCATGAAAACCGTAAGCAGAGCAGATTTTTTAAAATAAAAACTGCGCGCGTGAAAAGAAGAAAAGGTTGTGTTGTATTCAAGTAATTGTGTGTATGTTTATACAGCCTATAGCTTGGTCCTGCCTCAACGGGCGACTTGTCTCCCAGCTGTGTAGATGAGCAATCTAGCCAGTGCAGTAGAACCGCTAGCCTGGGGTCTTTGACGTGCACCACGCAGTAGTGAAATACACGGCCGCACGCCGCTGTATGATGCTCATCTAGATCCAAACTGGCGCGGGTGGGAATTTGCTTTACATTAATAAGCTAAGTGAAGCATTAGAAGTACATAGGCTCGCGTTTATGTCGTGAAAACAGGTAATAGTTTTATCAAACATAAACTACTTTGTAATTTATATTTTCCTCCAAAAAAATTCGAAGTTTTTTTTTTTTTTTTTGAGTGTAGAAGTCGGGCCACACCGTTCGTAAGTCAAGCTTCTCAAAGATTGCCAAAAAAAAAAAAAGTTTGACTTGTTGGACAGCGTTACCCAAAATTTTTCCAAATAAGAAATAAATAAATAATGATAATAATAATAAAAAACAACGTTACACAGCAGCATGAATGTTTCTGCAATACAAAAGCGAGCACGCTTTTAATGATTTAGCCAGTTTGTCGAAACGCTGCACCTTCGGGCGGCACCAAGTCGTTTTAGATCTCCGCGCATGCGCCAAGTCACACTTCTGTCGAACCTGTGTCAAACTTAGAAGTGAAAGTTCGAAAAAAAAAAAAAAAATCGGAACGTCAGCAGGTTCGCGTCAAAGAGCACTCCGGCAGCGGAGCCGCCCGCGCCGCTCGCTGCTGCGTGACCGGCGGCGGCGGCGTCAGCTGATTGTTCTGTTGGCCGCCGCATTTTTCTGCTATTTTGGGAAGGGGAGAGGGCGGCGCGGCGCCACCGCCGCTACGCGCTCAGCTGGACCCGGCGGCGGCGCGCCTCCTTCAACTACGCAGTTTGTCGGCGGCGTGTCGGGGGGGACGGCAGGGCGGCCGCCGGGATTGGATCACGCGGAGAGAGGCGTGAATGCTGCAGAGTAGGGACACTCGGCCGCCCGGACCGTCTGCTGCATTTTAGGGGCTGATTGATAAATGGCGGAGGGGAGACGCTACTCTCGCGGCAATGCGAGCGGCGGTGACCTTGGAAGTTCGCGGCCATCGTTGTTAGCTGGAGCTTCGTTACGTTTCGACGTTGCGAAGTTCCGGGCCATGGAGGGTTTCGACGAACATTGTTTGAGGCGTTGGAAAGTTTGATGCTTGGAAGGTTTCCGACCAACGTTGTGGGCAGCGTTGGGAACACTGATTTCCCCACACACCCCCGGGGGAGTACACCCCCCCCCCCCCCCCCCCACACACACACACACACACACACACTAATTTCAATTCCTGGGGAAACCCCTGGTTGAAAAGTTCGGTTCATGGAGGTTTTGCGACGTTTGAGAGTTTTGTTTTTAGACGTTTTCGACGTTGAAGATATTTTGCCCCATCTTCGTCCTTTTTTTGCCGCTTTCCTTTGTTCTTGTAAGGATGATTTCGACCAACGTTGTTTGTAGCGTTGAAAAGTTGGGGTTTCTGGAGATTTTCGATGTTTCGAAAGTCTGGTTCTCCGGGTTTTTCGACGTTTTCAAGTTTGGTTCTCGGAGGCTTTCGAACGTTGGAAAGCTTGGTTCTCGGAGGTTTTCGACGTTTGAAAATTTGGTTCGGAGGGATTTTGTTGCGCGTTGCGTACGCCGTACACGTCGAAGGCGGCGTGGACGTCTGTGTGTGTTTACGGAGGAACTAGGCTCCACGAAGAAACAAACAGAAAATAGTCACAACAGCTGCCGTTGGCGAATCCCTCCGATTCCAAAAACGCTGCAAGCTGTTGCCTCGAAACGGGGGTGCCCGAACCGCCATAATAGTGTTTCTGGATCTCGCTCCCCCTACGTTTGTGTGGTGCGTCTGGGTGTCTCTGTCGGAGGAACATTCCTACAACATAGACTAAAGAGACGACAGCAGCGCAGGTTTGCCGCTTCGCTTAGCAGCGCCCCATCCTTTTTGCCCCGTTATTATTATTATTATTATTTTTTTTTTTATTACTTTTGCGGTGGCCACGCACGAAGCGTTTAGCGACTCGCTGTTTCGTGTTGGAGGAAGTGAATTTTCCTTCCGATTGTCGTAATTTATGTGGGTAACCTAAAAAGGGACGACGCATTGCGTACCATCGAATGGTGATGGGGGCGCTCTTTATGATTATTATTATTTTTTTTTTATCGCTCTGTTACGTGCGGCCGTCGACGAGAAGCGAAAGTTGCCACCGCCGTGATGATCGAATGACTGGTGTGGATGTTTGTAACACGGAAAGCTGGCCGAGACACGCGGCGTAGCTCCACTCCGTAGAGGGGCTCCTGGTTGACACGTTTGCGTCTGCGTGGGATCGACTGTTCGTTAGCGAGCGCTTCTAACCGCTTACGGCGAGAGAAGGGGCTGGCGCCATCTATCGGCCAGTTCCGGAATACTAGCGATATCTTACCCGGGCTCGGAGTAATTACGGCAATGTGTGCCGATAGCATTCCTCGTAGATGTGCGCGTAGATATTCGATCTCGGAAGTACTGCAAAACCCTGCAGTCTAGTTGTGCGCGGATCGGAAGTGTTCTGAGGCTAGCCGATAAGTGGCGTCAGCGTGCTTTCTCGTAAACGCTTGCGGTGGTGTCATGTGCGAACCAGCCTTATCGCTCGGTGTCAGTTCAGCAGGGGGCATCGCGGCGACCCGTGGGACGAAACGTAATGAAGACGACTGCGTTTTCACGCTGGGTTACCGGTAAAACCCATCATTGCAATTACCATGTGTCTAAAAAAAAAAAAACAACACGAACTGGTTTTTTTTTTTTTTTGCGCGTACTTGCAAATTGACGTCGTCAGTGACGCACGCAATGGAAACACGGTTTGTTGTTAGCGATGCAAAAAGTATAAGTAAAGGAGAGTCAATGTTGGTAACTGAAACAAAACATTACCTCTGATCTTACTGTTTGAGCCGCCTTCCCGGATGGTTAGATTAATGGATGGGTTGGGCTGCGTCCTTTAAATCGGGCGGCCGTCTGCGCCACCTAGTGACTAGGTGGTGTAGAAAAAAGTACATTGACTAGGTCCTAGTCAATTGACCTTCTATTTTTTTTTTTAAATATATGAGTGGTCAATTTTTTTTTTTTTTAATATTTAAAACATTAAGGTGAGGCCGTTTTACTGACGTTCCAAGAAGTCACTGTTCCTGTCAAATATGCAGCAATATCATTGACCGAGGAGCTATAATTAAGATGTCCGCGACTCGTCAGTGACTACTAACTGTATGCCCATTCCAACATCTGGAAGGCAAACGGTTGTGGCAAATTTGGGCGCCCAGCAGAAAAAAGAAAAAAAGACCCTTCCCCCGGAAATTGACGAGGACGATCGGAATGAAGCAGAGAAGAAAATCCTTATCGGCGAATTCAGTTGCCCCTCCTCTCCCAATCGGTCGAACCGGTGGAGAGAAGGAGGGGGGGGGGGGACCAACTAATAAGTGAGAAAACTAGAAGAAAAAAATATCCTGGCGTTCGTGGAATGCCCAAGCTTGCGCCCAAGGCGCTGTATGAAGTGGGGAGGAATCTCTTCTCTTTTTCTTTCGTATTTTTATTTTTTAGCGATGAAAAAATAAATTACAGAAAAGAAAGAGAGAGAGAGAAAGAGAGAGAAAGAAGAAGGGAAAAAAAGAAACGATTTGGGCGAAAGCTCTCCTCGGAAGGAGGCAAAACCGGTCGGTCGGCAGCTCGCAAAAATGCCGCACCACCCCGAGGCACGGCGCTACTCCGCCGTTGGTGAAATAACAAAATAATAATAATAAGACAAATAAAGAATCTATCGAGACACACAATAAATATCGTCGGCGCGTAATAGCTTATATATAGCTTTAGTAGTAGCCGCTCTGGAACATAGACCGCTTAGCCTTTCTTGCCGCTCCGCGTTTATCTGTGTGTTTGTGTGCGCGCGCGTGCACATGCATGCTTGCATGCGTGCGTGCCTGTGTGTGTACATACGTGCGTGTGTGTGCGTGCTGTCTGTCTGTACCGTCGGCCTGTGATGATGGTGTTGGCGGCGGCGGCGACGACCTAAAGCCGAATAGCCCATTCCTGCACGAGCACCCCCTCCCCTCAGTTCGGCCGCGGTGGCGGTCGGGAGAGATAAATGTGTGTGTGTGTGTGTGTGTGGGGGGGGGGGGGGGAGGGGGGAGGGGGGAGGGGGGGGCGGTGAGGAACCACGCATTGCATTCGAACCTACAACGCGTCGCGACGGAGCGTGGAGGACGCTACAGCACGAGCCAAGCCAGCCAATCCTTCGTCACGTGACACTCTCGCGGCATTGGGGTTGGCCGGGACGACTGGACAGCGTCGTCTGCGGTCCCTCGTACACGGGCAAACGAAGCCTGTCCTCTCCCACATTTTTTCCCACGGTGCGTCTTCTTTTTCATCTTTGTTTCTTTTCCTTTTAAATGGCGTTTGCCTCCGGTTCTGAGTACTACTACACCCTTCGTTCGACGAGCTTAAATTTGTTTTATTTTATTTTTCTCGACGGATTGCCGGGTTGGTTTACGCGTGGCCGAGAGGCGGCTCGCTCGTGTTGGTCCTTTTCGGCATCGTGGACGATTGATGAGGGAGGGAAAGAGAGAAACTTTGGAATTTCGGCCTGGGATGCCGCCGCCGCGTTCTCAATGAACCGGCTTCGGCGCGTTCGTCCGACTGGCTCCGGTTAATAGGAAGCAGGGGCGGAATGTAGAAGAACAAAAAGGGCAAAGAAACGGAACCCGCTGTGGGTGGAGTTTGTTGGTCCCGCCGCGGTCAAGCCGTTTCGGCCTGGTCCGGTCGGTTTGGGGCAGCCTGTGTGCGGTGTTCCACGTGCCTGATCGCGGGCTATGGTTGTAGTCGCGGACGTGCGAATTAACGTGATGAGCCACACCCTCTGTTTCTTATGCTGTCGGTAAGGAACTTTCGCGAGTCACTTTTAACTGGTGTTAGATAGACTTATACACTATTGGGACTGTCCCAATAGTATACCTGTCCAGTCTTTAGACATACCTGAGAGAATGTTTTCTCAACTTCGAAGCTTCTGTTTGCAACGTCAGCGTTAATTGGGTAGTCTGGGATATCGCTCTCTTGTCAAAACTGCCTTCCCAAAAATAAACATATTTTTTCCCCAGAAAAGTATCACTTTTGCATTGCTTCTGTCATGCGCGCTTTCAGCAAGTTTCGTCAATAAGCTCCACACTTCTCAAAAAAAGATAAAAATATCCCAATTAAAAAAATGCTTTGTGTTGTAATTCTAGGAAGATAGTGGGTTTTCCCCGAATTCGATGGGGCCCTATTCAAGGGATATCAGGCGTTCCTTCTTTCTACATTGTCAAGCGGTGGGCTTGCCGCTGCTTGGCAATACAAGCAGTAGTGACAAGCGGTTACAGACCTATTGCTATATTACCCAAGCATCAAGGAGAATGCAGGGATTGGTGGTGTTCCACGCGCCACACGCACATGCCCTCCTCGTATAAAAGATTCCAAGTAAATAACCAAAATAAAGCGTTGACGAACGCGCGTGCCAATTGCCGTTTGTTTTAGGTATTTGCTTTCGAAAAGTTACTACTGCTGAGGCCAGCACGTGCGGCGCGTGGAACACCAATCCCTGTATTCTCCTTGATGCTTGGGTAATATAGCAATTTGCCTATAAGGAGCATTCACTGGGCGCCATATTTGTGGGTGATGTCTAGAGCGCATGCTCTGAACGAGCCCACATTAATAGGCTGCTATGACCGGCAATCTTGAGGGTGCGAAATGCACGCTACAAAAGAACTGTGGAAGCTCGCCATCAGCACGCGCTCAGCAGTCGTGCACACGGCTATGGCCGCCAGTGAATACTTCCTATAGACGTTTCCACTGTTTACAAAAATCACAGTCCACACGTGTTAAATCACAGTCCAGAACGCGCACGTTCGTCGCTTCGGAAAGCGAGCAAATCACGCGCCATACGCACGAACACTGAAAATGGAACCTGCCAAGTGTCCTTTTTTGGAAAGGTCTATAGGGAGTATTCACTGGCGGCCATAGCTGTGTGCTCGGCTGCGGAGCGCGTGCTGAACGCGAGCTTCCACAGTTCTTTCGCCACGTGCATTCCGCACCACCAAGATTGCCGGTCTTGGCAGCCTATTAATGCGAGCTCGTTCTGAGCATGCGCTCTAAACAGTGACCTCAAATATGGCGGCCAGTGAATACTCCCTATTGCAATGCCCTCCATCACTCCCAAACGCAAAATTCTGAACCGGCCTTCGCTCTGTCTGCCTTCGGTCCGTCCCACTCACCCACCCGCGACTGCGTCACAACTGCCCTGGACGACATAAGTGAGTTTTAGTGGATCGTCCCGATGACTCCGATAACGGTACCCGATAACGATACGACGCAAGCGCAAAGGCGTCGGCGGAGTATCGGGTACTCGTTACGGATATAGCGAAACGATCCGTTAAAACACTCTGATTTTGCTGCCGCCTTTGCGCGTGCATCGTGTCGTGATCAACTATCGTTATCGGAGCGCAAAAAAAAAAAAAAAAAATATGCTATAAGTTTCTGAGCCCCTTAAATATATATATATTTTTTTTTTTTGTACAAAACGCAGACACCGATGTGGAAAACATTTCCGTACCTCATCTTCCGTGAAGGACGACATGAAATTCTTTAAGAACGGCATCCGGGAAAAAGAAAAAAAGAGAAGCAAAAAAAAAAGTTCACTGCTGGGGCGAGGCACTCGTAGACTTCCGGGGAGAGTGAGTTACGACGGTACAGAAGAGAGAGAGAGAGAAGGAGGTGCGAGAACGTTAAGTGCTGCCGTGAAGCACCGCGGCCGTCGACTGGCACTCGTTTAAAACGTAAACAAAACTCTTATTTCTTTATTTATTTTTTTATTAAGTGATACATGCGAAGGGGACAGACTCGATGGAATCTTTACGAGTCACTGGTGCGGATTTTGTAGGTTCATCTTCGGCCTTGAAACGCGAAGCAGACTTTTCCAGGGCAAAACCGACACAAAGTAAAATCTGCACGTATTTGTTTTTAATTATTTTTACTTTTATTCGTTTTGAGCAGTCAGTCGATGCTTGCGGATTTCTCAGCTCAAGTTTCGGTTTCGGTGGCTTCCGCTGGCTCTTTGGCGCGTGCTCTCTTTGGCGAAGAAATACTTATCTGAAAAGTGTGTCTGTGTGTGTGTGTGTGTGTGTGGGAAGGGGGGGGGGATCAAAGAATTCTGGTTGACATATCGTTTTGAGGCACCCACGTTTGCAGTACTTAACCAACTCGACTGCGTCCTTACATTAACTTAATGTTAATACGAGGATCCTTGCATTAACTTCACAGCATTTGCAAACTCTGCTTCGTGTCTCTTGGGCTGTCACCAGGTAGGCCGTGTCTGATATCTGATACCACTGATATCTATTGTTGTAAGCCGGATCGCGGCTTGTTTTGCTGGGATCGAGTAATGGCCGCCACCGGCGGTCATGCCTTGATACCGGCAAATACATTGAGCCCTATGGGAAAAACGCGAAAAAGTGAGATTTGTCTCATTTGTATTATATTTTGGATGACCAAACTTCGACGAAGTTTTCTTGGAATGGTGAGAAATTCTTGTTTTGTGAGACAACATCCACGGGCCTCACGAGTTGCAGATTGCTCTTGGCACATCATTTTTGATTTTTCAAATCAAAGTAGGCGATGTCTGATGACATCGCCTACTTTGCTCGCCACAGTACCTTTTCTTTTTAAAATCGTTCTCCTAAGAAACTGCTTTCGTGTTGCTTGTTATTTTAAGCAAGAACGGGGGTTTTTGAAGCGTGACGGCAGCGATTCGGAACAGTCGAGTGGACGAGTTCCGTCGATGGCAGCAGACGACAGAGATTGGCGCGCTGTTTGTTTAATTTAAATAACCTTCTCGGCAGTTACCGACGACTGCAAATTCCGTCTTCCTATTCCTGCGAAGTCCCGTGAAAGATTATTTACGAGACACTTGGCACAAGCTTCAAGAAGTGGGGAGCCCGACGGGCCACCAGTGGTGTCACCGTCGGGCTCCCCATCCACGATCCAGCTTATTAGAGTAGAGATCGGTGGACCCCACCACCCTGACGCGACGCCAATGTGCTTATTTGTAAGCATCATGTTGGTGTATACTGAAAAGAAAAAGTAAAACCTGAGACAAGGGAGACTGAAGAAAAGCAGACACTCAAGGAAGTTCCAACAGTCTCCTGTTTGTCCTCTTTGTTTTTCCTCCATTTTCTCTCTCTTTTTTTTTTGCATTATGATTGTACATTATTTTGCTTACGCAATAACTCTGACCCTAGCTCGCCCAGTCTCCCAAAATGGAGGCTCGTCGTCGCGTCTGGCCGCGGCGCGGGGCTCGAGCACGGGGTTTTCCGAGCGACGCGCCAGACGGCGGCGAAGTCCCTCACTTTCTCCGCGTCTCTCCTCGCACTCGAGCTCCAACCCGGGCCCCCTGCTCGCGCCCCGGCGTTGGGGAGAGAGGGGGGGGGGGGGGGGGTCGATACGGGACGACCGAGAAAGACCCCGGTGCCGCCGAAGAACCCCCCGACGACGTCGAGCTTCATTGATTCGGGAAGGGCGCCCTCCCCGGGTCCGTGCTCCGCCCACCCCTAAGCTGACAGTGGGGTGGAAGCTGGGCTTCCGGCCGATCTCCTCCCTTTCGTCGGCTGACCTCGCTCTCTGCGAGGGGCGGGAGCGCGACCACGTGACGAAAGATGGACGTTGTGACTGGTCCAACGATTGCGTAGCTTCCAGCGCGCTGTCAGCTTGGGGGGGAACGTAGTCTCGGAAGCGTGTGTAAGCCGGTACTCCGTTTTTACCTTGCGATGGACAGCGGATGGTGCTACGAGCCATTTCAGCCGGTCGAGCGCTGTGAGCTTTTATCATTTGGCTAAGCGTCGTTGCACCTCAACGAAGGCCCGAGACTGTGGTGCGGAAAAAAAATGGAGAAACTTTCAAATCGAGAGGAGAACGTCTCAACCGGTGTTACATAATGATTAATTATCACCAGCTCGCCTGCACTCAGTGATTTTCGTTACCCCATCATTCGCTGAAACGTCGACTCGCTCAAATGGCCGCTGTTCGCTAAAACGTCATTCGTTCATATGATATGGACCACGCCAGAACGCCGAGCTCTGATTGGCTCTGATTGAAGGATAGTGGGTAGACCTCAAAATAAGCTGCCTCGAGTTCTACCCACTATCCTTCAATCAGAGTCAATCAGAGCTCGACGTTCTGACATCATCACAACCCCTGCAAAAGAAGCAGACGAACTTTCTCTCCGCATTGCTGCAGCAATCAGGGAAGGCCCAGTGACTTGCGCTTTTCACACTGCTCTTCGTCGCGCTCGTTGACTGTCGCAACCAGGGACTTCACGTTTGGTCCAGCGCACATCGCTGCCTCTGCGCAGAGAAACAAACAAACAAAACGTCGGTTGTGAATGAAACTCTACGTGACGTTCTATCTCGCTCAAATAGTCCTATCTTTTCCGCTAGTTTCCACCGCACATGTGCGGCGAGGCAATCGCGCGTGGGGACTGTCGCTAATCGGCAGCCAGCAAGCAGTGCAGTCCCCCACCCCTGTATCGAGTGTCTCTGGACATCCGCTCGCGGCCGACAAGGGCATCCGGCCACGGACCGCAACTCCCACGCCCCCCGATTTCCGCTCAGACGTGTCGTCGACGGGAGAGTTCGCGTGTCGTCGCACTACGTCTTCTCGCTGCGTCGTGTCGCGTGGGGTGGCCGTCCGCACCGCCCGCACCGCCCGCACCGCCCGCACCGCCCGCTTGTCCCGAAAAAAGCGCCGTCTCGAGACACACGAGACAGAGATAGCGACTAGAGTCGTCAGTCGGGGTTTAGATAAATGTCACGTCGGCCATCTTGGTGCTGAAATCGCGGGGCAGTTATTTATACACCCCCAACACACTTCCAGACGCACTCCAACGCTTCCCCACAATTTCTTATAAATTTTTAAATTGATCGAAAAGATTTTACTTTTTACAATTTTTAATGCTACGAAGACCTTCCCTTGACATCTTTCTAAACGAATATAAATTTTAGGTTGTCCGAGACACTGTCATAGTACCTTGTCAAAATATGAAGCCGTGAAAATAGGTTAGACAGCACGTGCCGGATTTTCGCCATAGCGCTGCATGGGTCCCGTGTGCGGCATACCATGGATATTTGATTTGATTTATGAAGGGGGCTTGGTTTCTTTGCGGAAATAGAGGTTGGCGTGTCTGCGTGGCAGCGAAAGAGAACTCCTGGTACATTTGCGTGATTCAAAACAAAGACTGTATTTATCCCCCCTGAAACACAAATAAATCAACAGCTGTTGAGTTAAAATTATTTCCACCGACAGCCAAATGCAGAAAAATCTTAGTCCTCCTGATGGCCTTAATGGGTCACCAGCGAGTCTGGACCATCTGGCAGAAATCTGTGTGACCTTGGCGTCCTTGTTGATAGCTGTCTCACATTTAAAGAACATGTCACTTAGTGAGTAGTTCCCTACGTAAACTGGGACTGATTTCACGAATGACGCGCAACTTTTTGAGCTTTACATGTTTGACCTATTTATTTTGTTCCTTGGTTCGCTCAATACTTGAATTCAGATCCGTAGCGTGGAACTCTTTGCCTTCTAATCAGAGCAACGAAATTGAGCAAGTTCAGAAGAACCTGGTGCGGACAGTTTATGATAAATACTTCCAACGTCGTTGTTACTATAATTAAAAATTGCTTGTGAACCATTTCGGCTTAGAAGAGCTATCTAAACGACGTACCATTTGTGATGCAATGTTTTTACGTGAAGTAATTCCTGGTCAAATGGATAGCATATCACTTTTGTCGTCAGTGAACTTTCGTGTACCGATGCAAAGTAGTAGAGTGATCTTACCATTTTATCCCAACACCCCATATCATGCCTCACCCATGTCTAGAATTACGCACTTGTATAATGAAGTTTATGATGCCGAGCTGGACATATATGCACACAATATTTTATCAATGCTGAGAATACTGTCGTTTTTTTATATATATTTTGTTTGTTTTTAGTGTGGGGCTTTTTTTTGCATTTAGCATGCCATATATTCATTGTACAGGCCTCTGATGTTCCTGTGTTTTTTTTTTTTTAGTTGGCTGTGTTTTTGTGAAGCTAATTTTTGTTTATAGTGTACCAATAAGAAGGCCTTTTTGGCTTTTTTGGGGGGCACTACCAGAAAATAAAGTATTCTTATTATTAGTCGTTGAGATGTCCTATTATGAGAAATCGGTGAGCACAGACGACGTCTGATGGGCATCCTACTAATCCATTACATGCCTGTCTTGCACATCTGTTGACCACTTCGGTCCACCACATGTCCATGGACTGGCAGCCCTCTTGGCCTGCAAGATCATTATGGGTACTACGGTAGGCATTGGGTGGACCAAGATGTCTTTGGAGTTTTTAACTCAAGCTTAAAGGGTAACTGCAAAGAAAAAAAGTGTTTTTTTAAACAGCCTAATTGGGACAAGCATGTCACAAAACAAGTCTTCCTCTAAAAAACAAATTTTTTCTAGCTATATTTACGCCACAGGACATAATTTAGTCGGGGTCACAACTTCTCTACATTTCGAAACTCCCGCTCTTTCGACTCGCGCGGAGTGGCTGATATACGTCACTCCGTGACGTATAGCAGCCACTACGTGACGTATAATACCAACTTTGTGGCGCGCGATTTAAAACGGAAGAAATAGCCGCAAACTAAAATCAGTCTCGCGCAGTAAGTATTGCCGTAAAAAATTTTGTTTGTGACGGAAAAATTGTTTTTAGACATGCTTGTCCCAATTAGGCTGTTTAAAAATACATTTTTGTTTCTTTGCAGTTACCCTTTAATGAAGTAATTCTGTTGTGTGTATGTTTAGAGAGCATGAAGTTAGCCCCTAGTAAATGTCTGGTGTCTCTGATGCAGATGAGGAATTTAACCGGTGCTGTGCGATCATACCGGTATCATGCTTGCCCAGATTGAAAAAGGCAGGGGTGAGGATGGGATCCCTGGGTTCTGCTGCGCGAGCTTTCGCTCCATGTGCTCCCAGCTGCATGCTCTAAAGCGGTTGTCTACCGATCCCCCCCTACTAACCAAAGTTTCCGCCAGTGAAAGGTGGGCGGACGGTGTCTAATGTTCCTACCTGGTCCTGACGTTGTCTTCTCGCTCTTGTTCCCCTCTTTCCAGGCGGCCATCTTGCAACACACGGCCGAGTACATCTATCAGCTTGAGCAGGAGAAGACGCGTCTGCTGTCCCAGAACAGCCAACTCAAGCGATTGGTCAGCTCCCAGATGAGCCAGGACAGCGACGGCTCCTCATCGGACTCCCCACTTCCCAAGCGCAAGAAGGGAGACAATGGTGAGTGCGCCGTGCCAGTGCGGCTTTCAAAACCTCGATGAAACGACGGTTGTTGGAACTCGTTCGATGGGTTCAACGGGGGACTGTTTGTCCTCGCCGTCCAACTCTCCACGGGCAGCTTTGCAAGCACCCAGGGTGTGTCTTGCTTTAATGGAAGGAGAATTTTCCTGAAATTATTTTTGAAAGATTTGGGGATTAGCCTCTCCCCAGGGTAAACCCCAAAGATGGAAATGGTTCACCTAGTTAGGGACAATTTTAACACAAAGCGTGCTTTGTCAGCCAAATTCTATGAGAAAACCATTTTGAAGAACTGCCACGTCACATTACATCATTATAACATCACCATGACGTTGTGATGACGTTACGAAGTCATGGCGTCTTCGTGACGTGACACACACACATGACATGTGCTCAGCTCATTCATAACACACCATGTGTTGTGTCTGTCAGTCAATGTCTGTCAACATAATCAAACCAGGTCTAAACCTTTTTTTTCTAGTTTATAATTTTTCGTTTTCTTTCTCTTGGATATTGGAACTCTGAGATCGAACAGTGCAGTTTTCCAGGACATTCCCCAAGATTTTAGTAGAAGTGATCTAAGATAGTCAGCTTTATTAGAGCTTTCCTCAAATTGATTTGACTAAACTTCCAGCACAGAGGATGAAATTAATTTGACTTCGGTGTTATAACATACTCGAGGGACAAACCAAATACACGGCAGTGTAAAATCTCCAACAAGAGCCTACCTAGAATCTGAAGGTGACCTTAAAAAAACTGGGTAATGAGCACTTGCTCCAAGAGCAAAAATGCAAAACGTTTGCATAACAGGGTAGGCTTTGCCACTCTGCACCAGAGCTTTAGGAGAAGCGACCGACTAGGGGAAGCACATCGGTTAGCTAGACAAGCTCAGAAGTCTACGGTGGGCACTTGATATGTCCTTTGCCAAGTTTCAAATGTTCCAAAAATAGCGGATGGGCACTTGTCATGACACGGGCACATGCCCGGCATTTTACGTTATCTTATTCGACAAATCAAGCAAGTGTCCGTGCTTGGATCTGATCAGTGCTGGAGCCTTCGAACCGTCTTCCCCAAACGCCTTCCTGACGTGTTTCTTCTTTCCCGTGTCTTGCAGTGAACGACGAAGGCATCGCGGGCATGAGCTTGCAGGAGGCAGAGTGCAAGGAGGACGCCTCCGCGCGGGAGGCGATGGAGCTGCGGATCCAGTTCGACCGCGAACGGCAGTTGCGCCTCATCCTCGAGGAGCAGGTGCGAAGCTTTGAGGCACAGCTGTACCCGGACCGACCTAGGGACCCGGCCTCTCACCACAAGGTCAAGGCAGAGGTCAGTCGCCTCCTCGACACGACGAACGCCGAGTCGACCCTCAAAATCAATTTCTGCCTGGCAGAATCACTTTTGCCGGTGTCCTCCTCTCCATTCCTTCCACACTCTCTTGTTCCCGGAAGGGATGAGTTTGGGAGCTAACCCTTGCAGAGACACCTCCTACGGTCTGTGACGGGTTAAGGGTGCGGTAGATGCTCCAGCACGCGCTTTTTGCCTTCTGCCAAACTTTGGCTGTGCACGCAACGAAGTGTTGCCAAAGGCAGAAAGTTTGCGCAGGAGGTGGAGCATCTGCGACGTTCTTAAAGTGTCATAGACTTTTGTGCTGAATTTTCGGCGTCGTCTAAGAGAGACAGATTGGGCGCGAGTGCTGCGTCATGTTTGGCTGGGAATCGTGTTCTCGCAGATTGATTGGATGCGTGTCCAATCAAGAGAACACCAGTGCAGCACCCGATATGTGCCCCACACTCCCCTTTGGGGGGGGGGGGGGGGAGGAGGAGGAGGAGGAGGAGGAGGAGGAGGAGGAGGAGGAGGGGGGAGGGGGAGGGGGAGGGGAAGGGAGGGAAGAAGTTGGGAGTTTTTCTCTTGTGTCAGAATTTAAAATTGAGGGACGGCATTTTGTGGAGATACGGATAGAATTGTGCAGGATAGATGGAACCTTAATTGGTCCCGCTTTTCTGCTTTTTTATGCTGCGCATGTTTAGGAATGTCCCTTGCGAAGTGTAGGAGTTGGTGCTTAGTTCCGTACAGTGCTTATGTGGGTCGAGCATGCATGTAGCTGAATCTGCTTTTGAAGCAACCTGACATCCCTGTGCCTCGTGGAACTCCGCTGCCATCCCAGCCAATCCAACTTTGTGACCGTATCATGTGACCACGCTCCCGCACGCAACGCTGCGCCCTTCCTGAAGGTCACACTCGCACAGCGGCTCGTAGCCTCCGCTGAGGTTTACGTATGTTGAAACGGGGTATTGATCTTCCGTTGGGTCTACCAAGCCTTTCACCAATCCATTTTTGTTTCCTTGTATTGCCTCTGTAGCCTCGAACAGATCATGAAAAAACTGAGCTAACCTGCTCAGTGCTATAGCTGTAAATGATAGCAAAGAGGAATGAAATTAGTGTCTGGAACAGATTTTCTAAGGAAAAAACAAACGTCCGTGCTGTTCTGTTGTGCACTTCTTGTCACAAGACACTGATCCGGGTAGCTCATAAGACGTTTGCAATATCCAATGCAGCAATCTTATCTGAATGGCATTGGAGCAGGTACATGGTGCGGCAATATGAGCTTGGCCGGCAGCGTTCAAACCGGGTAGGCACAATATCCACGTGGGAGACCTCGGGTATGTTAAGCCGTTAAAAAAGAGGCTGCAATGGGCTGTTACATTTCCTATTGTCGCAGCATGGCACTTGTTTTCGTAGCTTAGCGCGCCAGAGGCACCTTATCCGGCATTTTACCCTTTTGAGCTGGCGCTAGACTGGGCCAGCTCCTATTGCCGCCTACCGCGCGCTTGCACCTTCGGCAGATCGGCAAAGCGCGTCGCCTAACCCGCGTCCCACTCTTGTCTCTTCCTCCAGCCCCAGGAGGGATGCGAAGCTGCCAAGCTGTCAGCGTCGCGAACAAGCCCCGAGAACACCCTCTGCGCCCCGGCCGACCACCTCCCGCCGCCCTCTCCGCACTTCTCGCCGCCACACCACCTCCCCGAAGGCACCGGCAGCCCGCCGCGCCCACCACCGGCACACCCGGCGCCCGAACTCCCGCCGGCCGCCAGCCCGGCGCCCGACCTCCCCCAGGACTTGAGCACGCACTCTACGCTCGTGTCCGCCACGCCGCCAGCGCCGCTGCCACCCGCGACGGTGCCCGCGTCCAAGGAGGAAGGCCGGTCAGCATGCGCATCCCCGTACCATGCGAGCACCTCGCGGCAAAACCTCGAGACGATCGTGGAGGCGATCCGACACCTCGAAGGCGACCACCTGTTCCGCGACGACGAGCCATCGCTTCCCTCGCGGTGCGCCGTGGCGTCGGAAGATGGCGGCAGCATCCTGCGGAGCAGCCTGAACGTTGTGGTGATGCACGAGCCGTCGGCCACGGCGATGCGTCAGCAGGTGATCACTCAATGCGGGCTGACCCTGCAGCAACAGACGCGCCGGCCGGGCGTCATCGTGGCGAACCACTCTTAACGTCCGGCGCTAGTCGCCGACCGGGGGTTTGCGGGGAGGACGGGGTCCTTCTTGTCGTTCGCTCCTGCGCACTGACCGACCGACGAGCGGGCCGACACGAGACGCTAGACGACGGTACAGACACGCACACACACACACTCGCGGAAACCCGTCGACGGAACCGAAGAGGAGATTCGACGCAACTGGCAGCGCTTGGCGGCGAGTTGCACGCGCGTTACCTCGTGCAAACTCGCTTTGCGAACGGTCTTGGCGGTAGAATCCGCACCCGCTGCTCTCGGGGCGAGTTCCGTTGCGCCGTATCGCTTCCGCGGCTTGTTACGACTTCTCGATGCAAACGGCGAAGTCGGGCAGCGGTCGGCGGAGCGTCAGCGGTGTCTCGTCGCCGAGCACATGCATGCGGACGCGGAAGGTTCCGAGAGGGTCGTTTCAACATTGGACGTAGAAGGAGGCCAAAATGCAAACACGGACAAAACGAACAGGGGGGTGGTGGTTTCTCCGCGTTGACATTATTCCGTTTGCAGTTAATGTCGTTTCTCCCACCTTATCTTTTTTTTTTTTTCTCGTAACTTTTAACTGTGTTCTAGTGGGGTTTTGGTTTGATCCAAGCAAGGAAGCTCGTCGACTTGGCGGTGTTCCTCCCTTCTTGTTTGTGTTCTCTCCTAACAATCCTAGGGTATCGCGACTAGCTGCGGTCGACGTCGCCCTCGGTTATTGAGGGCCTTCCGATGGTGTTTGCTAACGGCATGCCCGCAGGCCGGAACGTCGGGCTGCCTCTGTTTCGTAACAACATTGTGGCACCTGTAAAAAAAAAAAAAAAAAAGATGTTTCGCGGGCTTGGACGTAAGGCTGGCAATAGAGGGTTGGAGACAGCCTTGTACATACGTGGACCCCGATTCCCTCCGCTCGTTTCAAACATTGTTTCGTTGCCAGCCACCGAGACCGTTTTTCCTTCGTGGCATTTGGCGGCCGCAGACGTCGGTGTTGTTCTCCTCGATTGCTTGAGTCGTCGTTTTTCTTTTCTACTTCTGCGTTTTTCCCAAGGACTGATAAAAGTGGGCAATGGCTCTAGATCGGTGCGCAAGCTCGTGAATAAGATCGGAGGACGGTTAGGACGGCAGAGGTGCAGCGGAAAGGGGGATCTCTCCTTCCGGCTAGACTGTGTAATATACGGGTGGGGTTAGACGGATCTTTGGGGGCTGTACAGTGTAAGAAATCGTGGAAATCCAGTGCAATGGTCTTGGATGGCTTCATCTTCACACAGAGAAAGAGGGCATTAAGTGTTTTTTCATACAGAACAGTTTTACGGTACGCAGAGCTCTATGTGTTTACGCTGCACCTATATATACACACAAAGCATTGTAAGCTTCGAAGGCGAAAAAGAAAACGGCTTCAAAACTCATTGTCTTCATAGTGATAAAGAGATCCTTCCCCCGTGCCCCACCCCTCCCCCCCACCAACCTGTACCATAATGATTTCGCCGGCGTTTATTTCTCGTGCGTGTCGTGAAGTGTTTCTATGTGTTTTTTGGCCGTGCAGAGTTGAGAAGACGCAAGTGTATGTTCAAATTTCTTTTGGGGGGCACTCTGTGGGGTCAGCACTGTATAGGTCATGCATAGCCAGTTTTCAACACCGTTTCGTTTGTTTGTGCCTGTCAGTCCCTTACTTAAGATGGCTTCTGTTACTCGAGGCAACGGAAAGATTTGTGTTCTCGTGCGTTCCGTCTTCTCTCTTCCAGTATTTAAGACGCTTCTCCCTGCCCTTCCCCCTTTCTGATCTGCTTTTGTGTTCCCCTTGTCAGAATCTCAGCGACTCTTGCGCATGACCGTTCACCGCCCCCACCCCGAGTATCCCGAGACGAAATTCCCCATTTTGGTGCATTTAGTGCACACATTCGCTCACTCACACGCATACATACAACTCATTTACCCACATACAAAGAGTGTGTAAGAAGTAACAAGAGAGACAGAGAGGAAGTCCGCACATTTTACGGGTAATAGCTTTCAGTTTGTTTGCTTGCTTGCTAGGCGAATTTTTTTTTTGTTTTTCGGGTTATTTTTGTTGCTGCAAATGTCCGCTAGGAGTGCGCCCTACACGCAGCCACCAAGCCAACGCATTGCTGCCGCGGCCGTCGCATCTCCGAGCGTGCAAAAGCTGCGAGCGTGTTGGCGTGTTGTGTTCCTACAATTGTTTCGTACGAATTCCCGTTTCCCCGCAGACACCCTGTCTTAGTCTCGGAGCGTGGCACAGCGAGACCGCCAAATGCGGCTCGCCCGCCTTTGCCGTTTCCCAGGCTCGTCTCCGGTCGGAATCCTTTCACACTGCCCGCGTTGACTGCGAGTTTCGGTTTGTGTCGTGTCGTTCCTTTACCTCTTCCCACTCGGTCGGATTGCGTTTCTCTCTGCGGATCAAAGCGGCGAGGGTCGAAAGTGGCACACATTTTTTCTCGCCGCAACATTCACTCATTCATGTCACACGCATTGTTGGAGACGGAAACATCGACGACGACTACCGTCACACCATCCTAATTTATATTTCATGTCCACGAGGGAAAGTGAACGAATGAAAGAAAAAAAAAAAAAAGGTGTAGAAAGAGAGAGCCCACCATCGTCACCTTCATTAGGGCGTAGTTTTTGTGTAGTTCCTTTCTTCACGGCCGGGATGTGCTGCACCGATCCCTCGGCAAGTGCGGGCACACGAGCGAGTGCCATTCCGTTTGCACGTGCGACATTTGGGGAGCATCCAGGTTGATTGACGAGGGAGTTTTTTTTTACCTTGAGAGAAAGCTGGGAGGCGTCTTTTTTACTCCTGCAAGCACTTTTGTTTAGTATCGAGTCGGGTTAAAAGAAAAAAAGCCAATCGTAGCCACGGCACTACACACACACACACACACATCAGGAAAAAAAGTGTCTGTCGTCACTTCTCCTTCCCTGCCTTTGCATTGTTGTGCTTTTTTTTTTTCTTATCTTTTTTTTGTGTGGTCATGGTTTGTAAATTCATAGTTGGTACGCATCAGTTCACAAGTCGGTGCTGTTGTGCTGTTTCCGAGAGAAGGCAAAATGAAAGAGAGAGAGAGGGTAGCATTTGTACATAGATTCATCCAGTTGGTTTAATTTCCTTTTTTTTTTTTTATTTGCATGTTGCGTTTGTTAAGTCCCCCCCCCCCCCTCTCCTTCCATAGTCCTGCTCGGCACCTTGTGTTTCTGCGTTTCATGTGCGCGTCAGTGGAGTGCAGTTGTATTTTGTTTTTACTACATGGTTTTTCCTGCAGGCAAAAATCATCTGCAAGGCTGGCTTTTTTTTTTTTTTTTGTATGAAGACAGTGCATAATATTGACAATAGTCTTATTTTAGGCTGTTGCACCTCCGAAAAAGAATTATCAGCCATTCTCCGCCGTGTTTCTATTTTTTCTTTTTTTTTTCTTTTTGCATTTTCACCTTTAAAAAAATGAAACCCAGAACATGTGGTGTATATCAAAGAACATCTTTTTAAATTGTCAAAGCCAATTAGCATTGTTTTTTTTTTTTTTTTCCTTCAATGTTTATGCCACAGCCTGGCAGAACTTTGTGGTTCTCTGAGAGAAACAAGCATTGTGTTCAGCTTCGTTGAGTTTGTCTAAACATCTGGGCTTTGGCCGACCCTGTATCTCGTCTCCAAGTGTTGTTCCTAGCTTTTTGTGTAATAAATGTTTGTCAAGTACTTCTCAAGCTTTCATTTCTTTTTGTCTGTCTGGCCATAATCGACCGGCCCACAAAACTCCCTGCAGGGTTCTTTGGGGTCAAGTAGTTTGGTCATGGCGGTCATGGTATTTATTTACCAACTTCTTATTTGCTGACTTTTGTCGGCCAAGGCACGGCCGCTTGATCTCTCTCTGTGCGCTCCCTTCTCCGGCCTGCCGGTACTCCTCCAGAGCGAGAGCCCGTCCTAGTTGCCCTATTCTCCACATGCGCTGATGAGGGCGCTGGAGAGCGCGGCAGCTTAATGCTTTTCAGCCTCAAAGGAGCACGAAACTTTGGTTTTTCCCCCGTGGTTCTTGTCTGTTTATGCTGTTTTTTAGGCTTTTTTGTGTGGGAGATGGTTTGGGGCAACTCTCCGATAATTATTGTTACGCAGACTCCAGCTGTAGTTTCGGTCCATGGTACAATTTCGGAGGGCGACAGTCTGAGTCATTACTCTTGTTTCTTGTATTCATCCACCCCGTGTAGGGACGCGGCTCCCTCTTTTTCTTCGTGTAAAGGCACGGGGTTTCCGCACGCCTGTTTAAAGCGATCCGGCCCCCCAAGTCTTAGCTGATCGTATTGGCGGGCCTGCTTTGATGCCGCCTTTTGGAGCCACGCGCGATGTCGTGTGCTGCATAAATTGCGTGAAAATAGTTTAGTAAGAAGGAAAATGATTAGAGATTAAGATACCTTGTTTGTTAAGCACTATCAAGAAACAACAAAAAAAAATACTTGAGTATTTCGGGAATTGTTTTGCATAGAGAACACCAAGCAAAACCTTACAGCCGCAGGAGCTTCTGTGAAAGTGGCTTGTGGTACAGTTTCATGTATCAATCCAGGGACGCGTTCACGTTTCCACTCCAGTTATCTAAAAGTGGCCCAGGTAGCTTCCGCAGAAACGGTTTGCACAGTTCTTTGCCGTGTTTTTGGGAGTTCTGTTCTTTGCACCACATCAGCAGGCACAACATCGCGCAAGGAAGCAACACACCGAGGAACTTCTTGGATATCCGACTACTTCGCCAGACATCAGCTGAATCAAGTACATCTTCCACAAACTTGCATATTAGCTTGCGGATCCCAAGTGCTTCTAGCGTCAGATATCCGAGTTCCCCGCGATCCAAAATTTTGAGGAAGCTGAAGGGGCTGTCCGTAGAGCGTGGCTGCTGGGCGTGTCTTGCAGGCTGGACAGCTGGCTTAAAATAAATTATATTGAATAAAAAAACAACTGCGCATGAACATTCAATTTGTATTCAAATTAGTTTTGGATTAAACAGTTACGTGTCCCATGCTTCAACGTTTTGACAAAGTTCATTTTACGGCACTAACAATACTGACGGGATGCAGTTCTCCCACCTTTTCTTCACAAGCATGGGCTATGTAGCCCGCCATGTGGGCCGGTGGAACGAGTTCCGGGCTTTCCGAGACGACTGGAGACGTCGAACGAGCTCAACTCTTTCATAAGCCTCCTCGTAGCGCCACCTCTGTGTTGGGGGGAGGTTTCCAGAAGCAGGCACGTAGCCAGGATTTTGGTTCGGGGGGGGGGCCGCCCATAACAAAATGCTGTATGAGGGGGAGGGGGGAGAGGAGGTCTTAGCAAAATGAAAGTTTGGGGGGGGGGGGGGGGGCGGGCCCCATGGGCCTCCCCCCCCCCCCCCCCCCCCTTCTGGCTACGTGCCTGGCCAGAACGGTGGGAAGCAGATGATCGCACAGAGGTCTGGGCATCGTATCTTGTTGGCGCATTTCCAGATCTTGCTCAAGGTAAACCATAATGGTCGCTATATGTATTTATATACCCAGCTACCTTCAGCAGCCTTTTTGCAGTGAACGCAGTTGTCCTGGCATCCACCTCGTCATTCCCACCATTAAACTGCCGGAAACAGCTGAAAAGGGACTACCCGGGGTCTCTACTCAGGCACTGCGCGAGGACGTACCAAAAGCTGTGGAGAGAATACGGAAATAATTGAGTGTTAAACGGCTACAAATATTTTTTTTATAATAATATTCTTTATTTAGGTGTTTAAAAACTATCAAGAAGTCTTCACTTTAATACACCATCATCAACAAGCAATTGAAAAACAAATGCAAAACAAAAAAGGCTCGAGGTACGTGCGCCTAAGCACTTATGAGTTGCGAATGCGAAAGCATGCACGCCGCTCTTCCGCTCCCTTCTTTCGTCTGCGGCGTACTTGGCGTACTTGCGTCGACGGTAGAGCGCGCGCGCTGTCCTCGGCTTGCTGACCTTGGGCGTGGAGCGGTGGAGCCGCTGCCTCGCGGACACGCAGCGCCATAGGGTGGCGGTCGTTGAAACTGACGCGCAGCGGCCCATGGGAGCCTCGTCGACGCGCGCCAGCCAATGGGACCGAAGCCGAAATCCATCAGCTTTACTCCGCTCCTTTGGGATCGGGGAAACTAGGTGCCGTTTGGCTAGGCTTTTCGCGTGGTTTCATAGCTGGAAGCTGGCTTCACTTGGAGAAAGGTATTAAAGTTCCGTTTGGCGCGGCTGGAAAGATGACGTTGGCTCGCTACATGGGACAGTTAATGCTTTCGCATTAAAAAAGACAAGAAAAGTTTACCAAGCAACAAATAGAACAAATTAATTAAGAGAACGATAAGTGCTCATTCAATTGCCCGCGGTACAATGTAATTAATGACGTTAACTGTCAGCAATGATGCGGAACGATTTCCTCCAGTGCAAGATGTTTCCCAACAACAAATGACGGACGCAAACACCACCAGCATCTGCATTTCCTCCAAGGAACGGAACGTAAACCCTACATCAAAAGTGAAAAAAAAAAGGGCTCGAGGTACATTTAAGCACTTTTCGTGAGTTGTGAATGCGAGAGCATGAATGCCGTTCTTGCGCGCGTTCTCGTGAAGTGGCGCGCCGCACTCCGGAGCACGCCCCAGCGGGCTCTCTCTGGAAGGCCCCGCCAGCCAAACGCTTCCTTTTCCCGGCGCGCTCTGCGGCGGCTTTATCTGACGCGGGCACGTAGCGCCATGGGGTGGCTCTCCTTTAAACTATGACGCGCGTGAGCCAATGGGAGCCTCAGATCGCGGCTTCACTTCGCTCCATTGGGAGAGGGGAATTTACCTGCCGTTTGGCTAGGCTGATGGCGTTGGCTCGCTCCATGGGACAGTTAATGCATTCGCATTAATACGTCAGGGAGGGGAAATTCCCCCAAACCAGACCTCTACCAAGACACAAGCCGAGATCAAAACATTAAAACAAGATTTCACAGAGGGCCACCGGCGAATGCGAGCATCGTACATCGACGCGCTGACAGGAAAGGGCCCCAAGGAACACCCACTGCGCGTTGATCATCCCTCTGGTCGTTCGCAGCCAACACCAGGAGTGTAGTTGGCAATCATCCTCGCGGCAGAGAAGCACATACGTGATCTTCTTGCACAGTTCTCGTCGCCAGTGGGTCTTTTTGTGCAGCAAGCGTTTGATTTTCTTTTCCCTCTTTTAGTTAATCTCTTTAGGTAGTACATGTAGTTAGAAGCAACTTCAGTAATACATAAGTGCGCAGCTTCCATTGAAGACTTAACCGTTCAACAGTTTTTCAATGGAATGCAAGGGGGCTTCAGTCACGCATGTCAGATTTCAGGCAATTTACATACAAATAAAGTTTCCTATTATAGTAGTTTGTCAACTTCATATACCGAAAACTTCAGACTCTCCGGGTAAGAAACATTTGAGTCATTGCGGCCTACTGGACACCACTAGATTAATGCTCTCAATGCAGAAAAACCATCCTGTGCCTCCCCATCCCAACAATGAGTACGTTTGTGCTCTGTAAAGCGCGGTAAACGTAGTTTTTCAATCATTGGTGCCTATATATCGCAACGTGCGAAATTCGACAAAGCATTTTTGCAGACCATTTTTGACAGCTGTGCTCCACCACATGCTATTGCCGGAGATTTCAACGCCCACCATCCTGTTTGGGGTAACACCCATATTAAGGACCGAGGGGGACGTCTAACTGAATTCGCGAACTTGAACAACCTTAATGTAGTTAACGATGGCAGTTCAACATTCTTACGTGGCGTTAGATACAGCAGTTGTCCAGATATAACGCTTGTCTCCAACGAACTATCATCTCACATATCATGGTTTACGGATATTGAAACACACGGAAACGATCACACACCGACATATTCCGCGGGTGTTATTTTTTTTTATTGAAAACAGATTTTTAAAAACGGCGTCTTTACTGCTGCGCCGAGAGGCCAACAACCGTCACAGTCTGGTGAGTAATTAACTAAACTTTTTTAACTGTTTTGTCATTGAAAATAGACATATTGTCCAATTAGAAACTTGCTGAGAGTAATTTGAAACCATTAAATCAGTAATTTTCACAACAAAAACTTTGAGCATGTGAGGAGCGTAGTTATGCGCTAAAGTGGAGCAGGTACAAGGCTAGCGGTAGTTACTGATTCTCAAGTCTTTGGTAGTTAGTGATTTAGTGGTCTTAAATGACGCTCTGCAAGTGTTTAATTGGAGCCATATGTGAATTTTCACTAATTAAAAAGTCAATTAACGAATTTTAGTTAATTACTCACCAGACTGTGACGTTTGTTCGCCCCTTGAATGTCCGCCGAACTCAAGAAACGTATGTGAAGACGGCATTCACGTAGCAGTTAAGACGACTTTTCAAAAATCTGTTTCGAATAAGAAATAACACCCGGTATAACCGTACATGGCTTTTCATGTACTATCGGAAACAATATGAGCGTGAACGCGCCTCCGCGTGTCGCCGCTACCTGAGGCGCCGCCCTGCGGCGCGGTTGTGAAGTTTTGCGCATGGGTGTAGAATTCCTGTCGCTGTTCTCGTTTTGACTGTTAACCCCCGTCTGTCGTCTGCTGTGCGCGCGCTGGCGGTCGCTCGCGCTGTCGTCTGCTACGCGACTCGTGTATTTCCGCCGCAACTCAGACAAACGACTTAACATGATTCAGGAGTTTCCTGTCCGATAACGCAATGCTTACAATTGAAACCTGATAAGTAGCTGGCTTCTTTCATCGGGTCGAGATACAGCGATAACATGCAAATAGATTCAAGACAATATCTGCAAAGCTTACCGTTCAACTACGGTAAGCCCGGAAAATATTCAGTTGAGTGAAAAGGGCCTACAGTTCCTTACGACGAACTGGTCAACATAGTTCAGCCCCCCCCCCCCCCCCCCCCCCCTCTCCATCCGATTATTGGAG
Source organism: Ixodes persulcatus (assembly GCA_013358835.2). Taxonomy (NCBI): domain Eukaryota; kingdom Metazoa; phylum Arthropoda; class Arachnida; order Ixodida; family Ixodidae; genus Ixodes; species Ixodes persulcatus. The sequence goes on from JABSTQ010010733.1 coordinate 492,175, forward strand.
GGAAGGTCTGCCCAAAAAGGGCAGCCCTCAACATTATAGAGAATGTCTGGGGTCGTATGAAGGCAGCCATGGCGTCCTCTTCACGACGAAGCGCCAATTGTGGCGCTTCGTCCTGAAGAATGGGAAAAGCCTCGGAACGAGCGGAATTTTGTTTCCGCTCTGCTCAGCTCCCTTCCTGCTAAAATGAGAGCCGTCGTCGATGCTCGAGGCGAGATGACATCGTGCTAAAGCTCTTTTCTTTTTTTTATTTTTTTATTTGATTGCCGAGAGAAGTAAAAATGCAACCTCCTACTGACATTTTTGTGAAAGCCACCGTTGGTTCTTTCCAGAAAGGACAGTGTGAGTCTTTAATAGTTCTTTCTTTTAAAAAAAAATCAGGTTTGGTTGTGTCCAGAAAGGACACAGTAGGAGCACTCTACTGATAAGCCTGTCGAGCCCATAGCCGACGACATGAGAGATGTTCTCACGTGTTAGGGCCACGTGTTCAAAGAATAGAAGCATTGTGTTTCACTGAAGACTTTCGTGCAAATCAACACCATCAAAGCTGTCCAGGACAAACACAATTCGCGTAGGAAGCGCGGGTGTCCGCCGGAGCACGCAATGTTGTGCGGCAGACGACAACACGAGCGGCCGCCAGGGCACACAGGAGTCGCATAGCAGACGACAGCACGAGCGGCCGCCAGCGCGCGCATAGCAAACGATTTCAACGCTTATACATATACATAGCAGACGACAAACGGGGGTTAACAGTCAAAACGAGAACAGCGACAGGATTTCTACACGCATGCGCAAAACTTGACAACGGCGCCGCAAGGCGGCGCCTCAGGTAGCGGCGGCAAGCGGAGGCGCGTTCACGCTCATATTGTTTCCGATAGTACCTGTGTGCACCAACCTATACATCGCACGAACTGGGTAACTTATGAGGCACTTCTGAACGGGAGGCACTCACTTGACCGAATGACATTTTAGCGAACGCCCACGTTTCACCGAATGATACTTTAGCGAATAGTCGGACGCCGCGAAGCGGCGTTTTCGGGTGGGCCAAATGGGTTCACATTTTTGTAATGAGCCGCCGCAGACTGTCGCCGCGAAGCGGCGTAAGCGCAGCGCGGCGGATGGGTTAACGCGCGCCCCCGTTATTGGCTAAAACGTCGATTCGCTCAAATGTCGCTGTTCGCTAAAACGTCATTCGCTCATGTGATATGGACCCCTTCTGTGAACGATCTAGGAAAAGGTACGGAAAATATTGAAAACTTTACAGAAGCTGTTGCTACAGCAATTAAAAGTGCGACCAAAGCTTACAACGTTCCGGCACCGGTGACCATCATAGAAGCTGAAGCCGGTCAGAAAGGCGATACAAACGAACAAAAGACGCAAACGATTTACGCGACGCTCGAGAAACACAGAAAAAAAGATAAAGCGGCATCTGCAGAAACTAGGAAGAAAATGATGGGTAACTATAATTCTGAACAACTTGACCCAAGAAAGCCACATACTCATACGTGTCACATTGCACGAAGCCAAAGGACCACACCCCAACAAATATATCAATTTCGAGCGCTGCCATTGTACCAAAATAGTCGAAAAAAAATGTCGCGGAAAATTTTTGTAAACACATTACTAAAAATCAAGTCGACTCAAGACTGTCGTGCAATCTCGGATCAGCCAACAATACCACCCATACCAACACCGCTTGGTACACGGATGAACGTAGATTTCAGTTTGACTGATCTTCAGACAGCATTGACAAGCGTTAAGCGATCATCGCCTCCAGGTCCTGATAATATTACGTACACTGTCCTCGTACACCTGGGTCCAGTCGCGCAGGAGAGGCTGTTGGACTTCTCCAATGTCTCGTGGGGTACACGTAAATTTCCCTCAAACTGGAAAATTGGAATAATTTGTCCCATACTAAAGTTAGGCAAATCACCCCTTGACATCACATCTTATCGGCCGATTTCTCTCACAAGTTGCATAGGGAAACTAATGACAAAAAATGATCAATGCTTGTCTCGAATGGTATGCGGAACATTACAACTACTGCATAATGTCTGGCTTTCGACACGGTCGAAGTTGTGGAACAACAAAAATCTTAACGACGAATAACAACAGCAGTATTTCTAGATATAAAGGGTGCATACGACAATTTTACGCATGAAGGCACTTTCAATGCACTTGAAGAACTATAGGCATTGGAGGACGGCTATACGACCGCCCGTAAAATATATATTTCAGCCAGTGATGGAAATACTGATCCATGTGCCGTTGTCCCAGGGGGCCACAAGGCGGAGTACTGAGTCCAACTTTCTTCAACTGTACAGGCCTCTATATGTATGCCGACGACATTTGTGTATGAGCATCGGGAGTAACGCGTTCCTAAATTCGTGCAAGAATTCAGTGTGCTATGTCAGGAATCTAAAAGCTGAAGGACCGTGGGCGCCAGATATCTACAGCAAAATCAGCAGCGACAACCTTCTTTAGAAAGTGTATGAAAAAATATCCGATTACGTTGGGCGGTGAACAGATTCCTTACGTGCGAACGCACACATTCTTAGGCGTGACCTTTGATCGCGGCCTCACGTGGAGCCCCCCGGTCATATATCAAGCGACTGAAGACAAAACTAACAGCAGCCATTCACTTTATTCGATTTATTAGTGTTACTACCCGGGGGGGGGGGGGGGGGGGGGGGGCTACTGTCGGCTCATTACAGCGACTTTTTAAGGCTATATGTTTCTTGGGTTATTAAGATACAGTTTGCCAGTTTTGCATAAAACATGCGCGACCAACATCCGAATTATGCAAAAGTCTCCTTACTCAAGCTCTTCGGTGTTCCTCCAGCTGGCACAATTGCGGGGGCTCGTAGCTTTCCAATCAAGGTATACATGACACTAGAGACCATATGGTTGCCCTTTAGGTTACAACATTATCATAAAAAAGACCGCTTTCAAGCTTTGTCAATGTACTCATTAGGCACAACAAGGACCCAAAAGGGTTTCTTCTTCCAAGCAACCGAAGTTTGCCGCCATGGACACTGTCTACTCCTACTGCGAGGCTGAAAGCAAGTATTTGCAAAAAAAAAAAAAAAAAAAGCTTAAACTTTTTTTTCGTCCTCAATTAACTCGCACTGATAAGCTATCCAGTGAAGGTACAAATCTACAACGCACATATACACGGACGGGATCCGCCAAAGAATCAAGATCAGGAGCATTGATACCCGCTCACGGCCGCTCGTTCGCATATGAGGTGGGACATATCCAGTGTTGGACAAAATACTCGATAAAAGTATTTAAGTTAAGTTACTAAATACCTGCTTCATAAAGTATTTAAAATACTACTCAAGTTACTTTCACTGTAAAGTATCTTGAGTAGAGTACAAATACTTAGAAATGTATCTCAGTTACTTTTGAAGATACTTCCGCATTGCTCAATTTGTATCGACGTCATTGACAACGACAATTATGCAGCTACGCAAATCTGGGTTACCAGAATGGTTTATTAGCACGCAACAACACAGAATGGGGGGAAAAAAGTATCGTAGGGCTATTTGATGCAGTCCGCTATAAAGAGCAAAATATTGTCACGAATTATGATAGATGAGGCAGCGAATAACCGAAGAAACTAAATGTTTAAAGGGATACTGAACCAAAGAATTTAGTGTCCATAATAAGTGCCGCACGTTCTTTCCACGAGCCAGCAGCCGCCGGTGTGCGCGAGCACACGCAACGAAAATGACGTCAAAGACCTCCATTCGCGCTTAAGAGGACAGTGAAATGCATGGGCTTCGGGCCAAAGGAGAATGAAGACAGGCTTTTCATCTCTACAAGTGAAAGCTACGTGCTTGTTAGACCAATTAATCGTTTACCTTTCACACCAGACACCACTGTGTAGATAAAAAACTTGTCTTTATTCTCCTTTGGCCCGAAGCCCATACATTTCACTGTCATATTAACCGCGAATGGAGGTCTTTGACGTCATTTTTATTGCGTGTGCTCGCGCACACCGGCGGCTGCTGGCTCGTGAAAAGAACGTGCGCCACTTATTATGGACACTAAATTCCTTGGTTCAGTATCCCTTTAATGGGGTGAACTTGTTCCCAAAACAAAATAGTTGCAGGCGTCGATGTCGGCGAAACAGCAGGATCGACCGCTGGGGCGAGACTGACTCCGGACCGCCACTCGGAGCACCTTTTGTACCCGCGTGGGTTTCTGGAACATTCGGCAGAATGTCCGCTTTCTGCTATCGAACCCGGAGCCTCCGCGCGAGTGCCTCCGCGCGAAAGCCAAGCGCGGTAACCATTCGGTCACGCGCTCGCTGGGCAGCGAGCGTGGCAATATCACTGATAGATGTTACAAAACATTTCTGGGACAACAAGAGGTCGCTTTAGCTACTGGGGAGGGATAGATGGGGACAACAAATATAATGGCTCAGCGCTCGGCTGACTTAACCGAACGCGGCGTCAGTGTTCGGCTGGAGTTCGTGTTCTCCGGTGAGGGGGACAGGGGGGGGGGGGGGCCTCTTTTGTTACCACTCCGGCCTGCTTGAACAATGCAGCGTGCACTGTGCCCAGCTCAGCACAAAAGCCCAAGTGGGTCAAGTTCGCATCCTCTGACGACTGCTCTCGGGGGAGATCCGGCACTTAACGTCACTTCACTAATTGTTGGTATTTTTTCATTACACTGTGCTCTGCGCTCTATTAAGAAAGATGGCACGAACATGCCCACAAGGTCTGTGGACATGTGCAGAGGCCTTGTGTTGGGTAAACACCGAGGTGTGGGGGTGCCAAACGGGTCAGAGCGCTTCGCCAATAGTGACATCGCTGAATATCACATCCTGCGGCGCACCTTAGACGCATCGTTTAACTACAATCCATATTCCCTATACGGGGAGTTCACTATAAACGAACTTGGGACACGGATATGAGTGAATGGATAACAAAGGGAACCCACATAATAGCCACGGCAGTTGTCGCACCTTCTTCAAGCAGGTTGCGTTCAGAAAAGCACTCAACGTCGGGGGACACTTTGTTGGCATTTTGAGAGGCCATCCAGCTCCTAGTTCGTTTCCTGTACTGTTCTCTGCTTATCAATGTTCGCGAGACCAATAAGTGCCGGACTGACAACTCAAAGAAACGAAAAAAAAAAAAAACCTGGACGTTTTGCCTTAGCAGGATCAAACATACAAAAAGCGAAACAAAAATGTCTACTTTTTTGTGTGTGTCCACTTCCCATTTTCTTCTATTTGTTATTTTCTTGACACTCAAGTCTGCATTGTTCTCATAGGTCGTTTCCCGGTCTGCTTGCGCCTCAGGGTGGCATCTTTACTTCCGTAAAACCACACCTTTTGTTTGAGGATTTTTTGGGGGGAAACTGGATAGAAACAAAAGGCGCCTTTAGGAAGGCGAGGGGAGAACCTTCATTGTACGAACTTTGGGCTGAAATATGAGTCACAGTCGGCAAAAAAGCGATATTTTCACGAGCTCAGTTAAAGTCACCGTAGCTAATCGGAGCTAGTAACAGGATTCGGTTGCTCGAAAGAATGTTCACGTTTGCTTGTGCCACGCCCACGCCACTTCATACCGAAAAACTCAGAAAATGGCGGAATGTCAAAAATGTATTTAAGATAATGAGTACAAGATACTCAGAATTGTAATTAAAATAGAGTATTAAATACTCTCCATCAAAGGTATTTGTAAGATACCAAGATACTCCAAAAAGTATTTAAGATACAGTATCTTAGAGTATTTGAGATAGGCACAAGTCTGCATATAACTACTGCAGTTTCTTCGGAATTGGCAGCCATCAGAGAGGCGCTGAGATATTTAGTATCTCAGGTACCACAAGACTACACAATTTTTAGCGACTCCAAGCCCGTGCTTCAAATAATTAGATCTTTCATGAAGCGAGGCTCTTACGAGCACCTTGCGTACGACATATGCAAACTGTACCAGAAGGTGCAGCAGTGCGGACAAGAAATAAACTTTCAATGGTTACCTGGGCACTGCGCAGTGCCCAGGTAACCATTGACACAAAGACCAGTGTCTTTCTGCCAATTGCATGTGTTCACAAGCGCCCCCCCCCCCCCCCTAACAAAAAAAAAAAAAAAAAACAACAACAGTGAGTGCGCAGGCGAGCTGGTGGAAGTTGATTATGATGTAGAATACCCGAGACGGTGGTAAAAGCTGGGAAACTTGGTCGAAGAAAAAAAGAGGGGAAAAGAACGTCTCAAAGTTTGAGACGTTCTTTTCCCCTGTCTTTTTTCTTCGACCAAGTTTCCCAGCTTTTACCACAGTCTCGGGTATCCTACATCATAAAAAAAAACAAAAAACTCCTTGATTGTCGTTGTTGTTGTTTACATTCTTTTGAAGAATGCGGGAGTCGACCAGTCACTCACTGGAAGTGGCCGGTTGACTTCGACGATGTACGCCAGCCACACGTCACGGATTATTTCAAAGTTCTGTCATCTCTCTTCAGAGGAGAATATTTGCCGTCGCTTTGGGCTCTTTGTTAAATCTCCCGGTCGCCGTCCGCCGCGACTGTCTTTCATGGTCTGTTCACCCGCCTGGATTGTCGCTCCCCCCCCCCCCCCCCCTAGAACCAATATCTGGAATCCCCCCCCCCCCCTTTCCCCCAAGAACCAATGTCTGGGAACATGCGTGGCGTTAGCCTTGCCTTCAAAGTCCCGGTTCTCGTAGCGGTTGTGGAGAACTTTGCGGGCGGGACAGCGAAAACCCTGCCGAAGTCTGTGCGGTCTAGAAGTTGGGCAACTCTGTACAACAAGTCGAACAAAAGGTCGAAGGTTCGCCGAGCCAGTCGAAGCTCAGGTTCGACGAAAGTTCGTGGCGTCCCCAATCACGACGCTAGGCCTAACGAGCTGCTGCTGACGCCGTCGATCTGCGATGACGGGAGGGAGACGGGCAGAGCTAGTGGCCGCTCGTTTGACGGCGGCGACAACGTTTGTCGCTCCCCGTGTCCGGTCCAGTCTGTCCCGAAAGGCAGCGCAGCGAATCATCGCTGGTGCCAAGCGGGACAGGGATCGCGGCGCGGAAGTCACGCGGAGAACTCAATCAGCCGAGACAGCGGTCGACCAGGAACTGCGCCGAAGGACTTCCGGTCGGAGGCCCGGAAGTGCCCAAAGGGTGCGGAGGAGAAAAAAAATACAAAGAAGAAAATAATAAAGGAAATCGGACGAAACGACGCGGCATACGAGAAATCCGACGATCCGCCAATCCCTTCAGAAATGTTGCTGCGCTCCTTTGTTGAAAGCTACCCCTGGGGCCCACTCGTCAAACAGAAAATTCCCCCGGAAATTACCAATTCTGGCGAATGGTACTTATCTGAAGAGCTATTTTGAAAATTGAAGGCACGTGGCACCACGAGCCCCGATCCCTGCTCCAAGACTCTCCTCCCCATCGCATCATGTTTCCGAGTTGTTGCAAGACGATTTTACGCCGAGAGTGTCTCACGCGCGCAGAAAATACATATCACCAGCGTTAATTGAGGAGAAAAATATTTTCATTTTCCTTTTTATTTTTTTTATTATTTTTTTTTTTTGGGGGGGGGGGGGGGGGGGCATATTTTAGCCTTTAGCAGGCTGGTGCCAGGAGCTCCTTCGGCCTGTGGTGCGGAGAGAGTGGTGGTAGATATTAGTGAAAAGTCTAAGTTAAGTGCGCAGGCGAGCTGGTGGTCCCTAATTACGTCGTTTAACACCCGAAACTGTAATGCAGAAAAGAAAAAAAAAAAATTTAGTCGAAGGAACAGACACAGAAGCGGACGTCTGAAACTCAGCTAACTGGTTAATTTCTGAAGCATCCTCTATATACCCACACAGTCACTCTCAACCACCATCTGCGCAGAGATCTCCTTTGTTGAAAGCATTTTCAAATACAGAGTGCCTACACATTAAGCAGTTTTAGAATAGCGCACGCTAAAGCTTTGCGTACGCAAAAAAAAAAAAATAAAACTAAAAAAATAGCGTCGTCGCCACTGCACATGCGCCGAACGCTAACTGTGCTTTGCGCGCGCTATTTTAGCGTACGATATTTCTCAGAAATTGCGTGCGTAAGCAAAGAGGCTTTGCGCTCGTTTCCGCTCCTCCAAAGAGGATTCGTGATGAGAAGTTGGCTAAAGCCAAAACAAGCACAGTTATATATATATATATATATATATATATATATATATATATATATATATATATATATATATATATATATATATATATATATATAAAAGAATGACGGCCCCAGGAAGGCGGGCAACGATCGCCGGCAACTTGCTGCTTGCGACGCGCGAACGTTTCTCGGCAAAGGTCAGTACACGAGACCTCTCTGGCCGAGGCCGCTCGACCGCGCCCGTCGCATTCTCATATTTAAACAAAGCTAAAATGCTACTCTAAACTAAAAACAACAAAAAAATAATTTTATTTTATGTCACAGCATTTCGCGTGTGAAATAAAAATTGTTACTGTATCTCGGTGGCGTTGCAAGCGCGAGATGCTCGGGCTTTTGCGTCGCGGAGGAGAAACGCTATTCAGCATTCTTGCGTAGCGTGTGCTAAAACAAGCGCTAAATTTAGCGCTAGCGTGCGCTAAAATAGCGTACGTTATTTTAAAACTCTCTATTTACGAGAGACCACGCGGTCAAACCCACAATACGATGCCCTTATCACACACAGGACGACGGGAGAGGGTTTCGGGACCTACATCTGGTTGATCCCAGGAACACGGCGACGCTAAAATTTTGATCGGCGTCTAGAATTCGCGAAATTTAGTGGCCGCGATTATCTCCTCTGTGACCGATTCGCCTAAAATAGGGGCCGCGAAAATAAAGGATTTCACATTAATGCCACCTCTTCAAATACCTTTATCTCTCTCGCGCGCTTTATTCCTCTCTCTCTCCCTCCCCCCCTCTCCCTCTCTCTCCACTTAAAAACAACAACAACAATAAACCACTCGGGTGAAAGTTTCGAAACGTCGAACTTATTACATAAACAAAATTCGACGATTTTTGAACTTCCGAATTTTTGGTGCAGAGAAATGCGATTGTTTTGGAACTTCTGAGATTTTTCGCGCTATGAAATGCGACAATTTTCGAACTTTCGAACTTGCTGAGTTCAAAAGTTCGACGAACTTTGAACTTCTGAACAAAAGGTCGACAAAGTTCGAACCAAGTTCACACCTACAGGTTCCAGGCAACAAATATCAATAACGCAAGAGGCAGTTGAAATTGCACTCCGAGTCTTACCGTTAGCCAGGGATTTCCCCAGACCCCTCCTAGGGCAGTGTTGGACAAAATACTCGATAAAAGTATTTAAGTTAAGTTACTAAATACCTGCTTCATAAAGTATTTAAAATACTACTCAAGTTACTTTCACTGTAAAGTATCTTGAGTAGAGTACAAATACTTAGAAATGTATTTCAGTTACTTTTGAAGATACTTCCGCATTGCTTAATTTGTATCGACGTCATTGACAACGACAATTATGCAGCTACGCAAATCTGGGTTACCAGAATGGTTTATTAGCACGCTTCAACACAAAACGGGGGAAAAAAGTATCGTAGGGCTATTTTATGCAGTCCGACTATAAAGAGCAAAATATTGTCGCGAATGATAAATGATGAGGCGGCGAATAACTAAATAAACTAAACGTTTAAGGGGGCGAACTTGTTCACAAAACAAAATAGAGAAGGGCTAGCGTCGCAGGCGTCGATGTCGGCGAAACAGCAAGATCGACCGCTGGGGCGAGACTGACTCCGGACCGCCACTCGGAGCACCTTTTGTACCCGAGTGGGTTTCTGGAACATTCGGCGTAGAAAGTTCGGCGCGTAGAACATTCGTAACTCGATCAGACAACAAAATTCTCAAACTTACCAGAATGTCAAGTTAAAGTCATAAATAAAAGAGAAGTCGGCTTTCCGGGGTCGAACCCGGAGCCTCCGCGCGAGACCCTCCGCGCGAGAGCGTCCGCGCGAGAGCCAAGCGCGGTAACCATTCGGCTTTTTTTATTGAGTAAAAAACGGGCTATATACATTGTAAAAAGGGAAGGTGAAAGTCGGCACTTCCCTTAACACCAGCGAAGTACAATATTTTGAGAATAAGCATCACCAGGGTCACATACAGTTACGATCGTAAAGGAAAAAAAAACCAAGCCATGATTTTGCATGCAAGCAATAGGCTATTTCAAGCGCAACTTGAGACTGTCCCAAAAATCACTTTCCGGAAACTCTGTTGCCTTTGTTAGGGAGCTCACGTAGTTGATCCCCTGAATCAGGTACCGCCATGCGGGTTGTCCTCCTTCCCTTACTAATGTGTGATCGGTCCGGGAGCTCCAGATTGCGTGTATGCCAATCAGTGCTAGCATTTCCCAACATAGCTTATGTTCTTGGTTGCCAACGTCAAGAAACTTCAACGAATGCCACGTTGGGTACAGTGCAATACCGACTTCGGCCCGAAGCCGCGCGGTAACCATTCGGCCATGCGCCCGCTGGGCAACGCGCGTGGCAATACCACTGATAGATGTTACAAAACATTTCTGGGACAACAAGAAAGAGGTCGCTTTAGCTATTGGGGAGTTACCACTCCGGCCTGCATGAACAATGCAGCATGCACAGTGCCCAGCTCAGCACAAAAGCCCAAGTGGGTCAAGTTCGCATCCCCTGACGATTGCTTTCGGGGGAGATCCGGCACTTAACGTCACTTCACTAATTGTTTGTATTTTTTTATTACTGTGCCTTGCGCTCTATTAAAAAAGATGACACGAACATGCCCACAAGGCCTGTGGGCATGTGCACAGGTCTTGTGTTGGGTAAACACCAAGGTGTGGGGGTGACAAAGGGGTCAGAGCGCTTCGCCAATAGTGACATCGCTGAATATCACAGCCTGCGGCGCACCTTAGACGCATCGTATAACTACAATCCATATTCCCTATACGGGGAGTTCACTATAAACGAACTTGGGACACGGATATGAGTGAATGAATAACAAAGAGAACCCACATAACAGCCACGGCAGTGGTCGCACCTTCTTCAAGTAGGTTGCGTTCAGAAAAGCACTCAACGTCAGGGGACACTTTGTTGGCATTTTGAGAGTCATCCAGCTCCTAGTTCGTTTCCTGCACTGTTCACTGCTTATCAATGTTAGCTTACAGACAGTGTTCGCGAGAGCAATAAGTGCCGGACTGACAACACAAAGATAAGAAAAAAAAAACAAAAAAACCTCGACGTTTTGCATTAGCAGGGTCAAATATACAAAAAGCGAAACAAAAATGTCTACTTTTTTGTGTGTGTCCACTTCTCATTTTCTTCTATTTGTTATTTTCTTGACACTCAAGTCTGCATTGTTCTCGTTGGTCGTTTCCCGGTCTGCTTGCGCCTCAGGGTCAGGGTGGCATCTTTACTTCCGTAAAACCACACCTTTTGTTTGAGGATTTTTTGGGGGAAACTTTATAGAAACAAAAGGCGCCTTTGGGAAGGCGAGGGGAGAACCTTCAAAGTTCATTGTACGAACTTTGGGCTGAAATATGAGTCACAGTCGGCAAAAAAGCGTAGCTAATCGGAGCTAGCAACAGGATTCGGTTGCTCGAAAGAATGTTCACGTTTGCTCGTGCCACGCCCACGCCATTTCCTACCGAAAAACTCGGAAAATGGCGGAATGTCAAAAATGTATTTAAGATAAAGAGTACAAGATACTCGGAATTGTAATTAAAATAGAGTATTAAATACTCTCCATCAAAGGTATTTGCAAGATACCAAGATACTCCAAAAAGTATTTAAGATAAAGTATCTTGAGTAGAGTATTTGAGATAGGCACAAGTCTGTCCTAGGGGGGGTTTAGACCCCCCCTCGTTTTTCCGAAGGCACCCCCTTAATAGACTACTTCCATAAACCCCTGCATGCAACACGGCGCGTGTTGCACTCTGGGAACTAGTTGGCCAGGGAGGAAAGTGGCATGGTTTCGGTTTCGATCTACACGTCGACAAGAAATTATACAGAGAGCGTGGCCTATAAATGGCTGTTATCTCATGTTTTCTGGTCCCGAGAGCGTCATTTGTGGTCTCTAAACTAACCTAAATGGCCAGACATCGAAGCTTTAGCACAAGCGGCCGAGACGTATAGCTTTACTTGACACATGCTTATTTATTTTTGTACTCGAGCCTTTCTGTTAGCGTTTCGAGGTATGTGGACGAGCCAGTGCTGGGAATCTCGACGCTGCGAAGCTCGGGGATCTTGCTTGTGTACGAATCAACAAGCTGTAGCAATCAATAAGTATGCCTACATCGAGCTCGCGCCTTTACATTAGTGTTGTTGATGATTGACCAGGAAGTTTGTTTGTTTCGTGCGTCCATAGAGGAAATGTAACTTTTTACAATTACTGTTTTTCTGAATACACCTGAGTACGCGAGGTAAAACTCGGAGGCGCCATTGAAAAGCTCCATTTGAACACACTTCTCATCTCTTATCTGTACTGCCCCGCAGCACTGCACGTGAAGTCCCCACCCGCTTGCATTCCAATAATATTCAACATCGCGTATGCGCATAAAGTTATCCTGCAATCATATAGGCACATTCGCACGTACAAACCGTTTTAAGAAAGCAAAAGTCGAGCAGATGTGGGAAGAATGTCGCACCGTTCGCCAGAAGTGCGCCGGACGGGCATGAACCCCTATGCGGTCCGCAAAACGAACGAAATTATTCAAAGCGCATTTGACGGTTGCTAATGGCCATAATATTTGTTATTTGTTTGCTGTCTTCCTGACTGAGTATGCCGAGATAATTTCAGACACACCGTTCAGGCAAAGATCTTGGGCGTCAGTAAAAACTCGTCCAAAAATGCTTAGCGAGGAGTATAGGGGACGCTTGTTAGGGCCTCCGTCGCAGCTAGCCGATCTCGGCGTTTGCCAAAACGTAATCTTCTATCAGCATAAAATTTGAGTGTGAGATATGTGATGACACGAGGAAGACATCATAGTAACTTTTGTGCAGTAGTGAGGTAAAATTTATTGTGTTTTATTAAAAGTTCATGCGCCAACGCTGGGCTCAAATTTGATACTCCTGTGAGGACGCGGCTTGCTTTTCGCCCAATGAAGCAACAAGAAGCGTACGTTTGGCAAACAAAATACGTGTAGGTCTCAAGGTGACCAAATTTCAGTTGTAATTCACTGGTACTACACGGGATTACTGACATTGAGCTCAAAGATGCACTCGTGGGGTGAGGTGACTAAGCCACGTCTTACTACGTTTGCATACGCACGCACAATATCCGGTGTTTCGGGAACCAAGAAAAGTGCCCCGGTCTTCGTTTTGTATCACTCGAGAATGAGTGTACTGCACATTCGTAAGAAGTCATATAATCGAAAACGCAAGCAGCGCGTTCGGTCGCGGCGTGATAGCATGAGATGAAGCTGCTCAGTCGAAACCGAAACTGAGTGGCCAACTAGTTCCCAGAGTGCACTGTGTGGTATTTCGCCGCGATGGGGCGCGTCGGTTTTGGAACAAGTCCATTCACAACGACTCCTATATTCGCAATCCCCCCCCCCCCCCCCCTTTAACCCCCCCAAAAAAATTTAGACACCCCCCTGATTTCAATTCCCGGGGAAACCCCTGCCGTTAGCTGATCGTGCTACAAACGACGCGCTTGTAAAGCGCTGATTGAACGCTTTGGGGTGGCCTCGGCCTCATGCCTCACACCTTTTTTTAGGGGGCGAAGCTCCTTAGGGGCTAGCCATGTACGTATGTCCGTCCGCAGTAGGCCGGCGTCGGGTGCTCGTGCTTCTGCTCGTGAGATCACGTGCTCACGAGCACGTGAGCACATGCTCACGTGCTCGTGTAGGGCAAAAAAAAAAAAAATTTGGAAAAAAAAGATGAAAAAATTATGAAAAAAGAAAAAGAAGAAAAAAAAAAGAGTAGGGGGTTCTGAGATGCCATCCGACCTGTCTGCTTAAAAAAAGAAAAAGAAGAAAACCACACATTCTCCTACTGACATGAATGAAAAGGCTCAAAGAAAAAGAAGAAAAAAAAGAGTAGGGGGTTCTGAGATGCCATCCCATCTGTCTTCTTTAAAAAAGAAAAAGAAGAAAACCACACATTCTCCTACTGACATGAATGAAAAGGCTCGGCATGCTGCGGCTCGGCGTCTACGCAGACAAGAACCACCAGAGCTTCGCCCCAAGCAACATCATTCACCACGTGGAGATGCGGTCAATTTTTTTTTCTGCACGGGGACTCTCCCGGGCACAACTCCATAACTCCATAACCTGTAGGCCAACAGATCCCTGATTTGCAGGCTTGAAATTCAACCGAGGCACTTCGCCGAGAGCGTCCTTCATAGCATTAGTTGTTTTTGAACGCACAAGTCCCCCGCCCCCCCCCCCCCCCCGGTCACGTGACCCCACCAGGTCAGGTGACCCCCCGAGGTCACGTGACACCTCCCCCTTGAGGAGGGGGAGGAGGGAGAAGGAGGAGGCGAAAGGAGGAGGTTGAAGGATGAGGAGAGGAGGAGGAGGTGAAGGAGGGGGAGGAGGGGTAGCAGGCAGGATCACAAGGTGAAGAGGAGGGAGGAGGGGTATACCCTCCCCTCAGTACCCTTCCATCCTCCTCCTCAAGAGCTGCGCTCGAATACGGCCTAACAGGGGGTTGTAAACGGCTTTCACTTTTTTCCTAATTTTTAAGTCCGTGCACATGCAGGCTAGAGAAAGTTGCGCTCGCGCGCACGCTGCACGTGCTTGCACAGAAGGGGCACCAGTCACGGCGCCATGCTTGCAATTGTCTCTACTGAGATGATGAGAACGTCATAGAGGTCTTTTAGCTGCCCCGCCTCGTGACAGAATTAGAACAGCAGGACGTCTCTTTCGGGTGCCCGGCCTCCAGCAGGCGCTCGCTTCCTTCTATCGTGTTTTGGATGTGGCGTACACGCTTTATCTACGCGCGCATCTAAAGCGCGATTACCTTCATTTGGAATGGTACGCATTTATGCCAACGTTACTAGAACAACTCAGTTGGGAAACTGCCGTAGGAGCCTGCTTTGAAAAACTGGCTCCGATCCGTGCTCGAGAACCGAACTAAACGCGAATGCAGCGCCGCCATTTCTCCCGCAGCGGCCACTCCGGGAACTGCACGGCTGCACGTGTCGGTTCAGTCGAGTCGAGCAAAGACCGGTGGCGCTACGGGAGCCAGAGTCGCGCGTTCAGCCATCTTGAAATCCTGAGTTATGCGGGAAAGCCACTCCTGGCGCGTGTAGGAGCCGTGCTCCGTCGATTGCGGCCGGTCATGTGGCTGAATTCGGCGAATAGCGGCGCCGCGCATAGAAAACAGGAAAGGAAGAGAAGGAGGCAAAAGCGGGGAAACATACGCCGGGGCGCGTGCAACGTCGGCGAGACGCTTTCAGGCAGCTGTGCATGGGCGCCGCCATAACCGACCTTCAGTTTTTGTTCCCTCTTATTCCGCTCGCTCCACTTCATCATTATCACAGTAGGTCAGGTCATTGCCATTTTAGATTCTACTGCGTCCCTTTCCCCAGTATAGGCCGTTGTGGAGACTCGTCAACGCCCGCTTCAGTGGATCGGCATCTCAGTAAGACAAGAAAAGGTCGGCTATGGCGGCTCAATTTGGCGCGCGCTGAAAGCGTCTATAGGAAGTATTCACTGGCGGCCATAGCTGTGTGCGCGACTGCTGAGCGCGTGCTGATGGCGAGCTTCCACAGTTCTTTTGTAACGTGCATTCCGCACCCTCAAGATTGCCGGTCTTAGCAGCCTATTAATGTGGGCTCGTTCTGAGCATGCGCTCTAGACAGCACCCACAAATATCGCGCCCAGTGAATACTCCTTATATGGAGTATTCACTGGCGGCCATATCTGTGTGCGCTGCTGCTGAGCGCGTGCTGACGGCGAGCTTCCGCAGTCCTTTTGGAGCGTGCATTTAGCACCATCAAGGTTGCCGGTCTTAGCAGGCTATTAATGTGAGCTCGTTCTGGGCATGCGCTCTAAACATCGCCCTCAAATATGGCGTCCAGTGAATACCTCCTATAGGAACAGTATCGGCAATTTTCCTGCACGGCATAGGATTCGTTGCTCCTCACGCGCTCGCTCTCGGCGAATAGCGGTGCGGTCTAGTTCGGTCTCGGTGGACGCGAGCGGTCCGGATTTCAAGGGCGAGTTCGTCGATTTATGCGTACCTTTTTAAGTAAAAACATTCGTTAGCCAGCGCTTGCTGCTTTCCGTTCCCTGCCTTCGTACCTATTCGCGCTGTTTCCACCCTATAAATGTACTCACCGGCTCGTCCAACTTTCCATTCTATTAATATGGCTACCCTTACGAACTCTTCCTTGTGAAAACAAGGAGACAACTCAAAATGCCCTTTTGAAAGAGGACACACGTTGCACGCACTCTCTCGCCGCTAACGGCCCAAAACAATACGCATCAGTGACGAAGAATCGCACGTACTGTTCACGTCGATGACGCAACGATGACAAAACACGGAAAGAGAGAAAAAAAAAACCAGCAACACTGAGCTGTTACGTCAACAAAAGACGCTAGCAAAAAAACACGGGCAACTCGCAAAAAGAAAAAAAAAAAAAAAAGAAAGCAGTGCATTGGGTCGTAGCTTTTTGGAAACCAGGAACGCAATCACGCAATAAAAGGCGCGGAAAGTATTTTCAGTGACAGGAAGTTAACCTTGCTAATTACCTAAGCTCCTTCTTTCGTTCCGTAAAATGCCTGTCTTTATTTGCTTTTATTTTTTTTTTGGGGGGGGGGGGGGGGACTGGAACACGAGTAGGCGGCAATGCTTGTACGTCCGTCCCCCAGCCATCTTACTCTTCACTTTTTTTTTCTTTTTTTTTTTAGCGCGATGTATTCGGAGAACAAGAAAGTCGCGACGCCTTTTCTTCCGAGCGGTCATTGTTTCCTTCCAGCCGTCTGTTTCGGTTCGAGTTAAATGGGCATGCACAATTACCGGCCCGTCAGGACGACGTCTCCGAAGACCACGTGTTCCCCCGTGACGTCACCGGAAGGCGGCGAGACCCCACTCGCCCGCGCTGTATAAGAGCGGGACAGTCAAACAAAGATGGCAGACGGAGGCGGATCAGTCGGCCACCGCAAACAATGGGCCGCTGCCAGGAAAAGGTAAGTTTAGTCATAGCCTGTCCAAGCAGAGTTGGCGAGCAAAACACCGGTTAGAGGCCATGGACACACCGGGCAAACAGAGGGTCAACACCGATCGCCAACATCCCTCAGTTCAAGCAGACGTTTGCAAGCAGAAACCTGTCAGGCCCGAGTCGCACCAGGCGAACAGATGTCGGCGATCGGTCAGCTCCGATCGCCAACATCGCAAAAGCAGCCTTCCGGAGGTCCTTATAAAAACCTTCAGCAGGACTGCTTCTTCGTAATCACGTTATTTTGTTGCCGGTTGGTGACGCTCAAGAGTAACAGGAGTTGTCATGTCTGAGCAAATGGTGCTAGTCGCTTGTTCGCCTAGTTTTAATTGATCGCGTAGAAAGTCGCCGACAAATACGGGAAGACAAAGCGTATCTTTCCATCGGTTTTGTCCAACATGAGTGCGCTGCCTCCTATGGTAATCCGGTTACGCCCGCGCGATCGAAGTACCATCGAAATTGTCGCACTCGTGTATCTTAAAGAGTTGGTACAACGATATTCAATTGGAATGTTTTTCACCTTACACGAGCTTACTGGCACTATACTCTGTTTCACCTTGTATTGTACCGCAGGAAAGGCTACAAGCGCGAGCTCCTTGCTCTAGGGCACATCTCGGCGGCACAAGCTCTCGTGCGCCAAGGGCAGCTGCCGACGCTATGAGCTCGCGCTTCTAGCCTTGTCTGCGGTACTACATAAGGTGAAACGGAGTATAGTGGGACTCAAGGATACTCGCACTGGCCAAAAAACTCCTTTGTTGGGGTGTAATTTCAAGGACGAAAGCGAGCGTTTTCATTCAATCTTTTCTTCGCTAAACTTGATGACGTAACTAGGGGATCGCAGTATCCTCCAGTGACGATAGTCGAATGCTACTCATAGATTGGACCCGAGCATTGCAGGGGCACTCGGTTTGGGCTCGTGATAATCGATGGCTCGAGAAGCATTCGGAAAGTGGCCCTTGTCCAATCGCTGCAATGACGACAATAGCCGAACCATAACGTCTGGAACTCAGCGCGTGTCCTGTGCCTCGCCAACCTCAGCGCGTGGCTATAATCCACATTGGCGGCATATAATCGGCTCCAGATCAAGTGGCCGCTTGTTCTGGCCGCGAGTTGAGGGGGTGACCGCTGCTCGTTTTCCTTTATTTTTTTTTTCTGCGACTTCGATTGTGTGTGGTGAAAAACGAACGCGTGTTTCACAGGTCATTAACGACAGGGACCCATTCTAAGCGGTATTTGCGTAAAGTAGAAAAATCGTGTCATCGCCCCTTTAAGCATAAATCATTCTGAAACTGTCCATGACCAGCTGTCTTAGTTCAATACAAAGAAGAAACTTTAGCCTGGACGTTCAGTAACAAGCGAGACGTGCTATCACTTTTCCTAACTTCCATTTGAAAACCGTAAGCCGTCATTTCGAAGAATTTCGGGAGGTATACTTAATCACACGCTGTCTTAGGTCTTCCATAAGTCTCCACAATCGGAGAGTAGCGAAAAAACTTAAGCCATGGGTCCGTGTTAAACGCCTACTTCTTTTTAGACCTGGACGCTCCTGCTTCTGCTACTAGCCTCCACGCATGTCGCCATCTCCAAAGAAACCGCCAAGGAGCCAGAAATCCAAGCCCTAGCCGAAACAATAGCCGACACAAAAATGCTAACGGGAGACAGCAGTAATGAACTCGTGGCCTTAGAGACTGGCTATGGTGGGCACGGTGGGCACGGGGGCCATGGTGGTTACGGCGGCTACGGCGGACACCACGGAGGACACGGACACGGACATTCGGGACACGGCTATGGGCACGGCGGCTACGGACACGGAAACCGGCACTACGGCGGACACGACGCCGGACATTATGGAGGGCACGGCCATCATGGAGGTAGAGGGTACGGCGGGCACGGAAGCGGGCACTACGGTGGACACAGGAACCACGGATCGTACGGCGGCCACGGACAGAGGCACGGTCACTGGAAGCACCACGGACAGCACTGGAAGGACCGCGGGTGGGGCCACGAGCGCAAGTGGGGCTGGGACAAGGGAGGCGGAAACCACGGCGGCTACGGCGGACACGGCCAGAGCCACGGACACTGGGGTCATCACGGAAACCAGGGACACTACGGGGGCCACAGGCACGGACACCACGGTCACGACCACTACGGCGGACACGGGCACTACGGCGGACACAAGAGGGGACACTACGGGGGATCGCACCACGGACACGGTCATCACGGTCACGGACACGGGCACAGGGGATACGGGCACGGGCACTACGGCGGACATCGCGGACATCACGGGCATCATGGACATCACGGCGGAGGCTACGGCGGCTAGTATTTTCTCTTTGGAACTGGGTGAGATTCTCATGATGCTAAGTCATTGTCGCAAGTGCACATTCGGAAGGCATCTTGTTCCGAGTCTGTCTTTGTTGGTGACCACGTGGTACTTGAGGGGAAACTATATCGGCGAGAGTGTGCGTGTACCGGAATCCTCTGGTGCACCACGACTCTCGTAGAAGCATTCGATTCTGACGTTACTCATGCCGAAACGTGCGAGTCATTGGGGAATTGTAGTAGACCGTTTCCGCAGCCCGCTAAGCACCCGGATAGCGCTCCGTAATCCGCCACAAGACCTTGAACTATGCAGATAAGGCTGGCGGCGCGCATGCGCAGCTGCGGACGTTTTCTTCAGGGATACCGTAGCGGAGGAGAAAAACGGTCTATTACAATTTCCTAATGGTGTCCGCAGCCCTTTGCTGAACGCAGAACGCGGGAAGGGTGCCCGGCGTGCCCACAGTGTCTTTCGCAGGTTAGGAACGGCCGCGGTCGCTTCTGTGAACAGTTGAACAAGCATCGATGCACCATGGCGCAGTCCGCTGCACCAGACTGCACGTATACTCTGGACGTTTACGTCCCTCTCTCATTTTATATCCTCGGTTGCTTAGTTTATCAAGGTGATATTTCACATCGAGATTTTTCTTCTTTTAATTCCAAGAAAAGCACACAAAACTAACATTCTCTTTTTGCTTCTTTATGAAACGTCGCGTGGAGTTTCTACCTTGTCCTGCCACGTTGGTCCTACAAAAAAACTGTCTGCATACATGTTCGAATCATAGAAATGTATGAAGCAGACATGCTTGTATGATGCTTGAGGCGCAGATGTCATCATGCCTGCAACAAACGCCGCGTCTTTTGGATGATGCATGAACTGCGTGATGGCGGCTTTAGGGCAACCATGCGCCTTCTGTAGCAAGTGCACTCGTTACGCATTCTAATCTCACGATGATTCTTCTCGTGTTTGTACAGGGTCATCTCACGGAAGACGGGCGAATCTCCTCACCGAGTCAAACAACATCACACTTCGGCAAACAAAAAAGAAAGACGGGGAACAAGATAGAAAAATAAAAGGAGTCACGCTTCGTCTAATTTCTACGGGGTAATTCCAAACGTGCCCCGCTCTCCATCCTTATTAACAATAAAAAAATATTAAAAACATTCTTCCTTACACCCAGTCTAACTATTTCTTAGTCATGTACAGCCCCCTCTTCCGCACACTTCATTACCAACGTGTCGACGAGGGAGCGAGCCATCTACGTCCACGGTATACGAGCCGGAGAAACGGGTGCATATATAACTAGGGACGTCGCGAACTTTCGCCGAACCACACCGGGTTCGAATAATTCGACGAACCTTCGAAGTCTTGAAAAAGTTCGACTATGGCCAGTACTACAGCGTGCCCACGTCTACGGAAATATTTCTACTTTTGGGGAAATAAATAATTGATAAAGTATAATGTAGCGTATTTTCCAATTCCAGAAGCCAGATTCACCTCGGGCGAATCTGGTTTATGTGCATGCGCAGTAGCCACACACGGTGTGGGCAAACACGGGCTTGTTTGTAAGCTGTGTGTCGGTGTACATCGATAGCACAATACATACAAGCAGGCGACTTGTGTGCCTACATCTTACACCTTCACCTGCTACCATGGCCGTACCAACCGAGGGGGCAAGGGGGGCGCTTGCCCCCCCCCCCCCCGGTTCTCAGAGGGGGGGGGGGGGCAAGGCATGTGTTTTGCCCCCCCCCCCCCCCTCCCTGAAACAGCCGCCACTGGGCAGGGCAAACATTTGCCGGCGGCCGAGAGATACCAAGGCCACACTCCCCCGGCCCTGGGTGGGGGGGGGGTCTGGTTTGCCCCCCCCCCCCCCCACTCAAAAACAAGTTGGTATGGCACTGCCAGCTACCTAGCCTCAACTTAGACCAGCTCGCCTGCACTGTTACTTTCTCGTAATATTCCAACTTTTTGCAACGGTGTAAGTTATAAACCATAAAGTACGAAACTCTTTTTTTTTTTAATGGTTACCCGTGTTTACACAATTTGAAGCCAGAGATATATACTTTTAATGCCTTCGTTCTGCAAGGAGCAAAAGTATGCGCTCGAGTTGGTTAGGAAACATCGGAATCTAAACCCCGAGTCAAGGATTTGGATTATAATCAGTTAGTTAGTTTATCGAGGTGAACAACATACATCTGCCAGGTAGCGCCAAGGGTTTAGATTATGAAATGCGTTTCATCACATTCATAATGAAACGAAAGTCCGTAAGAAATGTAACTTTTCATAATAAACAAATAAAAGTTTATCAATGTGAAAAAAAAAAAAAAAAAACCTCCGCGAGGTAGCGTCAGCTCATCGTTATCAAATTTTGGCGCACGCGTACAGAACTCGTACTTGAGTCGATCATTTGTCGAACTTTGCGTTAGAAGTTCGAGAAAACGAAAAACAGTCGAATTCCTGGGCAGGTTCGCAACAGCCCTATGTATACAACGACAAAACATCATGTTATAGTACGTGCAAGAGGAGAACAAAATATATATATATATATATATGACCCTCGATGCACAGCAAACAAGCCCGAAAACAAGGAGGGCGGATGGACCGGGAGGCACCGTGACCAGACTGCAGCGCAGCCCGATCGTTAGTCCGCCGTCAGAGGTGTTCGCGGGAGAATTTGGAGAGAGGCTCGCTTTTTTGACCGGTACATACGCTCCCCGCCCCTCAACAAGGCTACGTGCGCGGCTCAGCACGAGCTCTTTTTCGTTCGGTCGTCCTCGTGCGTGTAATCACCGACTAGACCAATCACGGGTACAGTCATAGCCCCCTCCCTACATACTGACAAAGCCTTCACTACAACGCACGCACACACACACCTGGCAGATCGCCACGAGAAGCGACCGCCGAAATGGAAAAGGTGGAGCGGCAGACAACGGATGAGAGGAGAGCCACGTGACTGGCGCCCCGCTGCGGCGAGACACCGAAGCACACTTCTCCCGAGCGAGCAAGTGTTTTTCGGGTCCTCGCCGCTGCAAAAGCTGTGCGCTGACGTCCAGGTTCACCGATAAATGGCTCTTTGATGCTCTGTGCTACCAGTTCCTCGCGCTCCAAATCTGCAACCGGGCACTCTATGGCCCCGTCGTTGAACTGCCAGGCTTTGTGAGTATAGACCTTTCCAGCGGCAGTCTCGAACGAAGCGCCCGGGCGAAAAATGCTGAGTCACTGAGCTGTGGACGCATGCGCAGCATCCGATATACCGCACAGCAGACCAACAGCGCATGCTCAGAAGGCGTTCCACAGCCCAGCAGACAAAGATGGCAGCGCGCAGAAGGCAATTTTTGCAAAGGTCTATAGAGGAGGCTATGTTTACAGTAAATGCGGTGTAATCCTAGGCCTTTTTTTTCTCTCTACGTGATTGGTTAAGCCGGCGTCGAGAGCAATCCCACGAAGACGACGTGGGCCGTGACGCTGCACTTTTGAGGCTGCTTGATCAGCTCCATCGGATGGTGGCCGGTGTCGAACTTGAAGCAGCATTCTCTTCTTTTCTTTTTAAATAACATACGCACGCACAAATAAAACATCGCTTAGGTGAGTATAAATATTAAATATATATAAACAAATACGCTGCTAATCTCGACAAAATGACATCTTCGAATTCGGCCACCTTGGCCGCCATATGCCAACGCTATATAGGTACTGAAAAACGATTCGAATCCAGCGATGTCATAGGTTGAAAATGATAATGCATTAATTGCATTATCATCATGAATGCATTACCGGTAGCCTACTGCGGCTGATAAAAAAAGCGCAAGCGCGTGTACGCACGGTATGAAAAAAATAAAAGAGCTTGGAGCAAAATTTAAATAACCTAAAGTAACTCACGTCACTGTATGGACCTTTCCAAAAAAGGACACTTGGCAGGTTCCATTTTCAGTGTTCGTGCGTATGGCGCGTGATTTGCTCGCTTTCCGAAGCGACGAACGTGCGCGTTCTGGACTGTGATTTAACACGTGTGGACTGTGATTTTTGTAAACAGTGGAAACGTCTATAAGACAACAGTAAAGGACGCCAGAGAGGGTCATCGGCTGAAGGAGACGTGAAAGAAAAGCGCTCCAAAACACACGTGCCAAGATCAGCGAGGACGACGCGATTCACGTGAGGCACGGGCACGGAGCGAGCCATCAGACAGTTCCAACCACAATAGCAAACAATTCGCAACTTTCACGACCTATAGGGGGCGCAGTGGTGCCTATCAAAATGGCTGTCATCTGGATGATCGTCGTAGAACAGCGATACGAGGCTGGGTCTGCTACGCGTAAGTAATTCTAGTTTTACTATATACGAGCAGTATCAGAGCCTTACGTTATTTTTTCACGCCAGAAAGGTGTAGGCAAGCCCATTTATTATGAGGCCAATCATCCAGGAGCTAGGGCGCGCGATTCTCACAACGCGGTACCACCATCGCTGAAAGTTGCGAATTCTGCAAATACATGAGGCGCTGCGGTAATGACCCTATCGGCATAGGAGATGTGATGGTTAAAGGGGTGATGCAACAATTTTTGTACTTTGCGCAAATACCGCATAGAACGGATCCCTGACGTTAATGACCTATGAAACACGCGTTCGTTTTTCACCCCACGCAATAGACGTTTCCACTGTTTACAAAAATCACAGTCCAAACGTGTTAAATCACAGTACAGAACGTGCACGTTCGTCGCTTCGGAAAGCGAGCAAATCACGCGCCATACGCACGAACACTGAAAATGGAACCTGCCAAGTGTCCTTTTTCGGAAAGGTCTATAGAAGTCCCAGAAAAAAAAAAAAAAAAAAAACGAAGGAAAAACGAGCAGCGTTCATCCCCTCAACTCGCAGCCAGAACAAGCGGCCACGGGGGGATCGGTGGCCGAGTGTCCCGTATTTCGTGTTTTTCCTTATGGGCCTCCACTAAATTGCAAACCAGATGTTTTAAAAAGGGTTAAACTAATGCCGATACCACCGAAGTGTAAAACTTTCTTTTACCGATTTCACTCTCGTACCACAACTGTAAAAGAGTGGCTCGACTTACGCGGGATGGAAACATACGGAAGCACTGATTGTAGACTTTGCAAAGTTACCGAAACGTTCACCCATGCTTTTATTCTTTGTGTCGACGCTGTATTCTTTTGGGATGTTTTCAAACGGACGCTGAAAAAAGACTTTGAAGTGGAAGAGACAAACCTTCGCTACTTGCATTTCGCCGAACACCTCGATACCATTCAAGACATTTTAGTAGTTCTCGGTCTTTATAGTTTGTGGAAAACGCGTAAAGTGGATAATGAAGCAGGTGTCGCAAAGCCATCCTGGGTAAATTTTAAAAATATTGCCATTCAAGTAGGTCAGGGCATATTGGCACGTTGTGATGAAAATGATGAATGGAAAGACGTCGTAAAAAATCTCAGTCGTTCCCCTGATATTATATAATCGACGACAGCATCAGTCGATCTAGAAAGTATCATTGACACCTTCCTCTTTGAGATGAGCGTTGTGGTTTTGTAAATTTCTATTGTATAATGTAACGAGAATGAAACGCACTGCTTGTATGTAACGAAAAGGTAACGCATATGCATGTATATAATGTAACGCATTGCTTGTATATATTCAAACGGAAATGTAGAGCTCTACCTGTGTATAGTGTAACGCATTACTTGTAAAGAATAATGTAAATTATAGTTGTTTTAAACATGCTGTAAATAAACGTCTAAAAAAAAAAAAAAAAAAAAAAAAAGATCGGTGGCCGAGTGGTCTAGCGCACACCAGCTCGGAGCACGTGGAGCGAAAGCTCGCGCTGCAGAACCCAGGGATCCTGCGTTCAATCCCCACCCCTGCCCGTTTCGATCTGGATGAGCATCGTACCGGCGTGCGGTCGTGTATCACTACTGCGTGATGCACGTTAAAGACCCCAGGCTAGCGGTTGTACTGCACTGGCTAAATTGCTCATCTACAGCTGGGAGACTCGTCGCCCGTTGAGGCAGACCAAGTTCTATAGGCTGTATAAACATAAACACAACCCAATTTTTTTTTTTAACAAGCGGCCACGTGATCTGGAGCAGTTTATATGCCGCCAATGTTGATCATAGCCACGCGCTGGGGTTGGCAAAGCACAGGACACGCGCTGAGTTCTAGACATTGTTATGTCGCGGCCATTGTCGTCGTTGCAGCGATTGGACACGGGCCACTACCCGAATGCTTCTTGAGCTAGTAATTATCACGAGCCCAAATCGAGTGCCCAAGCAATGCTCGAGTCCAATCTATGAACCGCATTTAAATATCGTCATTGGGGTGTACTGCGATCCCCACGTTACGTCATCAAAGTTTGCAAAGGAGAGATTGAATGAAAATGATCGCTTTTGTCCTTGAAATTACATCGCAACAAAGGAGTTTCTTGGCCAGTGGCGTTGCGTGCGAGTACCCTTGAGTCCCACTAGTGCCAGTAAGCTCATGTGAAGTGAAAAACATTCCAATTGAATATTGTTGCACCGCTCCTTTAATAATGAAATAATTACCGGTGACTGGCAAAAAAAATTACACCATCTTCCCGAGGGGAACCATGGGGTGATGCGGAGCATCGTGTTGGTTCCGAGGAAAGAGTCAGTTGCGTGCTGACGTCGAGAGATGGCGCCACCGACTGCCCTAGCGTTACCCCCTACGCGAGCCTTCGTCGCGGCTCGCGGCAGAGAAAGTTGGAACGCTCGCCGCTCGCCGTTTATTTTATTTTTTTCACACTTGAAGGAGAGGAGACAAGAGGAGGAGAGTTGCGCGTGCGCGCGCGGTGTGAGGAGAAGCCAACGCACGCGCAGTGCACGCAGCTGGTAGAGAGAGAGAGCGGAGAGAGTAACGCGCAGCTGTTGGAGAGAGGGAAGGAGGAGAGTTGCGCGTGCGTAGTTCGAGTGCCGACTACATCGCGGACGCGGGACATAGACCCGAGCAAGAGATGCTCCGCATCTAAAAGCTGAAGCCTATTTTCAATAAGTTTTCTCGCCTTCTGAGAACACAGCCTATGACAGATGTCAGGGCACGATCAGCGTATGCCACCAGTTGAACTTACTGTAGGAGGTATGTTGGAACTTCTAAAGTGTGTAGATGAATCTCAGCCAGTAGGCCCAGATGCACGGGATTTCACAGAGAATTTTAAAACGTGTAGATGCGATTGCCCCATACCTTTCCATAATATATAAGAAATCATTGAACGATGGCCAATTGCCAGACGACTGGAAAATGGCACACATGGTGCCGGTACGCAAGAAAGGGGCCGAAAACGAAGTTACTAATTACAGACCGATTTCACTAACTACTATATGTCGTAAGTTATTAGAACATGTTTTATATTGTCACATCATAAATCATCTAAACTATCACATTGTGTTTTTGAATCACAACATGCATTTCGGAAGGGTTTATTATGTACTACACAACGGGTGTGGACAAAGGCGGACAGATTGATTGTTGTCATAGATTATATTAAAAAAAGCGTTCGATACGGAATCACACGCACTATTATTACACAAATTAGGGCGCCTAAACTTTGACATGGCTATTCTAAAGTGTATACAAGCGTATCTAAATTATCACGTTATCAATGTGTTGTTTTAAATGGTAAAACGTAACATTTTGTTGAGGTAACATCCGGTGTACCGAAACGCTCTGTTTTGGGACCCTCGTTATTTTTAATATTCGTTACTGGCATTAATGACGATGTAAATTCACGGGTATGTTTGTTCGCGAATGATTATGTTGTTTACATGGCCATAACAGATGAAGGGAGTTCCAGAGTCCAGACGGCTGCAGGGTGACCTGAACCGAATATTACCGCGCGCGCAGGTGGCCAAGCAGGCAGCGTGCTCGTGGCCTAACGGTTATCGCGCGTGCCTTCCGCGTAGAAAGCCAGGGTTCGATTCCTGGCCGCGAAGGCGCATTTTTGTTGACTCTAACGTAACGTTCTGGTAAATTCGAGAACCGTGTTGCTGATTCGAGGTTAGAATGTTCGACACGCCGAACCTTCTACGCCGATTGTCCGAGAAGCCCACGCGTGTACGAAAGGGGCTCCGCGTGGCAAGCCGGAGCCAGTTTTTGCCCCAGGGTTCGACTCTGCTGTCACGCCGACTTCGACGCCCGCGACGCTATGCTTTCTTCTGTTCCCTTTTTATTTTTGGGCACAAGTTCGCCCCATTAAACGTTTAGTTTCTTCAGTTATTATCGCCTCATCACTTGTCATTCGTGACAATATAACAGTGGTGTAAAAAAATGGAAGATAGAATTAAATGAAAAAACTTTCAGCCTTTCCACTCTGGTGAAGAAGGAAGACCAGCGAAACTGTACTATGGTCAGACGACCTCAAAGACTTCTTGGACGACCTCAAGGACGATGTCTAGGACGACCTCAAGGACGATGTCTAGGACGACCTCAAGGACGACTTCTAAGACGACCTCGAGGACGACATCTAGACGACCTCAGGGACGACGCTTAGGACGACCTCAAGGACGGTTTCGTAGAACGTCTAGACGCTTAGGACGACCTCAAGGACGACTTCCGGGACGACCTCTAGGACGACCTTAAGGACAACTTCTAGGACGACCTCGAGGCCAACCTCTCCGACAACCTCAAGGACAACCTCAAGGATGACGTTTAGGACGACCTCAAGGACGACTTCTAGGACGACCTCGAGGACGACATCTAGGACGACGCCTAGAGAAATTCAGCCTTTCCACTCTGGTGAAAACCAGAGTGGAAAGGCTGGAAAGGTTGTCGCCATCTATGAGCAAGGCCGGCAAGCCGATTGTTTGGTTGCCGCCGTCGCTCATAGATGGCGGTAGCTGACCAGAGTTTTGTGTCGACATTTCTTTGCGGGAGACACGCACCCATATTAGTTTTGCCCGTAAAAAGAAAACAAAAGTTGAAACGTGTTATTCACTGAATTAAGAAACCATATCAATAGAGCAAACAGTTAAATATCTAGGCGTCACGCTATCAGCGGACTGCATTTGGAATGCACATATTGACGATGTTGTTATAAGGGAGGGAAGAGCTCTTAGATTTTCAAACCGATATTTAAAGAAATCAACTAAAGGTTTCGAAGAGCTCGCCTATCTTTCGTATGTATGACCAGTTTTAGAGTACGCCTGCACCGCCTGGGATCCTTCTCAGTAAAACCACATTGTTGCACATGAAAGAATCCAAAGTCGTGCTACTCATTTCGTTCTGGTGCTGTACGACCGTTTTGCGAGTGTAACCGACATGATGAAAAAATTGGGATGGTCTACATTGGCATTAAGACGAAGAAATTTGCGCTTGAAGTTTTTATACAATATATATCACAATATAATTAGCATTAATAGATGATCTTACTTATTACTACAAAATTATACCTCTTTAAGAAAATATCACATTAATAAGATAAGAGAACACCGCACTTAAACTGAATTGGGCAAAAACGTTTTTTTTTTTGTTTTTTTTTTTGGTTAAAACTATTAAGGAGTGGAATGCCCTTCCCAGCGAGATTGTGTGTGCGGCAGTTCCAGAATTTTTTTTTTTATGTTTATTTGCTTCCTGCGATTATGTCTGATGGCACTGCATGATCATGATGAATATAGAATAATGAAGAAAGTTCACACCTCTGCTGTGAGCCGCCATTCGCTTCCTAAAATTTGCACCGTCACGCAGTCGGCGCTTCAAAGAATGTCGCTAGTTGTAGGAAGCTCTTATCTACGGACTTAGAACTAAAGTTCCTACTAGGAACCGCTTATCTAGTAACTTTCCACGCAGATGACAAGGAACGCATGGGCGTTCCTTTAGGCCTAATAATTTGTTGAGCA
This sequence comes from Ixodes persulcatus, assembly GCA_013358835.2. NCBI lineage: Eukaryota > Metazoa > Arthropoda > Arachnida > Ixodida > Ixodidae > Ixodes > Ixodes persulcatus. The sequence continues at coordinate 521,481 of JABSTQ010010733.1, forward strand.
GTTTTCTGAGCGTCCCGACTTTTCAGTCTGTCTACTAATTGTTAAAAAAAAAAGATGAAATATATATATATATATAGGGTGCGATGCAGAAGATACAACAGGGGACTTGTCATTGATTGCTTTCAAGTCCGGGTTACAAATGAACCAAAACGCACAGCAACGAGGGTTCGGCTTCTGTGCAATACACACGTGTTCGGTTGGAAAAACCATCTTACTTCATGCTTGGTGGGAAATTTGAAGGAAAATGAACGCGGGTAACAGAATCTGTAAGATATCGAATACAGAAGAGTTTTATGATTTGAATTTCGAAACATATTATCCTCGCGTCTAGGCGGCGGTCCCACGGCCCCAACTATAATACCGGTGGCAACTCTGCTAACGCTCCTGTTTGCTGTGCAAATGTCGCGTCTGTGCGCGTGTTACGTATTTCGTTCTTTTTGCAAATAGATCGTCAATTCATAATCACTCTTTTAGTGCAAAATATGATACGCATTTTTCAAAACTTAACGCACAATAAGAAAACAAAAAGTGCAAGTTTTGATATTTTCAAAGACATACCTCTATGCATTCCAAGTTTCTAGACTTGCAATGCATCCAAGACGCGTTCTTATTTTTTTATTGAATAGAAGAAGGACTCGTCTAGTTCCGTGCATACGTGTTTTTGGTAATTAGCACGCTCACATTTTTTAATATATATTCAAAAATAGCCTTTTTTATGTGATTTTGAAGTCTCGTAACTCAGTTTCACATCATAACGCAGCCACGACATTTAAGGGCATGCTTGTGGTAAACATAGGAACTCAGAATACAAAATATTAGAAGTGCAACGCCAGCCGTTTTCTTGTAAACACAACTTGATTATGGTAAAATTTCTAAGAATTCTCTTAACGCGTTCTTGGTTTTCTCAGACAGCGTTCTGGCATCTGACCTAATTTTTTTTAATTGTATGCTAGAGGAATTTAGCTGGTTCACTAGAAGCGTGATTTTTTCGTATTCATATTCAGATTTGTTTAAAATATGTTTAAATCATGGGACTATTTTGAAGCTCGACTCTGTACGCAAGAAACCGGTTTCAAAGAAGAGGGCAGCTATTTAAGCAATGATTTTTTATGATTGTAATTTTTTTAAAGCATACTAATTGTCCTAAATAATAAAAAGAACCTATGTTGTAGCAGACGACGCGCACTTGCGCCATCTTTTGAAAGGTGGCTGAGATTCGAGGTTGAGAAGTTCAGGAAAAGTGGCGCTGGGGGGATTCGGTCCCTGATGCAGAGGATTCTTTTCTCAAACATTTCCTCGCGCTACTTCCTCTTTCTTGCAATGAGTAAATAATCTTGCAAGAAAAAGAAGAAAAAAACAAGGGTCACGAGCAAGTTCTCGCTGCCATGTTCCGACACCACGGAAGGTGCGAATATTGAGCTCCATAGGATGGTGACAACAAAGGGGAATTTCTTTTCCTTCACTCCAAGATTTTTACCCGACATTTTTTTTTTTTTTTTTAAGGTTCCAGCTTTCCAACTGCTCTGCTTCTGTTTTGTTCGCCATCGTGCAGGAATTTTAGATTTTCAGTTTTAACGTTACTCTACTTGTAAAAAAAAATTAAGTTGTGTGTATGTTTATACAGCCTAGAACTGCCTCCAAGGGCGACGAGTCTCCCAGCTGTAGATGAGCAATTTAGCCAGTGCAGTACAGCCGCTAGCCTGGGGTCTTTAACGTGCGTCACGCAGTAGTGATACTCGACCGCACGCCGGTACGATGCTCAGATCGAAACGGGCAGGGGCGGGGATTGAGTACTCTACTTGTAGAAAACATACGGAGAGTGTTATGTGTAAACCGCAGTGACTGGTCCTCATACTAAGGCAACAAACAGCCAGTCATCGTGGTTCAAATCTGAGGCTCAGGAAAAGGGTCTAATAAACCCCCTTTCCATGCAGTGCCCTATCAAAAGCGTTGCACATGTGTGAAACCCTCACTACGGTCGTCTTTCTTTGGATTAATTTTTACTTCATTTTTTTCAAATAAGAACAATGTCAGACGATCAACTATCATGGTGTTGGTTTAATAATGCAACGACTCCAGGCTTCCACTTTGCGTTTACACCAACCACGACTCTTGTCCTTAGCAACTAATTATAAGCAGCCAGGTCAGACTTGCTAGAAACAGCGTCTCAGCTGAGACTTTGGGAAAGAAAGCAATTCCAAAACCAGCGCTCGAGCTGAGCGGGACTCAAGCCGCGTCTCAAGACAGTCGTGCGACCAACCTTTTGCAGTGCTTTCTTTCACTCAGTCTCAGCTGAGACGCTGTTCTAGCAAGCCGGTCCAGGATCACAACTCGTGAAGTTTCCTCGCGCTTCTCTTTCGTTTATCTGAGTCCCCGCAATGAGTATTGCGAAATAAAATCAAGCGAGATGCTCAGTGCTGCCCTGCCATGTTCTTCCATGACCGGGCTAGAGAGCGGTTCCCTTGTGGCCTTCACTCTCGCCGAGGAGCAATGGAACTTCTTTAGCCGCGTAGGGGTGCGACCACACAACCATGCCCAACGCCGCCTGAGCCATCCTGAACAACTGTTCCCCGACCAATGCGATTGAAAATGTGTGCAATTATACTTGCTTGAAATAACTGTAGTGAGCAGATTGAAATAAGTTTCGGCTTACAATAATTAAATTCTTGTCTATACAAACTTGTTTCTTAAGGAGACGAAGAGAAAGACGTGTTCCGCATAAGTCTCTGAAGTCAGCTGGCCTCACGACCTGTAGGTCCAATTACTCTAAGAACTTATCCAACTCAACCCCCGAGCAAAGAGGACAACACGGTCAGGAGGACGTGCCTCTCAGAAGGAATTAAAGCACTGTAGGAGCGGTAGGGTTACAGCGACCCCTCCAAGCTGCCGCCGCAGGGAGCAACTACTCCCGGTGCAATAGCCGTAAGAGATCATGCCTGTTCACTCTAGCCTAGGTTGCCTACATGTCTGTCTGTCTCAGGGTGAAGACATCCATTGTTGCTCTGAATGTGCCAGCGCGTGACGCCCTCGCGCACTCGGTGCGTGATTTGGGCGGTAAAATGGCGTCTATGCACTAGCCAAAGCTACGGGCTCGAGCTGAGTGACAGCGGATTGCGCGCACTTCAAAATGCATAAAAAAACGATTGGGCGGAAAAATGGCTAAGTTGTCACCACTTCATGTGGTCTTCGGTTCAGGCACGTAGCCAGGATTTTGTTTCGGGGGGAGGGGGGGGGGAGGGGGGGGGCGCCCATGACAAAATGCTGTATGAGGTGGAGGGGGAGAGGAGGTCTCAGCAAAATGGAAGATTTCGGGGGAAGGCCGGGCCCCATGCACCCCCCCCCCCCCCCTGGCTACGTGCCTGCTTCGGTTCGTTGTCATTTGAAAAGAGAAGACGGTCTACGGTGTTTTTCCATTTGAACGTGAACGTGCAGACGGCTATAGGAACGTGAAGACACACTGAACTTTAGATGGTCCAGACCGCTTGGCGGTTCTCCCGTGAACATGTTGTAAAAATAAAAATAAATATTGTGTGCGTGAGTCAGGCACGTTGCCAGGATTTTGTTTCGGGGGGGGGGGGGGGGGAGGGGGGGCCCGCCCATGACAAAATGCTGTATGAGGGGGAGGGGGGAGAGGAGGTCCCAGCAAAATGGAAGATTTCGGGGGGGGGGGGGGGGGGCCAAGGACCCCATGGGCCTCCCCCCTGGATACGTGCCTGGCGTGAGTTAATAATAATAATAATAATCCTTATTTCCAGACATACATGTGTCTGAGGGGCTGCGGCAAAAGAATACAAAAGAAAATTCCGCACAGACACTTTTGATTGCTTACGTGTGGGAATATGAAAGCATTGCAGTCCTTTTGGTGAAAAGTTTTCGATTTATTTTTTCGACATGCGTTATTTTTGCTGATTCGGTGTGTGACGCGCGGGAAACAGCGCGCCCATGTTATACACTCATGACGTGGCGCCACCTTCTCCCCATTGGCTGCACCGTCACGTGCCCAATGACGCACGCACTTGGACACACCTTTAGTCAGCCAGATGGTTGCGACGGGACGTGTACAATGACGCACGCACTATTAGCGGCGAGAAGTTGTGGTGGCGCCCTCTTATGGTTCCCCCTTGTTACGTCATTACCTTGCAAACAACAAGTTCGATGGTGTTTGTAAATAGCATGGTGGAAGCTTGAAATCATTGCGCTCTTAAAGGAACACTGTCAACACCGTCAAAATTAAAGTTCTTTCATTCCTCTTATTTCCGTCGATGATAATCCCCTTTCTTACGTCATAGTCAGCGTTCGGCCAATCGTGGAAGGCCGACCACAGCGACGCTTGTGTTCGCTCTCGGGGCTAATACCTGTTTTCACCTTAAGAACCGAAGTAAAACAAGCCCGGCTCCTCGCGGAACGTTACTAATTTCCCCCTTTATGTGGATAATGAAGACATATGTAGGTGAATTTTAGATTAGATATATGTTATCTTATCAAGATGTACACGTTCCAAACGTCAAAGGCATCACTTTTCCCTCCGACAACCGAATCTCGTGAGAACTATTTCGCGCCGCGTAGGAACAATGCGCAAAACGTACTTTTTTCTTGAGGTGAAAACAGGTATAGGCACACCTTAGTCAGCCAGGACCTTGGAGCCGCCATGGAGTCGGGGAAGCGTGCCCGTCTCGCACCCCGGAGGCCCGGATTCGATTCCCATCCAGACCGAAATGTACTAAAGTTTGTTTCGAAAGTCGTTCATTTACTTTATTTATAGGAACCTTCGTGAAAATTTTGACGTCAATCCGAGCATTTCTGACGTGTTTTTACTCTTTGCGCCGTCGGCCATTTTTGATACCATCGCATGCCGCCGCCGCCACCGCCGCCGGATTTTTGCGTGGTGGGGCAAATACTTTTCTCGCATTAAAAGTCTTCTGACCAGGCCATCAGCCCCTTTTTACAGCATTCAACGGTGTACAGGACCAGTGTCAGTATAAAAATCAATTATGCATAAAATAATAAAATTGACATCAGCTAAACATCGTAGTTATCATAATTAATATCAACGTCATCAAACGTTTCAAATGGAAATCATTCCCATCGACATCATTGAGATCACATTAATTAACATACAATGTCAGCGTTACTGTAAAATTCTTCATATCTGTTGCAATCAAACAGAAAATATATATAGATAAAGATACATGTAAGAGGTTGGTATATTTTTTTTCAACATCAAATTATAAATAGACCTAAATAATATTGCAAACAAATATCAAAAGCACCATAAAATGCACTTTGAAATCTGCTACCCACTCGCCTAACAAAATTTAAGCCACTTGGGCTACAAAATACACTTTTACTCTTTTCTTGAACATGCAGAGTCTTCGACCTCGGCGTACTATTTCAACAATATTAGGGTGGTTATTTATAAGGTCAGATAATTGGTATTCAAGTTTAATCAAACTACCATCAAAATGATGAGTTATATAAAGCGCCCTTCTGAACACCCGCCTTGAAAAAAAAAAAGTCTGCTATTGCTTGTTTTATTATAGATCAAAATGCAGTCAAAGACTATAAGATACACAAGCACAAACACGCATACTAAAAGCGCAAGGCCATAGCGCATGGTTTGCGCTTGATTGCTTTGACCGGTAACAACAAACGCACTATAGGATGTTGAGCTCCGTGACATAGTGTTTTTTTATTCTGCTTGATTGGCCTCATTGTCCTGTTATATCGGCTGCGCTCTGACTTACAGCGAAAATGAATTTAAACGTTTTTGTCGTGCAAAAGATCTTTCATTAACGAAATGCTGACAAGGCATGTCTTATATATGTTCTTTAACGTTTGATAACATTCTTCACTGATTGATTGACTATGTTTTTAATTCTTAAAGGAGCTGTGCAACGATATTCAATTGGAATGTTTTTCACTTTAGACGAGCTTACTGGCACTAGTGGGACTCAAGGATACTCGCATGCAATGCCACTGGCCAAGAAACTCCTTTGTTGCGGTGTAATTTCAAGGACAAAAGCGATCATTTTCATTCAATCTCTCCCTTGCAAAATTCGATGACGTAACGCGGGGATCGCAGTACACCCGTATGACGATATTTGAATGCGGTTCATAGATTGGACCCAAGCATTGCGTGGGCACTCGATTTAGGCTCGTGATAATTGATAGCTCGAGAAGCATTCGAGTAGTGGCCCGTGTCCAATCGCTGCAACGACGACAATAGCCGAGCCCTAACAATGTCTGGAACTCAGCGCGTGTCCTGTGCTTTGCCAACCCCAGCGCGTGGCTATGATCAACATTGGCGGCATATAATCGGCTCCAGATCACGTGGCCGCTTGTTCTGGCTGCGAGTTGAGGGCGTGAACGCTGCTCGTTGTTTTTTAATTTTTTTCTGGGACTTCTAATGCGTCGGGTGAAAAACGAAGGCGTGTTTCATAGGTCATTAACGTCAGGGATCCGTTCTAAGCGGTATTTGCGCAAAGTAAAAAAAATGTTGCATAGCCCCTTTAAATAGTTAAAACGATAGCTACTGGCTTGTGAGCCTCTCGATCTCGAGCTAGGCACTCTCGATCGGGTCGATGAGCTAGCTGGGCTCCGCTTCTGTGCGAACTGGGCACCGCTAGCACCACTGGCACGTTTGCTGGCATTTGTGGCAGCGGGAGCACGCGCTGAGCGCTGAACGTGCACGGGTGAGCAGCAGAAAGGAGGAAATTAAGAGCAGAGGAGGAACATCACTGCCACGAGCTTGTTTTCTGGCCACACGGATGAGTGCCGCCATCTAGTGGTTGAACTAATGGCTTGTTCAAGATGGCCGCCGTGGGACCGCCGCCTTAATGTTTGAAAGATCAGTAAATTTAAATCAACAATGAATGACTGAGGATTCCTCTTTGATACTGGAGGATATTTCTTATTACATTTTGTAATAAGGGAAGGGGGCCAAGGAACACAGAGCATTCTTTTTAGAAATAAGGCTCTAGTCAGAGAAGGTTTCATTTACAATGGGTACTAAAAAATGTATAAAAAATAAATCATAGCGCAACCCTTTAGTTGGGATAAAGCCTCTCCCCCTCGCACTTCTACAATCGGTAGTTTATTTAGCCTGTATATATAAGTCCTGTAAAATGCCTGCAAAAACCAGCTCGTCCATTAACAAAAATGCGCCCCCCATGTTTTCTGAACCTATCAAACTCAAGAATTTAATACCTACACTTGTGCAAGTGACACTGCTCCTTAGCGGCGTTGGAACCAGAGTGAAGTCAAAGTTCGCTGTTCTTTCGAACAACCTTGATCACTATTTATTCAAAGACCCGCAATTTTTTTTCTCGGCGCAGATTTTTAAAATTAGAAATCAAATCACCACTAAAAAAAAAAATATAGTTTTGGAACAGTATTCAGCATAATTAGAATTACTGACCCCATCACAATAACCCAGGTGCTCACCCGTATCAGCCGCTGCACCTAGCACTCCGGTGCAAAGCAGTGAAGCTTGACACGCGCGCGCTGGTGAGGGGCGGCACAGAGGCATGCGGCAGACATAAGTAAGTAATCTCATCAGAAGGACAAGATCCTGGATCTGTCTTATCACAGGAGCCGCCATCCTACAATTTGGCAATGTTTTCTCGCAACTTTTAGCTCTTGACATCGCCGACATAATCTATACTTCATTTCACCTTACGTCCGAGCGCGGCCGATGCTATGAGCCGAAAGGCCAATCAAACAGCTCAAAAAGCGCCAAGTCATGGCGTGCTCTCTGCGCTTGATAGGACTAGCCGGCGGAAAAGCACGCACAGAGAGACGGCGAATACCGGCTGGTCCTATCAACTGCAGAGAGCACGCCATCACGTTGTGCCTCTTTCGCTGTTTGATTGGCCCTTCGGCTCATAACATCGGCCGCGCTCGGACCGAAGCTGAAACGAAGTATAGACGATGTCGGTGATCAATCAACCAGCGCATGAACCAACCAGTGCCCGGTTGATGAGCAATCTCAATACTTCGTGTCACCTTAACTTTAAGCGCAGCCGCTGCTACGAGCCAATGGGAACAAGCGTCAAACGCGACATCATGGCATTCGTCCATGTCCCGTGACTTGCGCTTTTAGTATGTTTGTGGTTGTATGTTTTCGAGCCTTCGCCTGTACTCTGACCCAAGATAAAGCAAACTAAACGGTGACTATACTTTGTTTCAACTTAGGTCCGAGCGTGGCCGATGTTATGCGCCGAAAGGCAGATCTAACGGCGAAAAAGGCGCACCGTCATGGCGTGCTCTCCGCAGTTGATAGGACCAGAGGTGTTCGCAGTCTTTCAGTGCATGCTCCTCCTCCGCCGGCTCGTCCTATCAAGAGCGGAGAACGCCATGACGTTGCGCTTTTTGCGTTCTTTGACTGGACCTTCGGCTCATAACAACGGCCACGCTCGGACCAAAGCTGAAACCAAGTATAGATGTGGCTCTGAGATATAGTATATTTGTACCATTTTACTTCCTGCTATTTCTCTAAATTAAATATTAAAGTCGAGCAATAGTATTTTTTTTTCTTTAATTATTTTGGCACAGGTGGGGCGCATTTTTTTTTTGTTGCAAAAATGATATTTTGGCGCAAGAAGTACAGTGCAATCCACTTATAACGATACCACATATAATGATATACCACTTATAATGGTCAGTTTATAGTTTCTACACTAGAAACGACCCGTTTCTAGTCCAGATACGATAATCGGTTTTAATGATTGCATTTTCGGGTTTTCTCATTATCAAGTGGATTGCACTGTAGCAGATTTTCGTTCATGGCGCAATTTACCAAATGTTGGACTACTGCATCGCATGCAATGTCGTTTAGGCCGTCCCAAGTATTCGCCTGAAAACGGGCATTTGGACAGGTTCGAAATGCAAGCTCTAACTGTATAAAACAATTTTACTAACAGTATTACTTTGTATGTAAGTTACTGCATTTGGACATGCTCTAAATGCAGCACATAACCTTACATGCAAGTGGGGCACTGATACACTTCGTAAAATATTTCCACACAATTGAAACTTGTAAACAAGAGCAAAGCATTGCATAAAGTAGATATTGATGATGGAGTTTCACAGCATGCACATTCTGAAAGTTGCTATTGAGGATGACAAATTACACCCAAACCAGAGTATGCCCAGCAACTGCATGAAGCAATAGATGCCAGCCACATGAAGCTCAAGTTGACCAATCAGGGACAACTGTATAATAATCCGAACTTGGACAATGAGCAAGTTTGTTTGGTTCACATTCTTTCTTTGCTCCCAACAAGGGTTTATATTCGGTTACCTTCAGATATGCCTGGACCTCTGTATGAAGCTCCGTACAGTGTTACCTTTAGGTATGTTTGGAGCTCTCTACAGCTACATTTACTAAATATTGATACTGATGCGACTACTTTGGGAAACCCAAAGCAATTTGATACTCAAGCTTTTTAACCTAGGAATTTCCCTTGCTGGACATAAAATCGCAGTGGTATGAGGTTAATCCTTAGTGAGATCAACAAATTTACATTAGAGTCTGGGCCTGGCCTTCGAAGGGCAAGAATAAAAATGGACAGATGGGTAACTACATACAGCAGAGTTACATGAGTGACTTCACTCGAATCTTTACCCATTTGCAAACCCGGGTAAGGCGACGGCATCTAGCAATGAAAATATGAAGCAAGGAAATGTGGACCAGGTTCTGCGGCCGAAGATGTGGCTGAGCAGTGATAAAAGTGTGGCACCGAAAAACAGTTGTGGGGGCCGCGAGGTCCTACCACATTATTTAAAGTAAGGACATAAAATCAGACAAAGGAACGACGTTAATGTAATAAACTAATGTTAAGGTAATAATAAATAAAGTAATGAACTGAACCCCATCAGATATAAGACGCGCGAGAAGTCCGAAGTCTCGGAAGAAGTCTGCTCAAGTTCACTGGACAAACTCATGACCACAGCTAGCGTTCCAATCGTACGTTGTTGTTCTTTTCGTTTTATTTAATCGCTCGTTGTGGCTCCTCGCTAAGGGGGGGCATATCTGTAGGGTGCAACAGCCCCCCAGATCCATCTTTCTCATCAAAATAAAAGAGATGGCTCGAGGCGCAGCACACGCACGCGCCTCGGAGAGCTCGTGAAGAGAATGCTCTGAAGCCGCCATCACAGGCAGACACATCGTTCCTTTGTCTCGTTCTATGTCCTCACTTTAAATAACGTGGTAGGACCTCGCGGCCTTCACACAGTAAACCAGAAAGAACTGTCAAGTACAGACACTGCAGGAGGTGTGTGATGCAAGCATGTAACAGTGCATAAAGCCATTTAATTTAAACAACAAAAAGTATACAAACATTCTAGCCTATCACACAGTAGAAACCACCCAAAGCTGCAAAAGAAAAGCAGAGCTCCTTGCCATATCCACATCCGTTTGAACAGTTCTTGGTTACTCGCCGTGCTTCACAACACACAGTTGCCGTGGGGCTGCGGGATGGGGCACCATCCTTCACGCGTTCGCACTGGGCTGAAACATCTTCATCAGCTTCGAGCTGTCCTCTTTTCTCTTCAGCTGCTCCTCCAGCTCTAGCTGTTTAAGCTCCTTCTGCACCAGCTTCGTCAACTTGGGCTCCACCTCCATGAGCTTAAGCAGGTCCGTCCGACACTCCCGCGGATTCCACGACCCAAGGTGCGCCTTGGCCCTCCGAAACAGCGCCTTGGCATTCTCGGGGTCCTTGCTGAGCACCTCAGAGGTGTGACGGATCACTTCGTAGTACTCGCCCCGGTTCAGCAGACACTGCGAGTAGTTCAACAGCAACGGTATCTTCATCTTATCCAGCTCCTTCCACTCGTCGTCGCCGGGCTTTTCTCGCAGCAGAAGGTTCTCCAGGTGTTCCAAGGCTTCCTTGTACTTCGTCATGGCGGCCTCCGTGTCGCCTTCCTGAAACAGCTTGTTTCCCTGCTCCCGAAGACGCGGCACCTCACCCAACCTCTCCTCCGCCGTCATCGCCCAAACGTCCTTAGCGTACTCTCCCGGCTCCTCAACTTTCAGCAGCTCGAACGTAAACGAGAGATCAACTTGATTTTCGAGTAACTTGTCTAGGTCAGCGTGTCCAGTCGAGTACTTTTCGTCGGTCATCATGCCGCAGCACCGCCTTCGATGAGGGGCGCCGGCGCCCGCGAACGACCGGTAGCTCTGCGACACGAGCGTGTAGCTGTCCAACAGGGACTTGTGTATCCGAAACTGGGCCACTTCGCCTACCTTCATCGACTTGAGACACTGTTCCCAGACGGGCAGCTTGAACTCCTTGCCGATGAGCAACTCCATGGGTCGACTCAGCTTGCGGCTGTCGTCGATCACGGCGTCCGGTTCGTCCTCGTCGGTGTCCAGCCGCTTCACGCAGAAGTGGAAGGTGCACTTCGCGCCCTTGTGGAAGGAAGGAAGGTCTCCCTTACCGGCGTAAATTACCTTCTTTTGGACGAACTTGGAGATAGTCTCCATTCTGATCGAAGAGTGTTCGCTCTGCGGTGCTCCGAACGTTCGCCGGCTCGGGCGACGCCACTACGCAGCATCGAAGGCGAGGTTCACCCCGTATGCACGACACATCGTGTGTTATCGACGACTTCGATAAGATTACAATCAAAACTAAAACTGTTGAAGCCGAGGTTACTCAAATCTTACCCGTAAGAAGGTACCCAACTCGAACGGAGTACGTAAGCGCACGCAAACTCGCGTGCACGAAAAAAAAAACAAAAGAAGAAAAAAAAAAATGGCCCAGTGTAGTTTGCCGACTTTTTGATTCTCACCAGCAACAGCTGGTGAGATTTGATTCTCACCAGCGATATGGCCCTTACATTATTTTTACTATTTTAGTGTAACTGCAACAACGAGATCAACGAGATCTCCGCAATATTGAAGAGTTTCAGCGAATAAAGGTGGCACTCCGATCGATCCAACATGGCGGAAAAGGAGGGGAAATTTGCGACGTCCGTTCCGTAGACCGGTAGAATTAAACAAAGCGTGTCATTCTCTGTTCGTTACCGTGTGCGAGATGATCGTCACTTCAAGCAAGACCTACCGTGATGCTACAAATGAAGTGTTCAAGCCAGTCGAAGGCAAGACATCTTGCCATAGTCGGATATCTGTGCAAGTGTTCGACGCGGGCTCTCACGCTGGTGCAGCTGTCATCAAGTTGAACCGAAGGCATGCGGGTCCAAAGAAAGGTACATATCAACAATGTTGGCGCGTTGAAACTATGACGCATACTTTATCTAAACTTAAATTTATCGGTCTGCGGCTACAAACATTTTTGTTGACATTGCTTAGATGGTGTAACCATTCAGGCCTCTCATTAAACGGTGTTGCGAACTCTTCGGTTGTTCTGGTTAATTGCGCTAAAAAGCGGTTGGATGGAAAGTATGACAGCTACAGCATACAAGGTACGATGGAGGTATTGGTCGTCAACGGATACACCCTCTCCACTGGTGCATTCGTACCTCGATCAATGGTGCAACCAGTTTGACGAGATAACGGTCTCTCCTGGGCCTCTCTCGACGCAGCACCCCTTTAAGGCGGTGCTCAGAAAAGTGAGCTGGTCATCACTTCAGAGTTCAGCTATGTCAGTCTTGAGGAGAACACTTTATTTGATGAGGCAGGCAACGTTTCACATTATGTCACGGCCAAAAAGCTCGAAGAATGGGCGAGCCAGAAGAAACCGGTTGGGGAACGGTGGGTGGAAGTGCTTCAGCATTTCGAAAGAAATGGTGTGCCTTGCAGCAACATGAAGGCAATTATCGAGTACTGCATGTGTTTGTCAGGTACGAATGCACCAGTGGAGAGGGTGTTTCCGTTGATGAACAAGGTACGAACTGCAGAGAAGACGCAGGTTCAAGTGACAACACCCAAGGCAATGCCGATGCCAAGCACGCAGGCAGGATTTTGATTGGGGGGGGGGGGGGGGGAACCCATGACAAAATGCTGTATGAGGGGGGAGGGGAAGAGGAGGCCCCAACAAAATGAAAAAATTCGGGGGGGGGGGGGGGGGCATGCTCCCTCCTTCCCCCTGGATATGTGCCTGGCTAATGCCCAAGGCACGTGCCCAAGGTGAACGTGCACATGACCTGTGCACAATACCACATCAGCAAAAATTAAGGACTGCTAAAAAAGATCCCTTCTAGCCAAAAGTATTAGATCTGTATACTGGCTAAGAGGAAAACTGGAACTGGAGGGAAAGTAATGTGGCATGGTGTGGATGAAACAATAAAAAGTGTGATTCGTTGACTAACTATATGTCGCAATTTTAAATCATTGTCGCCCCCACCCCCGTCCCACTTTGGGGCATGTGGAATATGGTCACTTTTGGTTATGGCGACATCAGAACTGTTGAGCCCAGATTGGTTCTGATATCCCTGTAACTCTCAAGCTAAAAGGAAAAATGTGTAGCCTGCATTGTGCATTGTGGGAGAAGCAAAATACATACGACCCACACACCTCCTGGCTTCCCATTTCTCTTCACCCCCAAAATAAACAAACAAAATACATACGTGCACTGCTCTTGGCCCGCAGGTTCCCAGAATGCGATGCGTGCAGTGACTGATTCATGGAAGTACTTATTTCCTTTATGCTCCAGGTGCCATCTTGCAGTATCTTCTAGGCCAGTGCACTTCACAGTGAAACTTACCAAAATGTAAACATCTACTACAAGCCATGACAAGCACTCCCACATGCTGAACACTAGCTGCATTCAATTTACCTGCACCGGTGCAGAAAAGTGTAGGTTAGTTTACTTCCGGTATGTGTATTGAGATACGACCGGAATTGCACCGCCCTACACTTTTCTACACCGGTGCAGGAGATGCAGAAAAATCACACGCAGCTACTGTCTACACAAAATGAACCGGACATGATCATGGTCAATATAAAAAATAAACATTATATTGTAAAAAAAAAAGAAAAATAGAACAATCCAAAAACCAGCATACATCACAGGCTCCCACAGCCAAGACCCTCATCCACCAACATGACGCAGCTTCTGGGGTAGCGCATTCTCGTAAGTACACCGTCGTTCCCTACACAATCATAGTGGTTACCGACTTTAAGAACTGTTTTTGGAATTATCTACAAGGAACTGATTATCTGCCGCACACAACCTATTGCCTGGCCTCCTTTTGGTCATCCGTTTTCACATCGTCGCGGCCTTCTATGAGCTGGTTGTGTACATGCATCAGACCCTTGAAATATTTCACTGTCTTCACACGAAGCTCGTTGGTCGCGTCTTCGTCGCAGACAAGGATGGTTCGTGGATGCATCTGGAAAGCAGAGACCGTCCACATGTGGTTGATCCCTTCCTCGACTGCCTTGGACAATGCAAAAGCCTTGTGCGCTCCAACGATGAGGATCATCACCTGGAACGAGTGTGCAAAGACAAGGGTTTGCGGATAATTGTTTGCGGATAATTGTGAAATTGCTGCTGTTGAAAGCATTTACTTTTTGCTGAGGAGCACAACTAGCATCCGAGGGTAGCAAATCACTGGTAGTCTGACCCTAAATGGACTCTACCCTACGTGGAGGTAGGAAGCTTCTGGAGGCAAGATGATGCCACCAGAACCGGAAGCCGGGGGAGACTTCCGGTTTAAAGGGACACTGATGTCCAATGATGACCAAAAACAAACAAAAGCAAAAGACACCATTGGATGGAAAGCACACCCTTGGGGGCATTCCAACCAACCTCGACTTCTGGCTTCACTTCGGATTTTCTTGTTTGGCCGGCTTGAGCCGGTGTGTAGGCTGCTCCTCCTACCTTCAATTAGGCTTAGTAGGATGCAAAAAAAAAAAAAAAAACGCACAAAAAAACCAAGTGCATGCAGCTGCAAATTATTTAGTTTGTAGTTGGAGAAACCTAACTTGCTATAAATATTTGATATTTACTAGCTTCCAAACAATGACTTGAACATTAACAATTGGCTACAAAAACAAATGTCAAAAAGTAAGAGTGCAATCAACATGGCTTTGTTTTCCTCTGTTAGCCAATGTCTAGCAACTGCCTGCAAGTACTATTGAGTATTGCTTAATACTAATATATATAAAGAAAGTGGTGTCTGTTTCACCACGAAAATTAACTATGCGTCGCCAAACGCTCAGTCTTCACCCAAATGTAGCACTAGCGGTTCCAACCAGACGCCAAAGTTTCAGAGCTTGCTGTTATCCAATTCAAAAGCTATGAGCAATTTTCTGAAATCTTTAATGAGAAACAAAGCCCATTCCCGGTAGCCGACACCACTCACCTCCACATATTCATGGCCTTCCTTGTTTACCACTTCCTTCAAAAAATCTCCCGAAGTCACTCATCATTTTTGAATCAAATAATGGCAAGCTCTGACACTTCGGCATGCATTCAGCAATAAAATGTTAATTTGTGCAACAAAAAAAAAAAAAAAGTTTTTTTTTTTTTTTTTTTGGTTTTTTTCGTTTGTCTTCTGCCAAACAGGGACATACCACAAAAAGTACTTTGTTCAATCTCGAAATTCATTCCCTCATCTAGTTTTGCTTGTCTGCGAAGAAGTTTCGTGGCGCGTCTCGCTGTGCAACTTTAATCGATAAGCGGCATTTCGAGCCATCCGGTGAGCCGCTTCCTCCCAATCATTATAGATAGACAAAGTCAAGGCCGGTTCACACAGTTGCTACTGCTTGTGACCGAGTGCTTTAAAACCCCTTGGGATCTCTTGCAACGAGAGAAGACACCGGCGCCACCTATCAGGTACCCGTGGAACACTTGTCATTTCTAAATATTCCCGAATTTTTTTTAGCGCATCATCCCTTCTTTTTTGACTCGAAAATCTTTTGCCAATGTTATAAATAGGGCTCCGTGTTTTCGGAGTTTATTTTTCGTGAAATTCGGAGGGTGTTTTTCGGAGTTTATTTCTTTAGCCAAAATTCTGTGTTTATCGGAGTTTATGTTTCGTAAATCCCCAATTCTCCGAAATTCGAAGATTAATTTCGCAGTGTTTCCTATTAAAAAATAATAAATAATAACTGGATGCAAACGTATGCCAGGTAAAAAATAAAACACGCTTGTATCAATTAAGATTTCTTCAGTTGAATTTGGCGTTGGTGTCATTGGCAATACTAATTTGTCTCACGACAAAAGTCGCACACAAGTGTGGCTTCGATAAACGTCGATACTTCAAAATCAATAAACTGCCGGAGGTAGCCGCAAGGAAGCTCGTAGTCATCTAATCAATCTATCCCGCAGCCGCGCGAGGTGGAGTGGTTAAAGGGATACTGAACTGAAATTTCGAGCTCACAAAACAGGGCTGGATAGATAGGTGGGACGCTGCAAAACCCAAAAACATCACTCCTACAGCGATATCTCCAACGGATCGCCGTATTTTTGGAAAAGAAGTTTGCGATTGAACACGGCCGACGAGGCCGACGAGACAAGGCACGTCACGATTCCCATTCCCTCTCCTCCTCACTTCATCCCGTCAAGCTGGTGAACCGAAGCGAGGAGGAGAAAAGCGAAGCCGCTTCCCCTCATTCTCAAATTCTCCCGGAGGACAGCGACGTCAAAGGTCTCGCTTCATAGCGACCTTCTTTTCCAAAAGTACGGCCATCCGTTTGAGATATCGATGTATGACTGATGTTTTGGAGTTCGTAGCGTCCCGTTCAACGCTTCTGCAGCCTTATTTTGCGAAATCCAAATTTCGGTTCAGTATCTCTTTAAAGGGAAGCTGAAACACTTCTTGAAAAAAACGAGTCGGAGGTGAATTCTGCCGTATTTTTATCCCGTGAAACTGAATATCACGTTCATTTTCCCCGAACATGTATCTAAACATGAGAAAACACGAAAAACCTCCGACCAGTCGTGACGTCATACTAGGATCTTCGGGCCGCCAAGCGCGTGCCGCACGTGTGGGCAGCGAGTGCAATTGCAAGCTTGACAGGTATATTTTTCCGCACTGTCCCCAGCCGTGACGTCTCTTTCTGACCTTTTTGAAAATAGCGAGAGTGCGCGTGCATAGCTTTGACAGGCGCTGAAGATGCGCGAGAGCAAAGATTCCGAAAACTCCTAGTGTGACGTCACGCCCCAGAAAAGAGGGGCTTCGGCGGTACTTTAAAAATTAATTTATGCAGTCTCCGTGTACCGAGTTGAAAATTAATCTCGATATTCATGATCCTGGAGGTTGAATGAAGGCCAATGAAGCGTTTTTTCTTAAATACAGAACCGCTTCAGTTTCCCTTTAAGGATGTAATAGAGAAGTTTCAACTGCCCCTCTTCCCTATTATATACAATCTCTATGGTCCATAGCTTTCACAGTCACTGTTACCCCCAGAAACGTACCCTCTCCTTTCTCTAAGTCCCAAATCCCACGGTCCAAACTGGAAACCAAAAGAGTGGCTTTTGTCGTGACACGAATGGTACGATGACCTGTTTCCCTGAACCAACCTTGACGAGACAAGCCGTAAGACCCCCTTTTGACAACGGTCCGAGGCTTGAAAGATAATTATGGTGTCATTTTCCTAGGACCATTGATCCTGCGCTGCTCAAATTGTAAAAAAAATTTTTGTGGGGGGGGGGTGGCGGCATGGGCACATAACAATTCGGAGTTTATCGGATAAATCCGAATTGACGAAACTTTTACCGGCGGGTGTTTTTCGGATTTATCCGAAAACACGGAGCCCTAGTTATAAACGACTCTTTCTAATGGATAGGCTGTACAGTCACGCACATACTATAAATAGCTCCATGCCAACGGCCGTTTTTTTCCGAGGAGCGGTCGACTATGGGCTTACATTAGAACCAAAGCTGACGTCACGACTCATCCACGTGGAGCAGAGCCTATCAACGCGAACTGCCATTATCATCTGCGCCTGTGTCACCGTGGTCCGATCGAAAGAGAGAGAGGATTCGCAAAACGGCGAGCTCGTCAACTACTCATTCAAGGGCGAGGAGAAAAAATGAAACAAAATAACTATGAGCTCTCTCTTTCGGTGGTTTAAACTTCTTTTATCGCATTACTCTCGATTTTATTTTGTAAGTGCCTATTTTCCGCGACCTTGTCGGGAGCAGTGTATGCACTTTTCAACCGTCAGTAATTTTGCTCTCCAACCTCTACTTGCTTTTCTGTGCTATTTTTATGGTGACTCGGGCACAGATGATAACGGCAGTTTGCGTTGATGGGCTCCCCCATATCTGCTCCACATGGAAAAGTCCCGACGTCGGCGCTAGTTCGAACGTAGGTCACCCGTCGAGCGCTCCTCAGAAAAGAATGCCTGCTCGAGTGGAACTGTTCAGTATCTCCACAACTGTATGTTTGATCTCGCAAATACCGCAAAACCTTCGCTCTAGTGAAATGCCCTTCCAGATCGTAAGCAAATGCAAGTGTGTGAACGGGCCTTCAAGCTTTACTTTGGTGACCTTTTGCACATACTACTTCCGACATCTTGCAAAAATGGATGTCACATGAAACGCGATTTGAAGTACCTCACGGGCATCCATGACAGTACCGACGCCGACAGTGACGGCTTCCTTTGGCACCTTGTTGAGGTCATTCCCGAAAAAGCGAGCGTTTGCCAAGATGGTGTCCTTGGCAAGCGTCTTTACTCGAGTTCGAGACGTCAGGCTCGACCCGGGCTCGTTGAAGGCTATGTGCCCGTCCGGGCCAATGCCTGGAATGGCGGACGGGGAAGACCTTAGCAACTTTCAACAAACAGCAGAACTGGTGGAAGGTAAATATTCCCGTGAACAATACGAGCTACGACACTCAATCCGGCTTTTTCTCTGCGTCTGCAATACCCCTAACTTAATAGTATCGCTCGATTTGTCATGGGGTTCAAAGAATGGGACCTAAGCTTCACATTTCACCGAACAGCTTGAACCAAAGCTTTTTCTAGAAACCGGTAGGTACACCCAAAAAGGATGAAGAACTGTCGCAGCTCATATTATCCACCATTACACAGTAATAGGTACTTATGGTCACAATTTCCGTGGTTACAAGCCTTGAGTTTGCCGTCAGAAAACCTCCAGATGCAGTAGCCACCTGATTGAAGTCAGTCTTCCCAGAACAAGTGACATGAGTGTACCGTAAAGTTTCGAAAGAACACCCACTCAAGATAAAGAGGTAAATGATAAAAAAATATGGGGTGGGCGATGTTTGGGGATGCAACAGCAAAATTTTATAAACAATTGGTGATAAGCACGAAGGGGGTAGGGGGCGGGCCGCCACTACGAACTAAGTGAAACGGTAACTACATAATACCGCAGATTGCGGACATGAAAAATCCGAGTCTCACGGTGCGATAAGTGTGCGGGAAGTTGCTACAAACTCCCGTCACGAGAACGGATGCTGCAGAACGCGGACGTAGCACATTCGCGTTTCACAGTGATATAAACGTGCGAAAACCCTCTATAAACTCAAGTGTCAAGAGAACCAATACCGCGCACGCAGATCGCGGACAAAAGTGCAGGAATCCACTAAAAACATGCATGTCATGGGAACAGATACTGCAGATTGCGGATGCAGCAGATTCACGTATCACGGTGCGATAAACACGAGAGAACCCCTGGCAAACATGCTTGTCACACATACCGATACCGCAGATCGCGTAGTCGATGCGATTCCCTTCGGACATCGCATGATCGATATTCAGCGAGAATCGAAGGGGCGGGCGATCTCTTGGGGGCAGGCGTTCTCTTGGAACTTTACGGTAATTCAATCCTACTACATTATAGGTTAATGGTACCCGCTTCCATCTTGGGTTGATACTGCAAGAAGATTTTGGAGGCTCATGCTGTTCCATTAGCTGCCAATCTAGTGCCATAAGCCATCCAGCTTAAGGCATTAAGTTTCTTTTGTGCCAAGGCTAAGCTTGGAAACTGGTGTCTGTCATCCGCCCGCTGAAACCATAATTTTTCACAAAGAACATCTGTCACCTTGTTAATACAGAAGAAAAGTATGCGGAGCTAGAGTAAATGAAGCAGTGTCATTCCCAGGCAAGGCAGTCGAGAAAGGACAGAGTAAAAAAAAACAAAAAAAAAACAAACAATGTTCATAGATCTTACCTCCTACAAATAAATCGACGCCACCAGCCTCGGCAATTAGTCGCTCATACTGGTCGCACTCCGCAACTAAGTCGACGGCATTGCCATCCAAGATGTGGGCATTCTCGGGCGCAATGTCTATATGCTTGAAGAAGTTGTTCCACATGTACGAGTGGTAGCTTTCTGGGTGGTCCCTGGGTAGCCCTGTGGGAAACATTCAAACGCTTGTAGGCCAGACACTGCAGACCGAGACTCCTAAAGAGCACTCACCAACATATTCGTCCATGTTGAACGTCTTCACATAACGGAACGACAGTGTCTTCTGCTTGTAGAACTCTATTAACTTCTTGTAGCAGCCAAGCGGTGTGCCCCCTGAGGAAAGCAGGGTCTCTTAGTCATCAGAGAAGAGTCATCAGCATCGGCACTGCACATTACAGTCGTGCCCGTTTATAATGAAACCGGATACAGCCAATTACTGTCTATATCGAATGCCCAAATATTTCAAACGAAAATGCATGTAAAATGTACTCCTATAACAAACAACCACACAGATGCTGCATGGCGCTTCAAGAGTTAGCAAATAAAAACATGCCCATGTAGAGGGTGTCATAAAAAAAAATATTTAGAGGGTTTTTTTTACCGAAAAAATAAACTAGGCATCGCCGAACGCTCATTCTCCGCCAAAGGTAGCGCTAGAGGTCACAACCAGATGCCAAAGTTTGAGCCCGATCCGATACCTCATTCAAAAGTTATAAGTGATTTTCTGAAAATTTCAATGGGAAAATGGCAGCCGACGGAGTTTTCGAACACATGGGGCTCTATGGCACCAGAAACCGAAAACGGGCAAAAATGGGCTCCATTTTCCCATTGAAATTTTCAGAAAATCACTTATAACTTTTGAATAAGGTATCGGATCGGGCTGAAACTTTGGCATCTGGTTGTGACCTCTAGCGCTACCTTTGGGCGGAAAATGAATGTTCTGCAATGCCGTTTATTTTTGCAATAAAAAAAACCCTGTAAATTTTTTTTTTTTGTGACACCTTGTATGTGAAGTACAGTCCCAGAAACTTTTAGTAGTGTAGGCAGTTTATGTAGATGCGTTCATAAAATGAATGCATCTACCATATTTTCCGGACTATAGTCCGCACCCAGTGTATAGTCCGCAGGGGCAAATTTGGGATCAAAAATTAAAGTTTTTGCTTAGGTAGTCCGCACGTCGTGCATAGTCCGCACCTGGTGCTTAGTCGACACGAAAATCTTCTCATACACGGCACACCTTGACAGATGTCTGCTTTCTTAGCTCACAAAGAAGCTTGTATTATTCACAAATAATCATTAACATACTCTTTCATTCACAAAATCCATTTTGCCATAATCAATGATATTGAGAAACAAAAATCATGTATAGTCCGCACGCATAGATAGTCCGCACTGCCTATAATTCCAACTTTTAAACATGTATAGTCGGCGCACTATACAGCCATTTACAAGGTTACAACAACAAACAAGATGGCGGCTTCCTGTTGCAATATCCATTTCCGGTTGCCAGGTGTTGCGCGTGTGTTTTTGCTACGGGGCTCGTGCAATCACGAGCACATATTATTCAAGTTTGCCTCCGAATGATCAAGCCCGACCCGTTTGAAACGTTGCACCCAACGAATTCAGGAATGTCGAATGAAGGAGCCACGTTTATACCCATAAGTGACCCGACCTGAGACGACGTAGCACACTATGAGGAGCTATATACGTCGACACGACCGCAAGTAAATACCCATCCATACAGCTGCGCTCCACTGCGCTACGACAAGTTACGATAGCAAGTTGGACATGCGTGCATCGTATATTGCACACGAGGCTGCTCCTCGAATTAATTGCCACATTTAAATTCATACTAAGCAGCAGGGACATCCCGGTGACTCGCAGTCATATAACTCGACGTAAGTTCCCACGAGTCACGACGCAGTAAAACGCTACTATGTCAGTGGGCCTTTATCCGTGCCTCGTACGAAGCACGGCTACACGGCAACGAATTCGGTGATTAGTTTGTTATGCAACATATGAAGCACGGATGTCCCGATAGCGTCTCGACGTAACGTCATCGAGCATACTCCGAGTTCAGACACACTGCTGTGTGCATCTAGATGTGCCAGCCGAGAAACGGATCGAGTATGCGAGTGCTCCCAGGTCGCCGAACTGCAGGACAGAAAGATAACAAGACGCAGGATGTTTAGATTTTTGCCGAACACTGGCCGGTCTGTCCTACGACTCCTGTGCTTCCCAGGCACTATGTACTGTGTGGGCGTTTCAGGGTTAATTACATTCAAACAGTCTATTTTTGTCGTAATTTACAATTGCCTAGGATTGTAAAGCGCACATCCCCGTGTTAATAGACCCAATTGAAAAAATAGAAAGACTACAAGGCCGTTATTAGTTGATAACTTCATGCGTTGAAGAAATAAATGCCTTTGATATGCTAATAAAAACCTCTTGGCCTGTCAGACTCCACGTCCCATTTCGTCGATGAAATGCTCATTGACACACATTTCACACTTTACATTTATCGATGTGTCATTGTTACGGTTGCGCTCCGTTAAAAAGCTCGCATCGCCGTCCATGTGCCATGGGCACGACAACGATGTTCATCACGCGGGAAACAGAACAAAATCACTTTCGAGACTTTGTTTACAACTTCTCACAATCGTATAGTGCATCCGTAAGCACAGTACAGGGCGTTTCGGCGGAATTTACCCTATGCACAGCAACACCAAGAGCACTCTGACACAAGAGTAAAATCCCATAAACAGGAACACATTAATTTCAAAACCGGAAATCGTTTATGCAACGAGGTGCCCGGATGAGAGAAAACCGGAAGTCGCCAAAAATAGGTGCATAGTCCGGAAAATACGGAACATATATTACCTACACTTCTAAAAAACAAAGGTATCTGAAAAAAAAAACAACATAAAACAGTACGATTTTGGGAGTCATCAATTAGCAGTAATGTAACTGCACAGGCAAGCTACTGCACTATCAGACACACAGAAGTGCATAGATGCAGCTTCAAGTGTTATGCATATGCAAAATTCTTTGTAGCGGTAGAAGATGAACACAGCGGTGTAAATGCAATACGATACAGGCAGACTCTTGCACCTGCAGACAAGCTCCCCGCATGGCAACGGTGCTTGGGTCTCCACATAAACACTACCTTTTCTTGAGCTTTTTCTTTTTGATGAGAACATGATTCGATACAACACGAACCTGTCGGCAGTCCCAGCACGAAATATCTGTCCGGACCGGGCTTGAAGTCCTGAATCTTCTTCCGAATATACCTCGCAGCCCAGTCGGCGACGTCGTCGTCATTGTCCAGAATTACTAGCCTCA
The DNA here is from genome assembly GCA_013358835.2 of Ixodes persulcatus. Taxonomy (NCBI): domain Eukaryota; kingdom Metazoa; phylum Arthropoda; class Arachnida; order Ixodida; family Ixodidae; genus Ixodes; species Ixodes persulcatus. Next base: position 544,886 of record JABSTQ010010733.1, read on the forward strand.
TATCTGAAAAAAGAAAAACAAAAAAAACAAAACAGGCTTATATTTCAGAACTTACACAAGAGAAGGGCCCCAAACTCACTAGCTCGCGCCGCAACCCAAAAAATCACACACCCCCAGCAACAGTCAGAGACACACTATCTGAACCAGTTCGAAGCGCGGGCACACAGGCGCTGTTAAAAAGTCACCTCCCATCCGAAACGATAGGCATTATCGACAACTTCAGACGGTTATCGCTTCACTCCACTTGCCCGAGCACTTTAGCAAATATGTCAAGACACCACGCGCCCCGGAAAACTTGGCAAGATAAACGCACAAATGTAAAGCGCTCGTTTTTTAGATGTTGTTTGAACTCATTGCAAATCATTACCGCGGCATTCTGCACCGCTAGCCATAGGAGCCAGCTTGTTTACGTTTCGCAAGCCTCAACAAACTGCCGACGTGACAGCTGAGAAAGCGAACGCGACGACCTCGGACGATTCAAAGATACAGATCACTGCGTTCCAAAGCTACCGGGGTTCAGGCTCCGTGCGACAGTGAAAGAAAATGTTATTTTTACCTCACGCGCAAACACGGGATTCAAGACCGCGAGCAGCGACCCAGAAACGACGAGCCAGCAGAGCGCGCGTTCCGTTACACTACTTTCGTAACTTCCGCGTCGTAAACTGTACAATACTTGACGTCATCAAAACATATTTACGTCACTTACTTTAATTTAAACCACTCAGAGTTACTCGGATTGACGAGTTCTTTCGTAGATTCCTCAGAGCCGAGCACACCCAGTCGAGTTTTTCCCGTTCTTCCGCAGGTGTCGCATAGATCGCCAAAACTTGAACCGGTTTTACACGCACAAATCCATTGATCCAAGTTCCGAACCGGCGTGGGTTTTGTTGACGTGAGCGAGACAGCAATTTTCTGTCATCTGATTCTCTTTCGAGTCTCAGGTATGCGGCAATGTTCACTCTCATAAACACAACACGCAGTGTACGATCGATTTACATTACAAAATCCATATATGGTCACATTCTATGACGTTCCAACCTGCTCTGTAGAAGACGGCTCCAAACTAATTTCTCGCATGGTCCCCGCTTTATAATTTATTGGAAATCCCAAAACCTACCTGTTTGGAAAGCTAGAAGGAGGATACATCTCGGTCTGTATTTATTTTTAGACCCGAAGAAGCTTCTAGATCAAACGCTTGCGAACCATCCACGAGCGCTTGACAGCTAAGAGACACGCTGCGGGAGTTGCTTAACTTACCTTTCCCATCCCCAAGGTTTCTCTTCAAGAAAAGAAAAGAAAATCAACGGAATGGGGACGTCCGACGAAGCCCAGAGCATCAAAGCGGAAGGCAACGATTTGTTCAAAGCCGGCGACTATGTCGGGGCGCTGGAAAAGTACAACAGCGCCTTGAAGCTGACCGACGAGGAGAACCACAAGGCTGTGCTTCTGAACAACCGAGCTGCCGCCAACATCAAGCTCCGCAGATACGAGGACGCCGTGAAGGATGCAACCGAAGGTGAGGTTCGTCATCTTGCGCTCTGGTATGATGTACAATTTATTTTTGTACACACACACACGAGCGTACGTGTTTGCACCGTTCACCATCTGTTCAGGACGTGCAGAGATCCTCTACCCTTTCAAGGCCATAACAGGTCCATCTAAACAATCCTGTTTTGTTTTGTTGTAGCCAAAAATGAGAACGTTTGTGTAGCCTCCAAAGGAGTTTCATGCATTTATCACTGGATGCCATCTCCATGCAAAAAAGGACTATTACAGCGGAGCTGTTAAGGGCTAGTTTCCCCAGGATCGTGTCCATCAGCAAACAAATGGTGACACAGAACTATTGACAGCTACCTCCATCTACAAGTGACGGCGGAAACCAGACAACCGGCTTTCCGGTTGTCTGGTTGTCGCTGTCGCTCATAGATGGCGGCAACCCTTCGAGCCTTTCCACTCTGGCTTGCCGACTTGCGGCCGGCCATTACTTCATTCCCACCATAGTACAGCTTCGCTGGTCTTCCTTCTTCACCAGAGTGGAAAAGCTGAAAGTATTCTTTGTGAGCTTTAAAACAGTAAATCCACCCAGTCGCGAATGACGTTTTTCGTAAGTGAGCAAAACGGCATATTGCAGTTTTGGAGATGACGCCTTCGGACGTGAAGGCCCTCTACCGTCGAAGCCAGGCGTACGAGGCGCTCGGAAAGATCGACGAAGCGTTCAGGGACGCCCGTAAGGTGCTTCACCTGGATCCAAAGAACACTGCTGTTCAGCCGAGCCTACGGCGACTCAGCCAAGCCATTCAGGAAATTGTAAGTTTCTGAAGACCTGCTACATACCATGAAGGGTATGTAGCAGGTTAAACGTTAATCGTTTCCAAGTAAGAAATTAAACGAAGATTTCCAGTAGACGTGAAAGCTTGGTTGTTTCATGTTAGCTGGGCTTACTGTATAGCCTTTGTTGCTACTGTGCAGATATTTCAGTATTTTGACAGTATTTGCTGTCGATCTGTTAAGGCTTGTTAAAAAATTTCCATTTGACTATAATCTGTTGCAATGCACCCACCTCTAAACCGCTAACTCTAAACCGTGCCCTCTATCCAGTAACCCCAGAGCACTCCCAATCCGCGCATAACCTGAAGGTTTTGCAGTATTTGCGAGATGAAATATATACACCACCTATGAGAAATGCTCACCCATAACATTGTCAGAATTATTCAAAGCGCCCAGGGAAAGAATGATGCCTAAAATATGTGCAAATCAAAAGTGTTCCAATGCTACCCAATAGATAGCGCCACTGTAGGTAGAGAATTGTTCAAGCACTAATTGCTAGATGGCGCCACTGTCTCCCCTTGTTTTAGGGTTCCCGGGATGACTAGGAAACCTAATGCTCGTTTCTTCTGTCATGTTTCACAGGCCAAGGAGAACGCAAGCACGAGCAACAAGGTTGGTCAGATGTTGGGAGTTGTCGGCGACCCAACATTAAGCCTCGAACTCAAGGTCCAGGTATGCGACACCTCCAACGTTTCGCTGCATGAAACATTTTTAAGTTGTTGCCTCTCTTCATAGACTTGCTCTCAGAATCTGTCATATGCTGATGACATCTGGCTACCTGCTTAATGCAGTGTGTCTTGCACATTCTTACTTATCGGCATATGCGTGACGGCGTCTACTGGAAGAAGCTCTTAGCGTCAGTCACTCAAACAAAACACTCGAGTCTCTTGCACCTTGAGCATATCATCCCGATTTTTCGTCTTTACACTGTTTCCAATCTGCATTTCAGGCAGGAAACAACCTCGTGGTGATTGCTCGCGAGCAAAGCCGGCGCCGAGGCGATTGTGAAGTCGGATGGACTTGCCAAGTGCCTAGCTGCCATGAGAAGCCTCAAGAACCCAGAGTTCTCGCTTGCTTGCATTAGGATCTTTGCTGAACTGTGCAAGAAAAGTATTGAATGGGTATGGCAGACATTCATTACGTTGGTGTGCATTGTTGGTATAAGTTGCCAAGTGTTACATTTGAATAAGCAAGAGTGGTCGAATTAGTATTTGGGAAATGAAAATCTTGCTGATAATCACATTACAATTGTAACTAATACCTACATATCTTGTGATTACTATGTAGTACATGCTCCAGTAAAACATAGCAATGAATCAATTCCTGCAGGCGTCACTGGTGCTGAAGGAATTTGGCCTCCCGATGATGGTCAATCAGTTTGTCAGCAAAGACAACCAGCAAGTGACTGCTGTCCAGTACCTTTTCCAGACCATGATTAACGTCTTCAGCGGCATGGACTCCAAAGATTCCAAGAAACCGGACAAAGAACTGATGAAAAGTGGGTGCAACTTGAGCTCAAAGGTTAACGACTCACCGTTGAGAGGCAGGGAAAAAAAGCGACACTCCATTGCTTTTCCCTGGAAAGGTTTTGCGGGTCGTTCAATAAACAGTTTTGTTTCCGTTACATATTTTCAGAGAGAACCGTATCAAAATCATTGTCCATTCTTCTTTCGTCTTCCTCGCAGAACACGAGCAAGAAATCGACTCGATAATGCTGCTGCTCGTCAAGAGCGTCTCGAGTCGCGTCATGACGGCGCTGGGACGTGATGCCATCCTTGAGCTGCTCACCAAAAATGTGGACTACGAACGTCTCAACTGGGGAATGAAGCTGGTTGACTCCGACGGTACGGCAACTCCCCGCTTGCTCCAACCTATGACATGTTTCAGGCCTACTGGGGTCTCACAAATGCCCTCAGCTACCACACATTCTGTTCAAACCATTGCGTATGTTGCATCCAATATCACCAATTGTTTTGAAGCAATAGTTTTATATTGGAACCTGCATGGACATTGCTTGCTCGTGTTGGTGTTGGTCACATCGTAGCAAGGCCATAGGGGAGAGAGTCGGCAACAGTGCAGCTGTTGGTTAGACGTCGTAGCGTTTGACCATTGGCGTAACACCGTCTAGGGTGAGAGGGGAGGGGGGGAGGTAAGTGGTACACTAACACTTCCCCCTTTTTGCTACGTATAGGGTAGGAACTGCATATTAATAGGATACTCTATTAGGTGCGGAGGCATTTTGCGGTCAGATTGTATGCACGGTGGCATTTCTGAGAAAATGATGCAATGCCCCCAAAGGAGAGGTGCATGGATGGAGAAGAGAAGTTGTTTATACACTCTAAGCTAGTGTAAATAGTGGATTTTGAGTTTGAAGCAAATACTGGTTTTGGCCGAATATTTTCGAATCGGATGTCGAATACATTCTCTGAGCCTTTCACTACTGCACCATGCTTAAATGAAAACCCAACTGAACTCGTGAAGGTTGTTCCCGAGATTTCACTTGGCCATTTCTAAGCTAAATTAATTTTAATCTAGCTATATTTATCGACTGTGGCCTCGGAAAGTTCATTGTCTACATTGGGTTGGCAAGTAAATCACGCATTTGACATTAAATGAAACCTATATAGGTACTCAGCTACAGTCGACTCGTTATTTCCCACTCCAAGAGGCCACAGACTTTAGTCAACGTTATTAGATTAACTCAGTTATGGAACTGTTCATAGACGCTGCATGCACGAACAGTACCCCCCCTCACTCACCACGACTCGCCCAGATTCGCTCGACGCGCCGCCGGACGGCTGCTTTGGTAACTGAATCGGGATACGTTTGTTTCAACGTCACTAGAAACGTAAAAACCAACGAAAAAAACTCTTTTTGTAGTAACTTTTATTGGAGATTAGTACAAAATGGGGGCGGGTGATGTTTTCTAAAATTTTTAGTTTTCAAGCTTTTGCAGCACAATTAATATTGTTTTTATACAACCATGCCTCAGCGGGGATTTCAGGTAGCGCGTCCCGACCTAGGCGCATTTTAACTGTGGGGGTATTTCGCGGCGCGTCCGCTAGGGAGACGGGGGTGGAACCCTTGTAACCCGATTGAAGCCAAAAATAGATGTCACGTGCAGTTCCTAGAGTGACCGCTGCGGGAGAAATGGCGGCGTTGTGATCGCCAATTGGCGCTTCAGCTATGCTCTTTAGAATGCACAGTTATGAAACGAAAATATAGATGGCGCTTCGAATGACTCTTGGCGGATTGAGGTGAGTGAGGGGGGGTACCCCCCTCCGCGGGAGTTCCACAACTGAGGTAATCTAGTAATGTTGACTTTAGTTTGAAATATCAGAAATTAGAATTATCACAGATTCATCTAAATATGATGTGAGGCAAAGTAGAAATTTGCTCTAGGAATAGCTACACATACCAAGCAGATTTCTGACACTTCCCTCTACACAGGCCTATTCATAAGCAGGCACACACATAAAACATTGGTGAAGTTTGAAGCGAATAGTGGTTTTGGCCGAATAGTTCGAATTGAATATGAAATAGCTTCTCCAAGCCTCTTACTACCGTTGTACCATGCTTAAACAAAAATTCAGCTGAACTCGCAAAGCTTGTTACCAACCGTACACTTGTCCACTTCTAAGCTCAGTTAGTTTCGATACAACTTTATCGATGAACCGTGGCCTCAGAAAGCCCAATGCCTACATTGGGGTGGCATGTAAATGACAGATTGGACATAAATTTATACCTAAAGAGACACCTAGCTATCCTAACCGAGGGAATTGATAAATCTGCTTGCGATACGCCAATATTTGTTTTTTAATTTCGAATTTTCACCCCCTCAGAGAAATAAAAAAAAACAACAAAACAAGCACGAATAACGAAAGCAGATTGTCAGGACAGTTCTGCTTGCATAAACGCAGTGGGTTAGTCCCATTGAGTGCGCTACTCACCGAGCACCCGCATACTGCAGAAAAGCAACGGCTGCAAGCTTTGCAGCTATTGCTTTCCCGCAGTACACAGGTGCTCGGTGAGAAGCGGACTCAACAGGGCTAACCCCGCCTCATTGAACAAATAGTATGAATTAAGCGAAAACGCTGTTTAAATTAAGCAGCTTTTAAATGCTTCAAAAACATAGCGGGACAACCAAAACTTTTTTAATTGGTTGAATTAACCGGAAGTACGAAATATCCGAGTTTGAATTATCGCGAGTCAACGGTATACGTAATCGAGGAGATTGATCAATATTCTTGCTATATGCAAGTATCCTTTCTTCAGTCATGATAATTAATGCAGCTTGTCAGGGCATTTCTACATATGCACCAACAGGCGGCCGTGGGCGTCACGCCGCTGTGGTGGCGCTGCTATTGGCAGGGCACATGTGCAGACGCTCTACTTCTCGCGAATATGGTTCCTGCACATGCGCAGTGCCCACACCTCGTGTGGGGACTGCACGTTTTCCCATACCTTGGGGGGGCTCGTTTGTAAACAGCGTGTTGGCCTGTACTCATGCATGCCAGTTTAATATTGAAAGCTTTAGTGCGATGTAGATATCAACATTCACAAAGTTCCCATTTCTTTTTAAATACACCAAACACACACGTGCAACCATACCACTTTGAAAGTGGACTTTCCTGCTAAGCACGCGGCTGCAATATCTGTACTTTTCAAAGCGTCGATCGTGGCATTCTAGCCCCGTTGAGTGCGCTTTCTTACCGAACATCGGTGCACTGGGGAGAAGCAACACCCGCGGCAGCGAGCTCTGCGGGGTGCAGCTTCTCCGCAGTGCACCGATGCTCGGTAAGCGCGCTTAACGGTGCTAACCGTCTGCGATAAACACTCGTAAAGACAAGAATATCGCAGTTCATCTGAAAGGGAATATCGAATAGCGTATTATTCGAATATTAGCACAACACCAATACATTTACAATTTGCCACATGTCACATTGCATATAATTTTGATAGATGGTGCTGCTCGTTAAAAACACCGTCGAGTGCCGTCACACCTTTGCCGCATTTGACAGAACGTCTCAGCCGGGCAGTATTTTTTGTTTCACAAAGAACCTGGAATTTTGGTGTGCAATGGTTGTACCCTCAAGATGAGCATTCGCGAGAAATTCCAGCTTGCCACATCGAGTTGCTGATTCTAGCTGTCCGTTTTATGTCGCAAGCTTTCTTTTGAGACTTAACTTTGTGACATTCACAAGCATCGTGCCCTACAAATTGAGGAATCCCGTTTGCCTGGTCTCTCTGCTAAAGCCGGCGAGCTTTCTTGGCACCACCTTTCGTTCTACTATAACCTCGCATTGTTCCCATTCAGGGCTTGTGGAACTGCTGGAGGTTGCCAGTGAGCTTGAAGAGATCCGATATGAGAGCAGCATGGACATCACTTCCAACACGAGGCCGAACTGCTCGGTCTTGCTCGAGAGGATCTACTTCTGCATGGACTATGACAGAGCCAAGGAGAAGTACAGGGAAAAGGTCACAGACTACGTCAAGTACGTCCAAGCAGAAACAAAAAATTCGTTGTATGGATGTTCAGACAACAGCGAGGTAGTCTGCCTCGTGTTTTCGCTGTAGACCATTCCCGTAACCGCCCTCCGTGCGCCGCCATCTCTGTCTGGCGAGCTGTGGAAGGCATTCTCCGAGCATGCGGAGCGACCCTCTTCTAGGAAATATCACTTGGCGCGTGCCTCCACAGCTCAGTGGCTCTGCGTTTTTCGCCTGGGACGATAAGCACTGGAAAGATGTATGGAGGGGTAATTTGATTTGCGACCCAAAACTGCTGTCCTGGGGCCCCTAAAGCGATTACACTAATGTACTATCTTAATCGCAGTTAGCGGGAACACGGGAGTGCATGGCAGTTGGGTACAGCCGGAGCATTCTAATGGCTCAACGCGCAAACCGCAATTGCAGCGATACGGATGTGCTGCAGTTGCGCGTCGGGTCTTTAAAAGTGCTTCGATGGTGTCCGATGCCTCGCTCTCCAGTGTTCCCGCTAACTATGAATAAAATAGTACAGCAGTAGTAGTAGTGATTACGTCAATGCCAGTTCATTTCATCATGTGTTCACCACGGCGCCGCTATCTACTCATTCTCGTTCCAAGGTGTTTGTTTGACGATAGTTATTTTCAGATTTGCCAACTTTGTTTTTTCTGAGCCTAGGGTGCCTTGATGAAACATAATACCCGACCATACAGCAATCACTTCTAAGCTGACGGCGGTGAAAGCGTACTTCTCGCCGGACCAATCGGCCGCTTGCCTTTTATCGCCCGACCCCACTCTCTGCACGATAGTATGCGCTGGAAGTGTGATCATGTGGTGCAAGACCAACTGTTGACTGGTCCAACAAGCATGTGGCCTCTACTGCCCTGTCAACAGTGAACAGGATAAAGGGCAGTCTTGTACTGCCTAACTCTTGTGGCTAAGCTGAAATCTCGGAGATTTCCGTGTGATTGGAACTGCACGGTAACACTTGCATTGAACGAGCCGACGAAAGGCCATCTGCTAGTGCGTTGGATGGAAGCTTAATTAAGGTCAAACGGAAGCATAAGGTAATTTCCTGATTGTAGCAAAATGATTTGTTGGCCTAGTTGGTTAAACATTACGAAAATTAAAAAGCGCGAAAGACAAGGACAAGAGAGAGAGACTACACAGGACAAGCGCTTGTCCTGTGTAGTCTCTCTCTCTTGTCCTTGTCTTTCGCGCTTTTTAATTTTCGTAATTTCCTGATCTCTGGCTTATCTTCCATGACAGTCCCCAAGAGGCTAGATTATGTCATGTGGAGTGGCGCTCGATGAACCGGTGGTCCAAATTAAGATTGATTTATCGTTCTGCAGCGGCAAGCTGAGGGACCTTGAGATTGAGAGCAAGGTTCGAGTGACGTCTGCAATTACAGCTCTCCTTCTGGTGAGTTTTGCTTTTTTGTCTTTTCCAAGAAAGACACCCAAATTAAGTATTTCCTTTATCACCCAGGGTCCTCTCGACGTCGGAAACCAATGCTTGGCTACACCAGGTGTCGTTGAAATGATGCTCGCCATGGCCGGCTCCGAAGACGAAGTACAACAGGTAACTCGGACTGAGTCTCCAAGCCACGACTTGGTGGCTGTATAGCCGACTAAATAGTTGCAAGCTAAATCTGGTTTGTCTGTCGACGGGAAAGACCTAGGGGGAGCCTGTGCAGAACATTGTTCTAGTTACTGTAAACGACATAATTTTCGCAGGCTCAAATTTTCGCGAATCGGGCCAAAGCTTAAAAATTTGAAATTATTCGCGGGTTCTAATTTTCGCGAATCGAGTGTAGCTTCCGTAGCGTTCACATATTGCCCGTATTGTTCGCGGGATGTATTTTTCGCGTTTTTAGGCGATTCGCGAAAATTAGGTCCTCGCGAAAATTTAGTCGTTTACAGTATTTGAGTTGATTCGCGTGTTCAGAGGGCCCAAACGTAACTGTTGGGTGTGTTGGCATGATAAGTCAGTAATCATCCTAGCACATATGGATGTTTTAACCCTTTGCCTACCGCAAAAATTAAAAAAAATATTATTTGAAAATACCGATTTCTTTCATGTGCCCCATAATTTTAATATGCAATACAAAGGCCAAAAAGAAATGCCAAAAAAATATTATACGAGAAATCTTTGAACACATTGCAAAAGAAAAGGGGACTGAAGTTCGGCTTCACTGCATTACCACAGACAGTTCACATCACCTTGCACATGGATGTTCAGGCCGGGCGTACCAGTACTGCAGACGGTTCACATCACGTTGCACGCTAAGTAAACGCAAAACGTGGGGGGGCTGGAGGGTGATTTTTTACGGTGATTCTAGTCCAACTCCGACACAATGTCCTCGTTGTCATCGGAGTCATCAGAGCTAAAATTCAATAACTCAGTTGCATCACTCTTGCTGTTCGATGAAAGATTCATTTCCTCGTCTTCCGAATCTGAAGAGACACCACAACATCTTCGTTTTTGCCCCACTTTTGAGGCAAGATCGTCACTGCGAACGCAGTGATTAGAAGTTGACGCCGCCATTTTTAAATCCCCTGTTGCCTGCGTTGGAACCATTTTCCGTCAAATACATAAATTTACTATGTTTTTATTTTTCGTGAAGCGCCATATATCCACGGCAAAGCTAGTAACTAGAAACGCGTGGACTAGCCCAGTTCGTTCATGGTAGCGTATTGGAGCCCAAATCAACGTGGACGAGCCCAGCTCGTCTTCGGGGGGAGCGGTACAAACAGTGTGGACGAACCCGGGTCGTCCATGGTAGGGAAAGGGTTAAGGACGAATCTTGTGATTGACAATGTCACTCAAACTCTCATTGTCCATGTATGCATTATACCTGCAAATACAAGCAACAAAAACATGCCATGTCCCAAGTGCTCCACGGCGCTCGATGTGTGCCGAGGACGAAACATGCACTTGCTGCACTAATATTCACATCTGCATCGTCTGCTATCAAACACCATCGGCAAGTGAACGTCAGCTGGTGCACTCAACGTCCCGCTAGCAGACGACACTCATTTCAAGCTTTCCATCACTTTCGCCAAATGGTATCTACATTGCTGCACATCTAAAGCTCCAATAAAATTCACGCTTTGCGTTTCTTACAATTACCGACAACCATCGTCGTGCGAAGGCGGGAGACACATGCCGCAAGTGGGTGCTCCACCGCCATTCGCTTCCAAGGGCCGCTCATTTCAGTTCTACGCCGCCATTTTGCTTCCAAGGGCTGCACGAGGCATGGGTCTTGTGCATCGGTGCATTTGACACTACTTGCGAGACAAACACGAACACGTCGAGAAACTTTATGCGCGTCGCCCGTCGCGTTTTCACCCGTATCGGTCGGGGTAGTGCCTGGGGTAGCATGACTCGCACTTTACCCCCCCGTTGCAGCGCGTGGCAGCTGAAGCCATCATCGCAGCCGCTTCCAAGAAGGACAAGTGCACCAGCATCATCTCCATGGGGATGGGAATCCTCAAGAAGCTGTATCAGTCGCACAACGACAACATCAGGGTCCGCGCGCTCGTCGTAAGTGACCTCTCGGTCCCTGCGGGGTGTCGGGCACTACCTTACACCTCGTCTCCGTCCGTAGGGACTGTGCAAGTTGGGGTCCTTCGGAGGCACGGACTCGAGCATGCGACCGTTCTCGGACGGCACAACGCTGAAGCTGGCGGCGACCTGCAGGAAGTATGTACGACTCTGTCCATCCGCTTACATGGTGGTCACCGAGAGGATGAGGGCGGCAGAGAAAAGTTTCAGTTGTCCCGCCTCGCACCCAAAGTGCGGTGAAAGGCAATGAGCAGATTCTACAGGGTGATACAAGGAGACGCCAGGCTCTTTAAATCGACCGGAAAATTCGGTTTCTTAACCTATCGCGCTACGACTTTGTGCAGCGTTGCCCACAGATGGTGCATTTTTTTTTGTAAAATTTGCAAAGAGCGAACTTACCTGAGGAAAAAGTAAAGAAAGAAAAAGGCTTAGCTCCTACGGAAACGCAGTGACGCCACCGGTCTTCAAACAATACGGCGCCGTTTCGCACGGGAGACAAGAGATGGCGCAACGAACAAGCATACGGCGCCGAGAGCCGGCGTCTTTTCTTTAGCAGACAATCTTTTCGACTCAACAGCGGTGCGCGTTCCGCAGGGGGCGACAGTCGCAGAAACAAAAACAACAACTGATATGAAAAAAGCTCGCGCCGCTTTTGATTCGAAAAGATTGTCTGCTTAAGAAAAGACGCCGGCTCTCGGCGTCGTATGCTCGTTCGTTGGCGGCAGTTGGCGTCGCGACCGCTTGCGCCATCTCTTGTCTCCCGTGCAAAACGGCGCCGTGTTGTTTGAAGACTGGTGGCGTCGCTGCGTTTCCATAGGAGCTAAGCCTTTTTCTTTCTTTACTTTTTCCTCAGGTAAGTTCGCTCTTAGCAAATTTTACAAAAAAAATGCACCATCTGTGAGCAACGCTGCACAAAGTCGTAGCGCGATAGGTTAAAAAACCGAATTTTCCGGTCGATTTAAAGAGCCTGGCGTCTCCTTGTATCACCCTGTAGAAGCCGGGTGTCCGAAAGAGATGCCTGCCGTTCTCTCTCTTCGGTAACTCGTCCTTCCGTTTGTTCGTATGTCTATTGTCAACTGTGGGTCAAAAGGCGAGAGAGAGAAGATTCAAGAGAAGTGGTAAGGCGGGTTCGCACGTTTGTGCTCGAGTGTGATCGACTGTTGCAACCACTTGTGCGACTGCTTACGATGAGAGGACATGCCAGCACCATCCGTCGGTTATCCCTAGAATGCTTCGGTCTAGTTACACGCAGACCGAAAGAATTGTTCCGGGGCTGCTGGATAGGCGGCGCCAAGCGTTCTCTCGTCGTAATTGATGAGCGGTTGCGACGCAGTCTATCATACTCGAATGCGGATGTGCAAGCCGGCCCGTAGATGCCAAAATGGTGCTGGATTGAAATCTTCCGTACGAGATAGACAGTAGGGTTTGAACCGGCACTAGTCAAAGATGCTACGATTAAGCTCCTCTTAGGTTAAACCAGCCGAGAGACTGTTCTAATTTCGAAGTCACGCAGCCTCTGGGGGGGAGCCAACTAAATCCTTCGGATTCTGTTTTATTCAAGTAAGAACGAGCAAACCGAGGACCTCGAATGCTTGTGTTGGTCACGAGTTAGCGGGGCCATGGGAGAGTGTCTCGGCAATGGAGTGCGGCTGTTGGTTCGACGTCGCATCCCCTGCCATGAAAAGCAAAATGTTGTGCAACGTAATGATCGACCTCACAGTGTTACGAGACGTTGCGAGTTTGCCGCCAAATTTAGCGGGGAAGTGTTTTCACTCAATTCCGATAGAAAGTGCCGCTCGTTGAAGACCCCATCGAGTGTTGTTACACCTTTGTTGCAATGTCTAAACGAGGCAATTTCTTTGCGATTCAAATGTTGAAAGTAATTTGCGAGCATACCTTGCACCTCAACCACGCGCAGCATTAGAGATTTTTTGAACTGTCATAGATTCTTGCTTTTTTTTTTTTCAAGTTTTCTTGTGAATTCCAAGAACGACAAGGACTTGAGGAAGTGGGCCGCGGAGGGGCTGGCCTTCCTCACGCTAGATGCCGAGGTCAAGGAGGACCTCATCGCCGACAAAAATGCCATCCACGCCCTGATCGACTTGGCAAAGGTGAGTCGTACCTGCTCACCTGTACGGGCGTACCTGTGCAGCGTGAGGATTTCCAAAATGCTCTTCCTCGTGCTCGCGTCGCTGGCTGCAGTTGGTAAGAAGGCCAAACAGAATAACAGTATATGATGTCTAATAGAGTAGGTGTGCGTTTCTTAGCACGCACCTCCTCGATGGGTTGCGGGTGGTTTTTACGGGCCGGCAGATGCCTTCATAAGGTGTGTTTCAGTCCACAAGCCACGCTATACTTTACAGTACAAAAAGCCCGTGGTACAATCGCTTGCTTTTAGCCTGTGGTTGTTGACTTGCCCAATACATCGAACCGTTTTGCAGAGGTCTGTAGAAGTTGCCATTTTTTTTAGACGACGATGGCGATTGTTGGCTAGCATTTTTAGTTGAATTATTGCCTTTTTAAGAGAAAAACCAAAACTGCATGAAAAGCGATGACTGTACAAAAGATTAAAAAAGACCGATTAAAAGAAATTCGTTTCCTTTAGTTTTTTTTGGTTGTTTTCAGGCATTTTCATCTCTACTTGAGAGTAAGTCAAAGGAGAGTTTCTCTAATTCGCCAAAGTAGGCATTAGTGAGGTAGTATTTTGTGTAAGACTGCATGCCTCACTAACGGGACTGCTCTCGCCGCAGGTGGAACAGAAGACTGTGCTCTACGGCGTGGTCACCACCCTGGTCAACCTGACCAACAGCTACGAGAAACAGGAGGTCTTGCCGGAGCTCAAGGAACTCGCCAAGTTCGCCAAGCAGCACGTACCCGAGGAACACGAGCTGGTGAGAAAGCCGCTCCTTTCCTTTTCTCGGTTTCTGCTGTTTTAGCTGGTCGACCTGCGCTTGAAGTACTCTCAATGGAACGCGGCTTCCTTACATTCATTGCGGTGCCCCTTCAAGTCTCTTTGCCGTCGGTACATTGCCTGGAATGCGCCTCCGCCGGTGCATCGAAAGTGGTCCCAAATTGGCAACACGACATGACGGTGTCTGCCACATCCAGCTGCGCCGCTGCGACACCGCCAGGGTCACGGCCGGCAACAGCACGACACCTCTAAAGCCCGGTTCACACAGTTGCGTTTGACTGCGTTTGACTGCGTTGCGGCAGCGAGACACCAAGACATCCCTGCTGCTTATATCGCGTGCCAAGAAGATTCCTTGAATTGGATTCCACGCTTCATACGAAGCACAGATGTGCCGGTGACTCGCTTTCGGTTCTCGCCGCAACGCAGTCAAACGCACTCAAACGCAAGTGTCTGAACCGGCCTTAAGACGTCGTCGAGCGGAAATCGAGGGACCACTTTCTGGACGCGGTAAATGTGCCGGTCGGAGACGCGTTCCAGGCGCCATACGATCGATGTGATTTTGCAACCGCCAATCCGGTTAATTATTGAGCGGTAATGGCAGCCACTACCTCATATCTGTTAACGTAACTCGTCTTTCTTGTCCCGAACGGTGCGGGCGACAAATGTTTTGGGAGATAGTGCAACGGAGATACTGTACACTCACTTCGCTTTCGTGGACCGAATATAATACGGGCAATTGTAGAGCCACTGAACGGGTTAAGCCTCGGAGTAGCGACCCTTCGGCCACCTTGGTGCTTAAAATCATTGTTGCCGGCTGTCCGAAGCTTCGTCCGAAACATGCGCAAAGCACCGAGATGGCGGTGCCCGCGAGAAAGTAGGGGAAATGGAGTGCCAGTACCCCGGGCATAGCTTATTCGGAGAGTCCATTCGGTCCGAGCCGGACTCCTTGTGGGGCATTAATTTTCGTACACCGAACACAGAAATGGAAGAGGCAACGATACTCTCCCAGCAAGGTACAGTGTGCATAAGGCCTAAGGCCGTCCACGGCATGCAATAAAAATCGCATTTTGAATTGCCGTGTACCGATTGTCGGACCCAGTTGGCTTTCCGAATTCCCACAGACATCCAATGGCAACATCTTCTGCCTCTTTGTCGCCAATATCTTAATATCAACTCGCGAAAAAAAAAAAATTTCCCAGTTCCTCGCAGAGTTCTTAATGAACAGATGGGGACAGCTGAGGCGCTGTTACATACGGTTACTTTGCCGTCTTTAGATGCAGAGAACCTATGTCCTGCTGAATTTAGCAGACGGTGTTGCTCTGAGGTCGTGCGACATGAGGCTTGTTCGGTTTACCCGCCCTCCTCCACCAGTGCAGAAAAGTGTACTTCTGATCGTATCTCAATACACATACCAGAAAACACTACCCCACACGTTTCTGCACTGGTGCAGGTAAATTCAACGAGCCTACTATGATGTCGTGCAATGCTGTGATCTCGCATGACGTTGTGACATTAAATGACACCATGAAGTCATGATGAGGTCGCATGGCACCGACGTCATGCAACACCCAAGTGTTTTCCGCTAAATAGAGGAAATTGTGACATCACGAGACACTGTGATCCCCGGCTAAATTTAGCGGGCTTTAACCTAGCAGTGCACGCAAGCACGCTCTGGGATCGGCTGCAAAACTTCCCCAATGATGGCCGTCGCCATAAAAAAAGTCTCGACAAATTTCTTGCCGCTGTTGCCTCCTGAAGCAATGCACATTCACTGACTATGCGCCTTGTTCACACTTGCAGGATGCCAAAGAGCACGTAGAAAAACGCATCAAACTGCTGGCAGAGTCCGGCGTCACGGTAGCTTTGGTGGCGCTCTCGACGACGGAGAGCAGAAACAGCCGAGAAATGATCGCGAGGTGAGATTTAGCGAGCCCGCAAGAGCCTCGCGGAGGGCGGGACTTAGTACTATAAATGTCCAGAAATGGAGAGCCCGTATTCCCGGCAAAAATCTTGCAGTCAAGTGCTGCTGCAACCGATTTTCATTGCTAGCGTCGCTAGCAGATATTGCTTAGAACATCCTCACATAGTTGCTAGTGTAGTCCAGACCTTGAAGACTGCAAATGATTATCGTTTTTTAAAACTCGTGTGTGAACTATCAAATGCATTTTTGCTTTGCATCACAAGGTGTCGAGACATTTCATAGTCTGTTGCAGGTTAATACATAGCAGGACAGGGTCCCCCCACAAAGCCCTCCCACCCTTTCCACTTTAGCAGAGTGAATGCTGGAGAGAAGGCGAGAGGAGAGGAGAAAACAACCAGTCATAGTGAGCAGAAAGCTTTGTAGGAGGAGCTTGTCCTGCCCTTTGTAACCTGCAACAGACTATAGTAAAAATTTATTTCACCATACATTACTTGAAAACACTTTTTGTTAGGAACAAGTTGGCCACCATACTATACCTAACTAGACTAGAACGGAAGCATTTAGAGACGGATTCATACGAGTACAAGGTGTCCCAAGCAGACCTTCTGCTGTAGAATGAGCCAGAAAAATTGGCGTCTGCACATAGAAAGTTCAAACTTACACCGAAGGCGCACCAAGCAGGTTAGTTTTACCGTCTGAAATTTCAAGGCGTGGTTTTCTTCCTGTAAAATATTTGAGCAAAAAATTTGCTTCAGTAAAGGTTGGGCGCGTTCGCAGACGACAGAGTTATCGACGCCATTTACTTGCGACTTCTCTCGCTGCATCCATCTCTCGATGGATGCAGCGAGCAGACGACGCTCTCTGCTGTCTGCTCGCTGTGCCCGTTGGGAGATGGCGCCACAAGTAAATAGCGTTGATAACTCGGTCGTCTACGAACTCGCCCAACCTTGACTTTGGCAAGTTTTTTGCTTTAAATTTTTACAGGAAGGACTACACTGACTTGCTCAGTTCAAGTTCGCTGAAAGTTTGAGCTTCCTATGCGCAGACGCCGATTTTTCCGTCTCGTTTCACAGCGGAAGGTTCGCTTGGGGCACCCCGTATTTCAAGTTGAAACTCTGGACGAGAGAATGCTGTGTATGCATCTGTCCCTGTCCCTATGTAAAAGCAGAGTTATGACCAAAGACACGTCTCTTCAGTTGTTCTGGAACTAGTTATGAAGTTGCCGTGGCATAGCTATTGTCAGTGATAAGCTTAATACGACAAAGTTTGTCTCTTCACCGCTCGACCTCCAGTGCGAGTCAAACCTTTGTCGTGCCGAGGATGCATAAGCTTGAGTTAAGGTTATTCGAGCTCACATGTGGCCTGCATGTGTGCGTACAGGGTCTTCAACGCCATCTGTGAACAGCAGGAGCTTCGCGGACACGTTGTACAACAGGGCGGAGCCAAGGTAATGTACCAGCATAAAAAATAATTACCGAGAACATTGTTTATCAGGCACTGTTCGTTTACCGGCATCGCACAGTTCTGTGGTATCACAGAGAAAGACTTAACTTTAAATCAGAACGTAAACATAAACTAAGTTGTTCAAGATAGCTAAAATTATGTCTTTGCGCAAAACTATATGCTAAACTGCTAACCATTGGAGGCTTGCACACATTGGAGTAACAATGTGCGCCAACATTGAAAGGCGTGTAGTTGAATCAGCCTTTCAACTACGCGTGTGTACCCACTCTCGAAGCAGTTTTGTTTGACCACTCCTTTCACATCCGCCTAGGCCTTACTCAAACTGGCGGCCGACAACACCCCGAACGGTAAGTTCATCGCCGCACAGGCGCTGGCACGCCTCGGAATAACCATCAACCCCGAAGTCGCCTTTCCGGGTCAGAGGGTAAGCGAAAAGCAGTGCAAATTTCTTCTTTCATGGGTGGCGCCACATTGCAGTCACGGTCGCATCCCAACTCTCGTTGACTCCCCCGTCGCTTATGTTGAAGCCGTTAGGAAAACCTGGGAGCGCAAGTTTAAGAGGGGAAAATTTGGGCGGACAAAAACAGTCCTAGCCGGAGCAAAACTTCTCCAGAAATCTGTTTTTCGGTTTTAACAAATTTTGTTTTCTTGACGAAAACTGTCATTTATCGGTCTTTTGGTTCGAACCAATTTTGTAGTTTTGGCACAAACGGATGTTTATCAGTTAAGAGTGGAAGTTCTATGGCCTACTTACATTTCATGGGCCCTTTAACTAGTTTACTGAACTGAGAATTGAATTGAATTGATTAATTTCTTTTGGAACTAAACTGGGTTTGCCCGTACCGTTTGCAGGCTGTGGAAGTGATTCGGCCCCTGATGTCACTGCTTCACCCGGAGTGCACGGCCCTGCAGAACTTTGAGTCACTCATGGCTCTCACTAACCTCGCCACCATTAGTGAGGGCGTACGGTGAGCTACTGTGCTGAACGCTCCATCCTCAAAACAAATGTGGGATTTTGAAGGGCTTGGGCACAATTAAACAACTTCATTTTTCAGAAATGGACAAAAACAGCATTATCCTTTCCTGTTGAGAATGTAAGATGCACAGATGTGCACAAGAGAAAGTAAGGTGCACATGCACAAGAGAAAGTAAGGTGCACAGATGTGCAGAGACAAAATGGCAAACTGGGAAGTTAAACAAGATTTGTCAGGAGCAACCAACAGCACACTGTCAACATTGCTGGAAACGTCAAAGTTCAGCAGATTGGAAGATGGAGAATGCACAAGAAACGACGGCAGAACTCTTGGCTTGATGGGAACATGAATATACAAACCTTTAGAAGTCCTTTATGCACAAGCCATAGAAAAAACAAGAATCTGACATTCATTTTGATAAACAAACTTAATTTCCTACTTGTCCTACTGGACATTCACCTACTGGCATGGGACAGGGCTTGATCTAGCATCCTATTTTCACGAGTGCATGCAAACGAGAGGCTCGATCAAGCCACACGCTCACACCAGTAGCTTTGACGGCATTGCGTACGACGCATTGTAGAATATATTTCGTGGGTACCTTTCGCTGAACCTACAGGTCTCTTGTTCCTTGCAGGTCACACATCATTAAGGACGGGGGAATCACAACGGTGGAGAACTACTGCTACGAGGATCACGTGATGCTCAAGCGTGCTGGAGTTCAGTGCATCCTCAATCTCCTACAAAGCGAAGAGGTAAAAGAACACTTCACGTTGGGACAGGAATGGCCGAGTAAATTCGGAGGCTTGGGGAACCCTTCAAGGTACTCTGTGAAACTCCTTTGTTACTAGGAACCCCAGATTCCAATCTGTCTCTTTGCTCAATCGAGATATTTTCCCATTTTCGCCTCTTTTAAACATCTGGCCCGCACATTGACTCAGAACAAATGCCAAGAAAGAAAAAAAAAAAACAAACAGATTTTGACTAGAAATTCTTTTTCAACGTAGTCGGCGTCCCGTAGATTGCGTTTCAGTAAATATCTTGGCCCTACGTTATTGGCGTCCCTTTAGCTTCTGGCACGAGTGTCGATCCAACCGCGCACAACCCGCTCACACTAAGATACAACCGGATGTTGCATTTCGCAACTACTCGCTCCGCTTTCTCGGTCGTTTCAATTTCTGTGCTGCCACACTACCGACCAGGTGCTTTTAACGGATTGCCGTCGCCTGCAGCGACATGGCATACCATGCACCAAGAGCAGAAGCGCTCATGGGGATTGGCACGACCGCCGTCTGTTCCCGCAGGTCGTACGGATCTATGAGAAGGGAGACAGAGTCAAGTATCTCACCTTGTGCCTCGAGGACGAAGACTACGACACCAGCCAGGCGGCGGCTGGAGCTCTTGCCATGCTGACGTCCGTCAGCGATGTGGCGTGCCAAAAAGTCGTCGAGGTATTGTGGCAAGACTCTTTCGGGGGTTACCCTAACTGGCCAGTGCATGCCGTGCACCAATTTTTAACTATAGTTTACTTCACTTTATGTGCAAGCTAAAAACAAAGCTACAGACACTGGAATAGGGGCATGCTGCCCCAAATGGTGCTTGCACTGCATGCGCGCATGTGCTTAGCAGAGATGCTCAATGCTCTCTCCAGTAGCTTCCGACATACTTGCATTTAAAGTGAAATGGAGTGTAGACGGGTCAAATGATCAGGTCCAATTCACGTACACTTACTTTAGTTGATGCTGCCCCCAACATTTAAAAGTTTCTTGCCGGTGGAGTTTGACTAAATTTGATAAAGTTTGGATGACTTCGCCTAACTTCGAGTGCTCTCTTCTAAAACTTTTTGGCATCATGTTTGAAAACAAAAAAATGCAGCTGGATTTATTTATCTATACATATTGAGAACGGAGCCCTGTCCTTAACTCTGAAACACACAAAAAAGAAAATTGCAATTCTGTTAATTACAGCACAAAGCGACCTTATAAAAACCTGTCAAAAAATAAAATAAGAAACCTAGGACTTTTTATAATAGCCATGGGCTGCAGTAAACTGCAAATATGTTAACATTTCAGCAATATCAAACTTGGGCAACTGCCCCTCATAGCATTAGTGTTGATGCTTCCAGGTGACAGAGTTGAAATATAATTAATTGGACACTAAAATACGGAAAACGTAACGCTCCTCGCGATAAACCCGAACGGCACAGGTCAAGGACTGGGTCGAGATCTTCGGGGGTCTGGCGGCCCACAAGGACGAAGCCCTCCAGCACCGCGGCGTCTGCATCCTCCACAACCTGGTCCACTCGAAGCGAGACGTCGCCGAGAGGCTCGTCGGCAGCTCTCTGCTCGAAGTCCTCCTGGCCGTGACCCAGGTCGAAGGGGCGGCGGCAAGCGACAAGGTCCGCAAGCTCGCGCAGGAGACGCTGAACAAGGCCGAACAGTGGAAGCTCATCCAGAAGTCGTCCGAACAGGACGAGCCTCAGGAAGAGCCGGCAGACGTCCAGTAGTGGCTCGGCGAATCCCCGTGTTGTTGTGCGGACAAGTGAATCCTTGGGTGCAACGCATGTTTCACGCGTGCGACGACTGCTGCTTTGGTGCCGCGAGGCAAGACGGGCAGGCGAGATGCGCGTGTTCTTGCACGAGACACAAACTCTGTGTCGACGCCGTGAAGCCTGGCGTGATTTGGAGGCATTGCGTTTCATCGAGGGAGTTTAGACGATATTTAGTTTCGACTTTGTCCAGTTGCGATGGCACACCTTTCCCAGACAAATTTTCCATCCCCTTCGTACAAACGGCTCAAAGCCGCATTTCTATTAGCGATTACACTCGGGAACATGCTTCACTGAAAGCGGAACAAAGGCCGAGTCGGCGCTCCAGTGCCTTTCGAACAGTTTACTCGAGCAATTGTGAAAATTACAAAAAGTCTCCGTATATTTTATATTAAAAAAGAACAACTCTTAACTAGGTTTGACAAGCATGCCAGCTGCTTCCTTCCGTTTTGCTGCCATTGAAAAGTTGTTCTCGAGTTAGTGCCACAATTAGCCTCAAATGTGTCACAAACTTTGCGCCCGTCTGATCGAACGTGACAGAATACAACCATGTCTGCGTCCAGTTTCACCCTGAGCGAACTCACTCAGCAGAGGCCAGTGCAGGCTCGTTGCTTTGGATGGGGTTCCGCTGCACGTGCGTGTCTGTTGCGTGCCGTTGCCCCTTCCGAGGCAACGGCAAACCATGGCTCGTAGTTTGTTTTTGTTTTGTTTTTTGTGCAGTTGCCACATGGTGCGAGATGCACTGGGCTTGTTTGACACACCTACACCCGTCTACTCTGGAGCAGGTGAGACCCCCAGCGTAGGGCGACGCATTTCTGCCGAGTCTCCTTCGAACCGCCAAAAAAACAACAACAGAAGCCGTCGACGTGCATTCAATGCTATGCAAGAGTATATTTTCGTTCCATTTTATGTACATACAAAACAGTCGCAAAAACTCGGGGTGTGACAAGACCACAATATCACCGAAAGAAACCGGAAACGGAGTTAAATTATTCGAAGTAAATAAAGTTCTCCCATCCTGTATGTAAATCTCTCGTCGCAGTTTCTGATAGAGACTCGACACTCGTTTCACCAAAATCAATGAAACTCGCGATACCGCCGTAAAAAATATACAACAGCAAAAGAAAACAAACAAGACTCGTTTAGTCTACCTGCATTCGTGCTTACAAATGCGATTCTCCGTAAACGCATGTTTAGAAAAACACCGTTGTCGCAGCAAAAAGTACCTGTACGGGCAGTACAGTCGCGGACAGGAGAAACAAGTGCACAAACGCATTTGACCTCGCACATCTCCCATAGCGCCAAGTGAGTTTCTCCTCTCGCACGGTGCCATCATACTCCACTTGGCTTTCACTTCTCGCCATCAAAACCCCCACTTGACCTTCGCTTGGCTCTCACTTGGTGCCACTCTAGCTTATTTTGTCCACGAATGCAAGTTCGAGTGCTTCACTCTCGATTATCGTCTCCAGGATTAAGTACAAAGCGGTTGACGGCCAGAGTAACTGTAGAGAAATTGAGCCGATCCCGAGGTCACAGACGAGGAAATCACACAACTGTTGCGGCTTACTTTGCGGAGGGGTTTACATGGTCGCTGCTCGTGGTGCCAGGTTCGACAAAGGTCGCTCCGGCGCGGGGAAAGAGGTACGGAAGTCGCTTTCAAAAGGTTCTGCTGACACGCAAGCAGGTAGTAGCTGTTGTGTGTGTGTGTGTAGTGTTATGATTGTATAGGTGCAACAGGCACGAATAATAACACGTTCCACAATTGGCGACTCGCACGGACGCGATTCCGGTGCGCCTTTGACGGGGTGGGTAAAACCTTCGTGACGCGACTCTTCCGCAAGGTTGGTTGGGAAGGTGTACATTGTTTAAAAACGGGACTAGCTTAGATGTTTTAAACTTTTCGACAATCTGTACACGGGAAGAGGACCTTGATCTCGTAGCACACACATTGTTGGAATGTGCAACTAAAAAAACAAAAAAAGGGGGAAACGATCGCTCGGAAATGACCGTTGTTGGCGGTTTAGACGGGGGGCTTTGCATGCCCGAACAAGCGAAAGTGTTGTAATCCTGACTCGAGGGGAGCATTATGTTACAGGTGTTAATTAAAAAGGGAAAACGAATAAAAAAAACCGCGATCAAAGGTTTCGAGGCAAAGGACGGGGAAACATCCTTATACAGTAGCAACACATAATCTAGCTCTACTACCGGAGGAAAAAATAAAATAAAATTTCCGAGACACATGACTAGAAAAATCGTGCCTCCGGCTTGGGCTCGGCAAAACCGAAATCCGCGAGAGACATGCTTTCAAACATGGAAAGCTTCAAGTTACACAAAGAAAAGGCTTAAGGGTCATAAATAGGACAATCCTAAACTCGGGTACGATCGAAAACTTCACGAGATAATCTTATAAAATCAAACGGCTTTGATCCTCTTGTTGACCGGCGATGCTCTCTCGACGGAGGAAAGCGCGCTGCACACCTGGCGCCGGAACAAAAAAAAAAAAGGCGAGGCAAACCAGGGCCGCGAGCTATCCTAAAACGGGGAGTACGACAAAGTAAAAAGACGACGCTAAAGCAAAACGAATTGCATCTCCCGCCCCTCCAAGTAGTCAGTGTGATACCTGCGGTGTCGGCAGCAGGTTCATATAGAAGGATCCCTTTTTTTTTTTTCTTTTGCATAGCATTGTTCTTCAAAGCCAAATATAAACACATCAGCCCAGAGCACAGGACGCATCACCATCACCCCTCCATTTACGCACTTTCTCAACAACATTCTCTCTTTTTCACCGAGACCGCTTCCTCCGAACAAAACAGGAGGAAGGGTGGGGGGAAGGCTCAAAACGGAGTTTCCTTTTGAGCCCCAGCTTTTCCAGGACCCAGAAAGGCCACTTCCCTTATCAAATCCACACACCCCCCATCCCGCCCACCAGCTGCCACCGAGAACCAGCAGAAACGCCCAAAGGTGGCAGCACCTACCGCAAACTTTCCCAGTGTTCCAACGAACCCAATCACAACCCTGTGCGCTCTATACACAAAAGAAACGGCCCTGCTCAACCTCTTTTTCCGCGAGCCTCGCGACGTGCGCCGTTTTCTTAGCATTGTTGTCGTAGCGGTGGCGGCGGTAGAGTAGTACTGACGAGAGCCGCCTAAGAGTCAATCGAATTGGTGTGGGTGAGCTCCTTGTAGCAGTGCCGACAGACCGGGACGGGTCGCTTGGTCAGGTGGCCTGGTAGACACAGCCTCTTGTCTATGCAACGTATGCAGAACACCTCTCCGCAGCTCCAACAGTGAAACTGAAACAGGGGCATCTTCATCAGCAACAGGCCACACGTCAATCCACACGTTTGAGCAACTTCGTGCATGCCCCGTGAACCCTCTAGCGTGCTTCTCCACTGTGCACCAATACACCATGGGAAAGCGTCTACGAAGAACACACATAGAAGATCCCCCCCCCCCCTGAGAGAGCCCCTTCGCCTACGGGCACGAATGCATTGCGGTAAAGCGTCCCACATGCGTGAGGACATTCGTAAAAAAAATGTTGCCATCGTAAAATACCGAGCATGTGTCCACGTCGCAATAAGTGCCCTCCACCTACTTTTGAAACATTTGAAATATTCGCAACTCCAACCCGTTGCTTGCCCTCTCACGGACAAATGAAGAACCAGAGGATTGGGGTGGAGATGGTGACAGGGACTATCGGCCTTGGTGCTGCCATTACCGCATGGTTCTGGTCGGCACGTTCCGGCATCATGCAGTTCTAACGGAAAAAGCGAGTGCATTAAAGTAGGAATTGTTGTGTTTCGCTTCGCAACTTTTGAAAATCAACACACACACATTTTCTTAACGTCACCTGTGATACGCTCTTGCACCGACCGCTCCGTACCGGTAGCCAAGTAAATTAATTTTAGCACAGTGACCAGCGTCGGCGACCAGGTGCGCAGGAATTCCCGGACAATCTATCCCACTCTCTTCCGCCATCTTGTGAGTTACAAATAGGCAATAAACGCATCAAGTGCCTGCTCCACCAAGCTTCCGAGCTGACCGAGGTTTTGCTCTGCATCGTCTGCTTCTCTGTGAATCCAGTGCAAAGTGATCAAGCTTTAAGTTTGTGCGTCAGTGTAAAGCGGTAAAGCTTGACACCAGAGTGCCGGCGCAAAGCAGGCTTGACAAGAGTGGCGTAGCTGCTTGAAATATTGGGGGTTTTGCCAGACCTCTCTATTGCTCCTACACTGTTCCATCTGGCAAAACAACGGTCTACCTTAACACATGCCCTTTCTGCTTTTCTGCTCTTGGACCATATGAGCACTCATCCCCGCCGTTTTGTGACTATCTCCAACTTTTGCGTGGGTGCTTGCTCGGGATTTTATGGTATTTCCTCCACGTGTAAAGGTGCCATGCACAAGAAAGCACTTCAATAGTGAAACGCATAAACAAAGCATGCAGCCCACACAAGCTCCTAGCAAGTGCACCAGCTTCCAACCCTCTTATAACGCAACTTATCATTGTGTATGCTAAAGGTGACGAGCCCAAGCACATAGCTTTGGAAGGTTTGTCTCCAGCGTAACGCACGACTACTCAAGACTACTTTACGAACATCTGCAGTTGCAGTACAAGATGCGACGGATCGAGACAAAGCTTAATGAAGAGGTGCTGCTCTGGCTGCCCCTTTTCCTTAAAAATTACGGGGATCAAGTTAAACTATTGCACGAGCATGCACAGTACTTGGCTTACACAAGGGAGGCCTCTTAGCAGTACGCAATGCATGCCACAAGACGGCACGAAAATGAGGTCATTGCTAATGATAAACCGAAATTGAATATATGTAATTATGGAATTAACAGAAAAAGAATTATTCAAAGGGTCGTGCCGATCAATGAAAGCAAAATCGTGAGAAAAATCCAAATTTAAGTCTATCTGCAGAAATACCCCAACTGTTTTTAATCATCATCTTGTTCTGAAAATGACATTACACTCAGTTATAAGAAAGCTAAGGCGTGGCCTATTTGAATGGGGCAATCTCCCGACACGAATCGACTCGCAAAATAACACTATACCTCGGTGGAACCGAGAATCGCGGCAAGCTCGAACAAATATTTCCTGAAACTTGTCTCTGCAACTCTCGGCACAGTTGGTCCGTCGTTTCACCAGCATTGGCAACCTGCAGAAGCTGTGAGGAGCACCTCGGAATTCTGCCGGACGTGGGAACCGGCGCTGGATTGTTCTTCGAAAAGCCTCACCGTTCGTGCCCACCACGGCAGCATCTAGCCGTCTGCACCTAAAGGCTGGTTCACACATTTGCGACCGAGCGCGCTGTGCCCGCTCGTGACCGCTTACGACGGGAGAACCCACCGGCACCATCCATCGGGTAGCTCCAGAACACCTTTTGATCCGTGCATATAATTCCTAATTTTTCACGCATCAGTCTTTCACCGCGTGCAGTCTTTCACGGATAATGCATGGATTTCATCTCGCAGATGCTGTGAAACTAGGGTGGCTGGATCGCGTCTTCGACTGGTGCGTCTAGCGTCCCTTGCTGCCCATACATCAAAAATGGTCTCGAAGTGGCAACAGATGACATCACAGAAGCCGAAGTGTCACGCTGTTCATGTCGCAATCCTGGCAGTTGGTCGTAGAAATGGCAACAAGAAGCGGCGAGTAGCACCACCGAACACGAGTTTCGCTGTTGTCACGGCGTCCCAACTTGTGGCTGCCGCAGTTTCCTTGGACTGCCACACTGGAGAGCAACCTGCAGCAGAGCAGGCGTCTGCCACATGCACTACAGCTGTCGGGACGCCGGCAGGATTGCGACTGGCGACAGCACACCTCTACGATGTCATCAGGCGGAAATCGAGGGACCACTTTTTTGGACGTGTTAATCACACCAGTCAGAGACACGTTCCAGGCACCATAGCAAAACCTTCGGTCTAGTTATACGCGGATATCGGAAGTGTTCCGCAGCCACCTCAGAGATGGCGCCAGCATGCTAGTGGCCACAGGCGGGCAAAATGCACTCGGTCGCGCTCAACCACGAATACAGTATAGCCTCGTTACATAAGGTCTGGTTACAGCAGACATTCGATTCTAACATACCGATTTGTGAAGTTTGGTTGGTCTTCCCATCTATGTTGTTGAGCCAACTTCGCTTATTAAACGTTCTGTTATAACGTACGTTTGGGTATAATGGACTACATTAGTGAGTTTGTAAGTATTTCACCATTCCATTATATAACGGACTCTTCAACAGCAGTCGTTTTGAACATTACGCAGCTCTGGTCCGGTAGCGACGGCATCCATTTTGCGAAGTGCTGTCGTCGCACTAGGCGCCTGGGGAACCTTGTACGACCCAAAGTGCTCACTGATGACGATCGTCGGTACAGCTCAATAAAAAAATCGCCACGTTTCAAAGTTCAGAAGTTTTAATAAACCAGTTCTTCTTTGTTATCCATTCAGATTTCGTCAGTGTCCTGGTTAGAACAAACTTCAGTCATAACCAACCCTAAAAGTCTGTAGTAAAGAGCATCTGCATTGCGCATGCTCCTTTTACAACAGACCAAGATAACCATCACTATCAAGGTCTGTTATAACGAGTTTTATACCGTATGTTAACCAGCGTTAGAAAGACAAATCTTCCCGCGACACTACCTTATTTGGAATTTTACCGCAAAAGCACTAATGAAGAGGGCTGGTTAGCACACGCCGATGGGATGGTGCAACAGAACAGCAAAGAGGCCTCGCTGAAGTGGGGCAGAACAAAAGCATGATCCATGCAGGGCATTCATTAGTGCAAGCAGGCAACGGGGGGGTTACGAAGGGAGGACAATCCCACGGACCTTTCTCCTGAAACGATCGAAGGGCGTCGAACATAGGCACTCTTTGATGTTCCTGAACGACTTCCAGTCCAGGGCCACAGACTCAAATTCCTCCATCAGCTTCTGAACCACCGAAGAATCGAAACCATCTCCCAATTCTAAAAGTGAAAAAGACAACAAAAAAGTTATATAAAAGGGGACTTCAGATAGGGACCCTCTTCTAAGCATCTTAAAATGGGCACAGATCCTTTTATCAGAATGAATCCTGCACCTAGCCTCCTCTTTAGAACACAGGTTTTGAAACTGGGTTCCTAGGAACCTAGGGTCCCAGAATTCCCCGACGGATTCCCCAGGCTTCTGCCACCCCCAAGTAAAGCACATTTCTTGTTTAAGCACCACTTAAACGAGCTCCAATACTGTTTGCAAGGTCTGGTAGGCTTCCACACCAATCAAGAGCAATTGACATTCCTTGAAACAGAAAAGCTCGAGAGTCTAGGGAAGCCTTTGCCCAAGTGCAGGGTCCTTTCAAACACAACTCTTTCTATAAGTCGACTTACATTAATTTAACCTCGACGGGATATGCGAAATTGGGTCGAATTATCCAAAAGTTGAATTAAAAGATGCGCGTGAAATTCTGAATATCCAGCGGTTTAAATCAGGTGGGCTAACATTGTTATAATCAGCCGCCGCACACCGTTGCACGGAGGTGGCAGCGGCCGTGTATGTCCTACGGTGGCGGCAGCAGCTGCCGCCACTGCCATTGCAACACCACTGCTCCGCAATGGTTGTTTTGGTTGCGTGCGCCCCTGCCGGCAAACATTGCAACACTGCTGCGGAGCAGCGCTCGGTGTCTCAACCCATGTGCTCTCTTTTTCTCTCTCTTCGCAATGCGGCGCGCACTTTAAAATTTGAAAACATTTTTTTTTTGCTTTGTCGGGTGCAGTCGATCGCCAATCGTGGCCTACCGACCAACCGAGACGGGCACGGCAGGTCGAAATACGTAACCGATAAGTTATATTTTAAGATCAATATAATGTTGTTTTTTTTCTATAGAAATGTATGGGCTTTTGCCGGGATTTTTGAACAGGGTCGAATTAAACGATAAGTCATATTAACTGAGGTCGAATTAACGCAAGTCGATTGTACTCTGTTACAGGTCAGGAAAGGTGGGACCTGCTCATCTCGCAAAGCCCTCCACTCTTCCTGCTTTATGGCAGTATCGTCACTCATAGTACCAACAGTACTCTGCCTGGGGCAACTGCTTGCAAAGTTCCTTCCAGGACAACTCCTCTGCCCAAGCACAGGGTGCTACTTTGAAGCATGACTTGTGTAGTGCTAACACTCCCTGCACGATAACCCCTTTCCCAATTCTCTCCAGAAACCTTGCTCTCGCATAAAGGTATTTGTAGCATGCTTCTTGAGGTGCCAATACTTTTCAAGACAAACCCCTTACCCAAAACAAGGTTCTTTCAAGTACAACTCCCGTGGTGCTTACGCTCGCCTCTGCACAAATGGTTGCAAGATTCCCTCCAGGACAATCCCTCCGCCCAAGCACAAGGTTCTCTTGAGGACAATACTTTGTCCCAGCAACATCACAGAAAACATACAATCTTTACCTAATTTTCTATTAAGAACAAACCCTCTGCCCAAGTCTTCCGAAGTGCCCTCGGAGGCTGTTTTCCGACTAGGACAAGCCTGCACCACTCAAGTAACAAAAGCGTGTAAAAAAAAGTGGCGAATTACTAGGCAATTGTGTTGCATATGGGAACTGTTCTAACATCACAAACGTTTATATCGTCGTTTAGCAACACGTCTAGCATGCGTGGCATGTGTACCCTTGAGATGATAAACCTGGTGATCTTCCAGAACCTTCTAAGGCCTTATTCACACAGCCATTTCTCCCCCGTCCCGGCGAAAGTGTCGGGCGGCGTTCCCGCCAGGGGAAGGGTTTTCAGACTGGTTTGGGACCCAAATCCCGCCACCGAACCCGAAGCGCGCCGAAAGACTAAGTATGTTCTACGTCTCCAGCGCTGATGGATGACGGAGGGCACCGGAGTACTGCCCCTGCGGGGCAAGACCAATCCCAAAATAGGAAACTTGCGCTCAATCTGGCGGATTCTCGAAAGTTGGGTGACCAGAGGGGATAGACCGTAGCGTACTGCAGTGTTGCCAACCGTAGGGTAATTACCCTACTTGTAGGGTATTTTAGGCATTTTTGGTACATTGTAGGGTTGTAGGGCCGTCTGGCCATTTCCCCACCAAAAGTAGGGTATTTTCAGACGTTGCTTCTTCAACGGCGAGCATAATTCAACCAGCAAAAACACAGTAAAAAAAACTACTGTGCAAGTTTTGCATAGCTTTGCAACCCGTGTGCTGCCACACCACGACATCATGCAAAACGAAAGTATCCAAGTTGCAAGGCTTGCTAACAGAGAGCACCACACACTAAGATGGAGAGTATTGGAGAGCTGGAGCAAGTGGGGGAGGTGGGAGGAGTGGGAGTTGCGAAGAGGGAGTTTGGAGCCAGAAGAGGTATTTTCCCAGTGGACTTGTTCCCTCCAATTTTTCTCTGATGACTCTGGTCCATCCGACGGTCCTTGTTACACCTGCGAAACACGTGGTACCGCGGGCAAAACCACCCCGAGCCCACCAGAATCGGCAACCACCTGTTCAACTGGACTTCTCTACGCGTTGACGTAAGGTGTGCATGCTGCAAATAACCATATCTGGAACTACCACTCGTCCTGGGCGCTCTTTGTTATGGCGCGTTGCAATTAAATCTTCCCTTACCACGCCCATAGAGCGTCGATCACCGATGATCGACGAGTACGGAGACCGATTTCAAAGCTCCCGCGGAGCTTTCTGGCACGTTGTGCAGTCGGTAGGCTGTTTGAAGACTTTAGTTTCAGTTTCTAATTTGGTAGCTCGTCTTTGACGACAAATCGGCTCAACATGTTGGTTGGGGATGTCTGTGCGCTCGCTGCATCACTGTTGTGCTGATGATATAGATACACAGCGCACATGCAAGCATGGTGTTCTAGAATAACGTAGGAATGCGCCTGCATGCGTGAATGTTGTATGCGGTATCATCATAATCCATGCAACAGTGTTATTTGAACAAAGATTTGCCTCCTAGGGTAACATGTAGGGTAATAAGAAACATTCGTAGGGTAAAGTAGGGTTTTTTGGATGCTGGCGTGAGGTATTTTCGAAAAAATAGGTTGGCAACACTGGCGTACTGTGCTCCAACCCCCAATGATGAAGTCAATGAATCTCTTTGCAGGAAGGAGCGGGACGACGGGCGTGTTGTGCGATGTTTACGGCTCTTGAACAACGGGCATACAAAAATTTAAATTGACTGCCGAGCTGCTGCTCGAAATGATGAGACCACATCAGTTCCTTTGCGATAGATGTAAATGCGATTTTAAGGAAGAACAGCCAAAGAAAGGAAATACGGTGGTCGATCATTGGGGAAGAAATGTGGCATAAGGAGCGATTGATGTGAAACGTGCTCGCAGTGGGTCTAGTCGTTTTTGTTTCGAAACGTAGGGACAAATAAAATGCTTTCAGACATGCAAGATCGTTATCGCTAACCCAAACGCAAGCTCCAAGAAACAAAACAGTTGTGGCGGCGCCCATCGACGCCTGCTAAATTTGGTAATCGACGCCGCCACAAAGTAGTCACAAACAGGGGGTTACAAGATTGGTCGTAGAGATCAAGGGAAGTGTGAAATTGCACACGAAATTAATGGATTATACAGGTTATACAGTCTTACGGGATGCAAAAGTTAGATGCAGAATTTGAAAGATGCAGAAAGGTTTCTAGGCTAGGTGGCACAAGCTACTGCCCAATATGGAGGGCACAGCTGCCAGCATCCATTCATTCATGTGGCCACCGCCGGCAGCTCCCTCGCCGCTGGTTCAAACACTCCACCATCCCCGCACTGTCCCGATTTCGGCACAGCGCCGACGGCGCTTGCGCCGGAACGGGGTGAGGAGCCGGCTGTGTGAATGAGGCCTGACCCGCCTTGCCTAGCTCTCTTCCTGTCCTTACCCGTGGTCACATGACCTCCCTGTTACCCAACCACCGTCGTCGAGCACCTCGCCCCTCCTCTCTCATCCGTCAACCAATCACTGTCGAGCCTCGCGGTCATGCTTTTATCCAGGCTTCATTTCTGGGCTTCGCGAAATGCCAAACACCTAGCCAAAAAAAATGTGTTAAAAAATGACAATTTTTTTTGTTTGTTTATACGGGGTAAAGTTGGTCTGCCTTTGAGGTGCGGCAACACTGGTTTAAGGCCCGTTCACACTCTTGCGACCGAGAGAGACCGAGAGAGACCAGACCGGTTTTTAAGCCTCTTGCGATCTCTTAAGACCAGCTCCGCTGTACCAGCTCCGCTGCAGCGGAGCTGGTCCTAAGAGATCGCAAGAGGCTTAAAAACCGGTCTGGTCTCTCTCGGTCAAACTCGGTCGCAAGAGTGTGAACGGGCCTTTACACTGTAGCTGAGATGTTAGCCAGTGCAGTACCACAGCTAGGCTGGGATCTTTAACGTGCATCACGCAGTAGTGATACACAACCATAAGACAACGTCAGAGTCCTGGGGTAAACGCGATGTAGTGCCCCCGTGACAGTGCAGAGATTTTTTTATTCCCGGGTGCCTCGGCCCCGCAGGGAGGCAACGGGGGACTCACTGTAGTTTTGCAGCCTCATCTCGAGGTCCCTGACGTCCTGGTAGGCTGTGTCGTTGTCCCCGAAGCCAGAGTCCCGCACGCTCACGGCCCCCTCCGAGGCCGGCTTGGAGGAGCCGTTGGTCTCGAAGCCGTCAATCTCGTCCCCGGTCAGCGAATCTCCCATCACAGAATCCATATCCTTGCTCGGGGTGTCAGCATGCCCCAGGAGGTCCCTCAGCTGAGCTATGCGCTGCACCCCACAAGGGTTTCAGTCCTATTTCTGACCCTCAGCCATTTAATTGTCGTCTTCGAAATCAAATTTGTGGCCTTCAAAATAAATTTCTAACCACAAATAAAATGGGAGCAAAATTTTTAAAAAATTACACAAGCTTGATCATATTGACAAAAACAGTGATGTGATTGGGCCGAGTCGTTTGGGAGCACCCTCTGAGGCAGCCAGAAGTCCATTTTGGAGCAGTAAAAATCACTTTTGGAGCATAGGGACATGCTTCATTTTTATTCCTATCACAGCATATATGTGAAGATTCACGTGTCTAAAAGACGTCCATTTTGCCTTCCGACTTCTGTGCAACCTTTTATTAGCATCAATTGCGTGGCAGGTTTGATACCCTCAAAAACAGAGCTAGCTATATGGTTCTAAATAAAAACACCAGTAACAGTAACACAGCAACAATAGTTTTCCTAAACAGTGTTCCAGGAAAAAAGGACTATAATTTCTTTCACAATTCATGCACACAGATGAAACTTTGCACTGCATTCTGCCTCGCAACAGCCAGTATATACTGTAAATTTAATTTGTATTAAGCCAGAGGTTCAAAAGTTGACCCTTTTGGGTAGTGTCCTCCTCTGAAGTTTCCATCTATTGCTCTAGCTAGAACCTATATAAAGTTTGTAACTATACGAGAGAGCCGACATAAAAAAATAAACATAGAGAACGGACTATATATATCTTCTCCCAATACCAAAGAAAATATCCTTGCTAAATCTCAAATTTGAAAAAGAAAAATCTTTTGAATATTGTTGTCCTATTATATATACTACCCGCCATTTTATTAAGAAATTATGAGTTAAAAGGTAGAGTTGGTACATCAGCACTCACTGAGCTTTCTTTTTTTTATATAACCGACATTTGAGTGTATGACATTCCGCTCTTGAAAAGTGCCTTCCCCTTAGCACGTGGGCGTGCTGCGGCAAAGCAAGGTACGCAAAATCGCTATGCCTACTCCGCGGTTCTCGCTTCACTGCAGTGCACCGAAGTGTGGCGAGAAGCGCACGAGAAATGCTGCGAGACTTTCGAGTACTGTCAGTGTTTGGCACAGATACCAAATCGAGTAGTACAATAGTTGAGGCGATAACTGAAGGTTTTAAAAATTCGCACAAGCCTACCATAACGATCCGACCGTGTAGCGGTGCCTCCTCTCCGATAATTTTAGTATGTTTTGGCGCAAATTCATCATATTAGCAATGTAGCAAGATGTAGCAGGGTAAGCACTTTGGCACAGTTTGGCACAAATGGCACAGCAATCACATCACTTCAACGACCAGGGAGCACAGAATGAGTCCCACACAAACCACACACAGAGTGTGGTTTGTGCGGGACACACAAGATTTTTCGTTGTGCACCACAGATGTTAGCCAGGGCGAGACCAAGCGAACGAGCGGGCCAAAGAGGCGCTACCTCGTATCGCTCTTGCGCAGTGCGCAATGCCAATGAGGTGAGCGGTCACATGGTACGACGTCGCACTGCTCTCGCCAGCACGTCTTGCCGGGAGCGCAATGCCTTCAGAGTAGCTGTGCTACGCAGATAAATGCCTATGCGGAGCGCGAGTCCGTCCGCTTCGTTCGCAGGGGTTGTGGTGACGTCAGAACGCCCAGCTCTGCATGAAGGATACTGAGTAGACCTCAAGGCAGCTTGCTTTGAGATCTACCCAGTATCCTTGAGTCAATTTGGGTCCTCCTTGAGGTTTGAGTCCTCCAGGGGCTCGAACTTCAAAGTTTGATATAATATTACATTATAATGTTTACTTACTTATATATAAAAGATTATATAGTAAACATGATATATAACCAAAACATCATGCAACACTCCCAGCGTTTCACTCGTTCAAGACGCCGGTCCATGATGCTCGTATGCGTCAAAAGTCCGTAACAATTTTCTAAAAAAAAAAACAAGATAAAGCACATTTTGGGGTAAAAGTCAGCACTGCTATCTGTTGGGAGAGCCACGAAAGAGCCCGGGTCGTCCGAAACAGTCCAGTGTGCAAACAAGGGAAAGCAGACGAGCTAGGCTCGTCCAAAACGATTTAGGGTTGACTAAGGTGCCTTGAGCGCACGTTCGGCTTGCGCGCTTACTGTGCCATCACACCCACGTATCGAAACTGGTCCCGAAGTGACAACAAATGGCGTCGCAGGTGTCTGCCACATCCACCGCCGCCGCAGCGAAGCCGCCGGGATCGCGGCCGACGACAGCACGACCCTCGTAAGACGTCGTCGGGCGGAAATGGAGGGACCTCCTATGGGGTCGCGGTAAACGCACCAGTCGGAGACATAATCCAGCCGTCGTGCCGTGCCCTCGAATGTGGTTCCTCGATTTCCGCGCGACGACGGTGTAGAAGTGTTGTGCCATTGCCTGCTGCCGTTCTGGAGGTCGCACTCTGGCGGAGGTGGGCGCGGGAGACTCCCGTTCTGCTGCAGGCCGCTCTCCGACTCGACGGCTCAGGGAAGCTTTAGCAGCCGGGACGCCAAGAAGATAACACTCGCATTCGCTCGTATTTTCTGACACAACTCGTACGGCCGAACGCCGGGAGTGCGAGGTTCAGCCACACGAGACAACTGCTCCTACGAGGTTGTTTGTTGCCACCTTGGGACAACTTTCGATGCGTGGGATTAACCCGCGAGTCTAAAGAAAACGAAAATTAGGCCACCGTGTCCGCCACACTTCCTGCTCACTGGCACGAAGAGCATGAGAGGGCGATGCGAACGGGGACTGATAACGCTATCGCATTCCACTCTTAAAAGCGAAGCTTTAGCGGCCTCCAAGTGTTTTGGAGCCAAGGTCTCGGGTATTTACGCAATCATAATCTTTTGCCCCTTTTTTTTGCTTTTGTTTGTAAGACAGAAGCAGAACAATGCCCGACCTTGGCCAGGAGCTGCACATGATCCTCGAGGCTGAGGATGTGATCCTTTGTGGCAGCCAGGATGTCACTCAGGGGCTCACGGGGGTGCACTCCGTTCTCAAAGCGGTTGTACATGCCCCGCCAGAACCTGCACGCAGGGAGGGAACCGAGCCTCAGAGACGTACCATCTCAGCTGCTCAAGCAGATACGGAATCGAGTCGCCGGTGGTTAGAACCTTTCTCACGAGCACGTCCGGTTGCAGTTACTGACAAAAAGCAATGAAGCTGCGCTGCATCGACGTTTTAAGGTAAGTCGCAACACCGGTTCCTTTTCCAACCCGCAAAAAGTAGAGACCAATCCATCAAAGTGGCACCAATCCCACGCAACATGCACCCGACATACAACAAGGCACGACGAGCAGCAAGGGCCCGAGTCATCCGTGCACAGTACGACCATTTCCGGCGGATGCCTTTTGTGCAGATCGGCTGCATGTGCGCGCGCAGAGGCGTCGGAACTAGTTGACAGGTGGGGGGGGGGAATGATGGGGATGGTGAGGGGGCAAGGGCGATTTTACTCCTCCTGCATACTGTCCCCATTATATATTTTTTTAAATGTCCAGGAAGGGGGGGGGGGGAGGGGGGGGGAGTGCCTTCTGGCCCGCCCCCCCCCCCCGCCACCGTGCCTGCGTGGTCGCTTGGCGAGAAGGATAGACCCCCAACTCCTCGTTCTGTCTCTAGGTCAGACCGCGGCTCTCTCGAAAACAGGTAGGCAAAGCATAAAGGACCGTTTCAGCCCACACCGTCTGCGGCAGTACACCGGCAAAAAGGCTTTGGCACAGTTATGTTCCCGGTTCAACACTTTTCCTCACGGCAAAGTTTAAGGCAGTGACAACATGCAGTGCCGGTGTCGAGACCAAATAAATTAGAATTTGCGTACTTGTTGCTGTAAATCTGAAATGCAACGGTAGTTAATCGATCAAGAATGTAACTAAGGTATGAACAGTTACGGAAAGTTTAAAGGGAAACTGAAGCGGTTCTGTATGCGAGAAAAAAACATTTCAATCGTCTTCGTTTCGCCTTCGGGATCGCTAATATCGAGATCATTTTTATATTTTTGGTGCATGGAGGCTGCAGAAGATCAATTTCAAAATACCGCTCCTGATATGACGTCACACTCCTTCCCGGAGTACGACGTCATTTCAGCTTGAGCGGCTATCAAAGCTATGCACGAGCAGCTATCAAAGCTATGCAAGCGCACTCTTGCTGCATTCAAAAAGGTCAGAAAAAGACGTCACGACTAGCATCAGTGTGGGGGAATACACCTGGCAAGCTTGCAATTACACGCGCTGGTCGGAGGTTTTTCGTGTTTTCTCGCGTTTAGTTACATCTTCGGGGAAAACAAACACGACATTCAGGTTCACAGGATAAAAATACTCTAGAATTCACCTCTAACTCGTTTTCTTCAAGAACCTCTTCAGCTTCTCTATAATGCTACTTGGGAAGTATCTAAATTACTGAAATTGTAGCCGATTACCGTTACAAACACCTTAGATCGGTTACTAGAGAGCCACAAGCGCCGCGCAAGCCCACCTGATGGCCTTGCGGAGCGAGGGACGGATGGAGCACCTCCTCCGTGTCAGCCCTGAACAGCGGGTTGATGTACTCCGAGACGTGGTTGCTCAGGTAGCCCCACAGCGAGTAGGTTTTGGAGCTGAGCCTGCACACCCGTCGGAGGGAGAAGCGGGTCAGTGCCCTCGTCACGAGACTCACGTGCATCACAGCTCCGGCTTGTCCGTCTCCGCCCGACCACGCGTGGAAAAATTGAGCTCGACCTGGTGCCGTCTAACCTAACCAGGAAGCCCGACGGTAGCAGCTGACGTTTCATTGAGAGCCCTGGCTTCTTCAGGACCCAGGGAATCGCTAAGACACCTGGCAGACTGTTGGCTGCCACTCTGAGGCTTGTTCGTGCCCGAGGCTCCGGAGAAAAATTTTGCTCTCCTTAGAACTGGGGTTCGCAAAATGTTAGTCCTCAAGAAACCCCCTCTGTATCTAATGGAAGCCGAGGGACCCTTCCCGATGTCGGCATTGGTGACAAAGAAACGCAGATGCTTACGGACGTTGTAAACAATAAAGTCTAAGCTTGTACTTTCATGCGCGGTGATCGATACAAGTGACAAAACTATCAATTTTTGTGTATCAAGTACCCACGATAATGCCCTCGTGACAATGAAAGGTACTGTATAAATAAATAATGAATAAATATAAAGGGTGCTTCAACTAAAGAAAAACATTTTACTTAAATGGCCACTCAAGTGCTTTTTGTACAAGCCTGTTTTTGATGGCATGTTGTTTGTTGGGCTTTAGTCAATAAAAATGACCAGTTCTAGATGGCAAGACGTGCAGTAAACTTGCAGCAATAGAAATTCATGCGCACTATTTTCTCTTGGGGGAGCCATAGTCGGGTCACTACCACCTCCATAAAATTTGACCAATGAAAATCAACTTTGAGGCGGAATTAGATCTAAATATGTGGCATGTGGCCTATTTAGGCGATACTAAAGATAACTGCATTGTTTTCTTAATACAGTGCAATCCACTTATAACGATACCACATATAACGATATACCGCTTATAACGATCCGTTTATGAAGTTTCT
Organism: Ixodes persulcatus; assembly: GCA_013358835.2. Lineage (NCBI taxonomy): Eukaryota > Metazoa > Arthropoda > Arachnida > Ixodida > Ixodidae > Ixodes > Ixodes persulcatus. The sequence continues at coordinate 583,354 of JABSTQ010010733.1, forward strand.
AGACTAGAAATGATCAGTTTCTAGTCCAAAACAATACAACGATAATAGGTGATAATGATTCATTTTCGGCTTTTCTCATTATTGTTATAAGTGGATCGCACTGTATGTAAGACGGTCGAGGGAATCCGAGAAACACAAGATGGTACTCCGGGGAACTCCAAATAAATCCTGGGAACCCAGTTTGAAAACCCATGCCTCAGAGTGAGGGTCAGCCCAGGCTGTTCAAATGCCACAAGAGAGAGAAGGGGGGGCGGGGAAGAGAGAGAGAGAGACAGAAAGAAGGGGGAGATGGGCACCTCAGGTCCAGGCGGTCCTTCTCGCAGTTGCCAACAAAGGTGCCGAACTGGCACGAGTAGACGTGGTCGTGGATGGTGAGCAGGAAGCGTTCGTTGAACTGGAACGACGAAGGGAACTGGTGGGTGAGCTGCCAGACGGCGTCCACAAACTGGGTGAACACGGGGGCCACCTCCCGCACGTCCCCCTGCACCAGGCCGCAGCGGTCCGTGAACTTGTGCCCGAACGAAAGCCAGTCCTTCTCCACCAGAGCCTGGGACCGGAAGACCTCCGTTGAGGCCGAGGGAACTAGGCCTCTCGTGACGCACTCAACCATCAGCAAAGCACGAGGTCATGCGACGCAAGGTCACGGGACATAGTGACATAATGTCATGTCACAATGACATCTACTGACATCACAATACCACGTCATGGGTCACCAATAACATCAGTGTCACTGTGACCGTCGAGAAAGCGTATCGTCACGTGATGGAACGTCGGGTCACGTGGCGCGACACAATAACATCGGTGTCACGTGGTGAGACAGTCGGGTCCTGGAGGGCCCATGGCAGCCATCACCGTATAAAATGTGCCGACGTGGTATGTGGCTGTGTACGAAGCCGGTGCAAGATGCCGGTGCAAGATGCCGGCACGAGACGCGGGCACCACCAGGGCGCCACCCACCTGGAAACCCACGATGGTGCGGTAGTAAGGGTCGAGCATGAGCCCCGCGAGTGAGCAGGTCTGGGCGGTGCGGTCCCAGCCGTCCGAGCAGTGCACTACCACGCTCACGCCGTCCTCCACGGCCCGGGCGATGAAGTATGACGTCTCCATGATGGCCCGCACGTGGCGCAGCCATCCGCTCGACTCCAGGCCATTGAGGAACGAGTTCATGGTCGGCTCACTCAGCTCGCACGCTGCGGGCGCGAGGAGCGGGAAAGCACCGAAGAAACGGCATTATGGTCAGCCCTGCATCGCCGGGTCCTACGTGCCAAACCAACAAAGGGCATCTGGGACGCCCCAGCAAAAGACTGAGGGTTAACTTCCCCACCTTCCGAAGTGCAACCGAAATCTCGGTTGCATGGCCCCCTCTCTGCAATAAGCTTCAGTCAGATTACGGGCACCTCGGCTGATGCAAAATATGTTATAGTTGAGGCCATGCAAGCAAAGACTGACACAAAAAAGCGACCTGGAAGCGACGTCGTCGGCGTCACGTGACGTGGCACGTTGCGTTACGTGTCGTGTGGCCACGTCGCATGAACCGTGCAACACGAGTCTGCAAGTATAAGTTGCAGAAATCCTTATTCCCTCACTTCGACGTAATTGTGATTGTGGTCGCTTTTTATTGTCGCGTTTGAGGGAGGTGGAGCAGGTAGCCCGTTCCAACTCTCTCCCTCGCAATACCCTCTTTCTCATCTCGTTTGGGGAGATCTCTTCCTCCTCTCTCGAAAAACCAGTCGGCACGAGGCAACATGCCTGCCCGCATCCGAGTCGGGGCAGATTTATTGGTCAGGCTTAAAGGCCACATGCAAAGGAAAAAAAAAACTTTTTTTTTTTAAACAGGCTAGATGGAAAATGAATATTATAAAATGAATTTACAACGAAGAAACAAAAAATTTAGAGCTATACTTACGCCGCAAAACGAATTTGTAGTTGGCGCCCGCGGGAGCCGCCACTGGTCACGTGGTAGGCCCGTGCGCTACCGCGCTCCGTCGCCGCCGCCGCAAAAGTCACGCCGCCGCCGCACGCTGAGCGTTGTGCGACGCCGCTTCAACGCGTTTCTCCACGCCGCCGTCGCCGCCGCCGCACAAGTTCGTACGCTTCGGGGCGCCGCCGCCGTCATCTGACTAAAGCACTGAATAAACATCTGACCGGCGCACAGGTCTATCACGTCTGCTTGCGCTTTTTCAGGAGTTTCCTTTGGGCTCTAAAAGTTACTTATTAATCTTAGTTTTTTGTTATACTTGAAACAAAGATGAATAAGTTACTTTTGGAGGCCAAAGGAAGCTTCCGAAAGAGCGCAAGCACCACGTGACAAATAAGGGCCAGTCACGTGACAAATAAGGGCCACTTTTCCGCGGCGCACGCGGGCGCCAACTACAAATTCGTATAGTGCCGTAAATATAGCTCTAAAAATTTTTTTTCTTCGTTGTAAAATTGTTTAATGACATCCTTTTTCCATCTAAGCTGTTTAAAAAAAATGTTTTCAGTGATGTGATTGGCCTAAGCCATTTTGGAGCACCTTTTGGAGCAGCCAAAACAGTGTTTTGGAGCAGCGAAAGGGGCCTTTGGAGCAGCCAGAATAGTGTTTCGAAGCAGCAAAAGTGGCTTTTGGAGAAGCCAAAACGGTGTTTCGGAGCAGCAAAAGTGGCTTTTTGAGCAGATATTCTTAGAAAAATAAAAATATTTGTTCTAAGTGGTGGACAAACGAAAGGCACTTTGTGCTGTGTTGGGACGGAACTCGCTGTTTGTGTTTTTACTGCTGAGACATCCCACAAGTGTATTGTAAGCGTTGCCGAGCAATACCGAAAAGAAAGCGTCCCGGCTGGTGCCTCTGTCGTAGTCGGTATGCAAAATGTAACTGTCCAGCATACGACAAAAAAACAGTCCAGTGGCGCGTGCTTGCCAGGCCGGAAGGCAAGAACAAGCTAAACACACAGAAAAAAAAAAGAACCTGAGCGCATGGATACGTGACATCGCGAGCCAGGGTCAAAAAGTTCTTGGAGCACTTTGTGCAAGGACTGAACTCGAGACAAACAAGCGCGCTGTGCGGGTTCAGCATGCAGACATTGCCTTTTTCGCTTTAGCTCACTTCTCTTCACCAACTTTCTTTCGCTGAAGATTTTTCACTGTATTGGGGTTCTCTCGAAAGAAAGCCCACCGAGAGAAACCTAGGTCATCAATATTTTGACAAGCAGTCATTGAGTTAAAGAGGGATTTTTGTATTAGAGTATGATTTAAACAAAGAGAGGAATGTCGATGAACAAGTTTAGAAAGCGCCATATCTGCAGCGACGTGAGGACGGCAACACCCAACGTCGCGCGACCACGGTGATTGTGGTGGCGCGAGCATTTCAGCTCACAAAGTAACTCTCGCCGTGCAAAAACGTGGTTTTGTTTCACAGCACGACGGTATTGCTGGCATCCGGCACACTAGCGTCGGAGCGTCCGCACACGCCCGTGTCTATCATTGAAAAAATTAGAAAAAAGACGCGAGACGAGATTCTTGAGACGTCATGGGCGCGAAACGCGAGACGGCGGGAAAAAACATGCAAGACCGGATGGACGATTGACGCAGGTTACTTTGTGTCAGGAGGCCACTTGCACCACCTAGCTGACGCATGCCCAATTACGGTTCTCAGTTTAGTTTCAGTTTTGAAAGGCGACCGAAATCGGTCCTTTGGCGCAGGCTTGGCGCAGATTACCCATATTTTGGCAAAATGTAGCAGGATGTAGCAGGGTTAGCCCCTAGGCGCAGTTTGGCGCAATTGGCGCAGCAATCACATCACTGTGTTTTTTTCCTTTGCATGTGTCCTTTAAGGAATGGGGGGGGGGGGGTAGGCATTTGGTTGGCGGGGTGGGGGTTGTCTACGGAGGGATGACGTTATGGCCAAAGCATTGCCCAGATCTATTTTGTGGACCCGATATTTGCTATGTCAGCAAAAACTAAACTTTTGGCTGCTGTATATAATCTTTTTAATTAAAAAGACAATTGACCCTAGGTGGTTCAATGCAATGGCCTCCCCCTGAGATCCGCCCATGATTCGAGCGGCAGTGGGTGTTCCCTCTTGGAATTGATAGACGACGGATGCGTGCTGTTGTTGGAGGACAACAGCACGCCGTCTTTTTGGCTCTTAGGGTCACGGTAATTCAAGGCCTATGACCGCAGTGTGTTTGGGGAACCCTTACTTTGATAAGCAGCACTGGATCTGGATCATCAACTGGTACCACATTACTACTAGTACTCCTTGCGACGGGAGAACGAAACCAGCGTGGCAACCATACCCTTGATAGCGTGGCCGCACGACGGGAGTGTTCTTTCTGGGCTCAGCCCTGTACATAACTTCCCAGGCAAAAATCAGCCCACTTCCAACTCGATTATGGAACTGGAAATGAGGCAGTCCAGCTGGGTCCAGCTGGACTGCCTCATTTCCAGTTCCATAATCCAGCTGGAAGTGGACTGATTTTCGCCTGGGCTGGGCCCCCCAAAGTGGAAACGCTATTGCACCAATGTTAATGACCCTATAACCTATTTTGCATACGAGAGCTTCATCAGGAATGACCAAAAACAGGCTGCAAGTGTCCTCACTTTGCATGGTTAGCGCTCAGAATAAACTAACTATAACAGCGGCTAGAGCTGTGCACCAATCAAGAATTTTAATCGATGAACCCGCAAACAATTTGCCAATTAATTAATTGGTTAGTGAGTCTAATGTTGAAGCTGATTGAGACCATTAGAGTTTAGCAAAAAAAATAAAAATATAACATTAGTATAACATTGGGGAACACAATGGTTGGGATTTGTGTAGCTCTGGCGATGCAGAGCTACACAAAAATGAAGTCATTCAAAAGTACATTTAAATGACTTTAAATAAAGTCATTTCATGTCACTTATTGGTTTGTTTTGCAATTATGGGCTGATAGCCTAAGTGAAGGAGAGGATAGAAAGAAATGTATAGGCTACATTTCCTTGCTGATGCTGAGTTGCCAGCAACTATCATAACATACCAAGAGATAATTTTAGGGCCTGTTTTGTCCATTTTAAAGGTTGAGAATTCCTCCTTGAACATTAAACTAAATCCCTCTGAGCAGCTCTGGGAGTAAACTATTACTAATTATTCAGTACTGCATGCACACCGGAAATCCACTTCAGTGCCCCTTAAAGAAACAGCGAGTGAGGGATGGGCACTCACTATCAATGAGCTTCTGCAGGCTGTTGCGCATGACATGGATGTTCTCAATGCCAAAGAACTGGAACTTTATGTTCTCGTAGAAGTTCTCATTCTCGTAACCTTTCCCAGCTGCCTTGTTAGCCATTGCATTGATCTGCCAGGAGAGAACAAGTGCTCCTCAGTGTGTGCTCACAAGCCAGCTCACTTGTTCCCGGAATGCTTCACAACTTTAAAATTGTACGAAATAAAAAATATAAAATTATGAAAGTGTACTTTACACAGGCACTACCAAGAAAGACAGACTATAACATAGAACCCCCAAAACCAAGAGTGATCCTGAAACCTCTGCTCACAGTAGTTGAGATTGTTTCCAGCATTCGGCTGGAAGTCAATAGTGTTAACTCAATGCAGCGCACCATTTAAGATCAACTAGGGTGGCATCTGCATACACATTGCATGCATAAGTATCTAAATTAATTCAAGGCTCAAGACCAATGTGGTATTCATTCGATTACCGCGAAGCATGCTCCGAAGAGAGCAGAGAACAGCCGTACCCGAGGTCTTGTGTCCACCACATACATGAATTTAGAAGTAGGGTTTGACTTGAGGATGCAGTTGAGCAGTTGCTCGTCTTCCACGCAGCGAGCCGAGAACCCAGACAATGGCTGACTGCAACGGCAGATCGCCGCCTGAAGGAAAGGACGTGAGAGTCAGGGCAGAACGTAGGCAAGCTACAAGGGCCCGTTTTCAGATCGTACCACAACTGCCAGGATGATAAATACTGCGCCGTTGTGAGCGTTTTAATTTCTCTCAGTTGAAAAGACAGTGAACTCCCCAGAAAACATTTTTTTAAAGGCAGCTTAGTACATGTCACACCCTCTATAAATGGCCGTTTTCAGAAAAAATTTGTATATAACTCTTGTACAGGTCGCACCTACATATTTGTATGATCGGCGCGGCGAAATGGCAAGGAAATGGACGCACATGTGCATTATGACTGCAATATATGCGCAAGCAGTGGTGGAACTGACAAATGGTGATTTGGAGCAGCTCATGTAGCAGAAAAAAAAAGGGTTTTGGAGTAGAGATTCTCACTTTTGGAGCAGACAATTGTGAGCTTTCATGTTAAAAAATTTTAAGCACAATCTCTTTGAAAGTTAGCCTGCGGAAAAAAAATGCAGTTGTTGGAGGGTTGGGAGACCATTTAAAGTGTCATACCTACAGGGGACCTAACTGCTACAGATATTTATTTATTCGTTTATTGAACAATCATACGCCGGTAATTTTTCAGATGTCTCAATTAACCTATTAGGAGTTCCGATGGCATCTTTCGGTCTGTGTTTGATGTAAAAATATGTTTTTGACTACTTTGTAGGGTTTGTATCACGGTGACGTGCCTGTCGCAGGTTCGACATCAAACTGACACACTGTGTTTAAAATAATGTGTCTCACGCTGCCCTGCCTCTTTTTCAACCTGCTACTGTTCGCAGAGCGGCTAATCAGAACACATAGCTACTCTAACTGATCACAATAAGTAGCACTAGCTATTTATTGCAATAGATGTGAGCAGCATTTGCACAAAAATTAATAACTCTTCATTAGGCATGTTCAAACAATAGATTTTGAGTTCGAAGCATATTCAAAGTGAACAGTTGTTGGAGCCAAATATATTGAATCGAATATTGCATAGTTGCTGCACCATTCACCAAGTTTTTAACTACTGTTACACCATGCTTAAACGAAAATTCAGCTGAACTCGCAAAGGTCGTTCCCAAGCTTCTAACTGCTCACTCACGAGCTCTGTTAAATTTCATCAAGCTATATTTACAGACTGTGGCCTCGAAAAGTCCAATACCTACATTGAGATGTCAAGTAAATGACAGATCCGACATACTGTAAACGACTTAATTTTCGCGGGCTCAAATTTTCGCGAATCAGACCAAAGCTGAAAATTTGAAATTATTTGCGGGTTCTAATTTTCGCGAATCAAGTGTAGCTTCCGTAGTGTTCACATATTGCCCGAATTGTTCGCGGGACGTATTTTTCGCGTTTGTAGGCGATTCGCGAAATTTGCGAAAATTAGGCCCTCGCGAAAATTTAGTCGTTTACAGTAAAATTAAAGCCTATAAAGGAGCCCAGCCATATGTAATTGAGGGGATTTATAAATCTTGCTATATGAAAATAATTTCTTCACTTCTGAATTAAAAAAAAAACAATAAAACGAGCATAAATAATTAACACGGGTTTTTAGAACATCCCTGCCTAACATATGCCTGTACATAGTAGCCACAGATAAATTTTGAATATTTTACTACAATATAAATATCCACAATCCTAACATTTTCCTTATTTTTGTTGTTGTTTTAGTACACTAGGCACGCGCGTGCATCATACCACTTTGAAGGTGTGTTTTTCACTTAAGCATACCTGCCAAGTTTGGAGAAGCCAAATCCGGGAGAATTTCTAAACAGGGGGCAGATGCTCTTGAAAAAAAGTATTGACAACAAATTTACACGAAGACAACTTCATTACATTTATATTGCACTGATCATGCTAGCAAGATACAGCTGGGCCTTGCTTTCATTGCGGCCGTCTGTTGAGACAGAAAAAAACCCTTGTTTAAGTGCGGGGAGGGGCGGTAATTTGGATTTTCCGGGAGATTTTTCTGTTAATCGTAACAAATTGGTCAAAATTCGAGAAGCTCCAGGGTAATTTGGGAGACTTGAAAGGTATGCCTAAGTGCGCGGCTGCGCTGCGGCGAAGCGAGTCGCGAGAGCGCAGTGTCAGCCCCGCAGGTATCGCTTCTGCGCAATGCAGCGGTGCTTAGAGAAAAGCGCACTCAAGGGGGCTAACCCGCCGCAAAAAAGGCTTAAAAAAAGTATGAATACTGCAGTTTTATTCTCAGGCGAACATCATGTACCGCATAATTTGAAACTACCATTCAGTAATTTGAATATTCGCGCAGCTTTACTCCTTGCACATTTCTTAGGCATCCGAAAAAACAATAACTGTACTTGATTTTCAGTGGCATCGCCAAGAATGCTACGTGCCAGACCCTTTCAGTTTTCTTTCTGAGATCAGCTCTATTTTGGTGCAGACATGGCGCAAATTGTGCACAAATACAGCCTTTGGAGCAGCATCTAGCAGGTTATTCATTTTGGCGCAGTTGGGCGCAAATGGAGTAGCAGTTTCATTACTGCGAAAGCAAGGTTCAATATTCTCGTCAACGAATCGAACGAGAAATATAACCCCAGTGGCAGATTTCTGCAGTTAAGGTCTATACTTGTAGAAAAAAAAAATGCATACAAGTCGCTTTGTTGTATAAAAAGCACCGATGAGACTTTTTCAAGGAAATATGTGACTTATAAATTAAAAATACAGTATGTAACAAAATTAAACCTTCACAAAAAAAAAAAGCAGCTGTTAAAGGGGTACGGAACTTAAATTCTAAAGCTTATTTCTTGGCTTTAACGTAGTATAGATACCAGTAGAACCTCAGAAACATCAATACTTAGTTGGAAAATGCAAGAAAACATATTTTAAAGTGAATTAAACAATAACCCAAAACCACCTGAATGTTGGTTATGAAGGTTCAATGGAATGTTGTGACGGCATCGGCCTTTGACGGCAGCGCCACTATATGGGAAGTACACTCACTAGTGTGAAATATTATCTCAAATCGTGCAAGAAAAAATTATGGGTCCTCGAAAAATTCTGGAAAAAATATATGTTGGTGGAAAATGTCTGACTAGAGCAAAACTGCAAACCAGAACTACGGAAATTTTTTTTGTTCTTGAGTTTTGGGCTTCGAAAGGGCAAAAGGTAGGTCTTGCGATTTTTGCAGTTTTCACTAGTGACACATTTTGGAGTCTCGTAACGTTTAGATTCTCTTTTTTACACCAATGAGAACTTTTTTTTTATCTTAATACTTTATATAGAAGGGTTAAAGTTCACTAGAGATGATTTTGTTATTTTGTTTTATAAAATAAAATTCTTGAATCCTGCATCTTTGACAATAACGGGCGAAGTTTGAATCGAGCTAGCTCTCGATGTACAACCAACATTGTTAATTTAAGTATAGTTTATATAAAAGAAACGAGAGTTTTCATAAAATGTGGTTGGCGAAAACAAAGCCACACTCTGTTGTGCCAATCAAATTCAAAACATGCCCATGTTTTCCACTCACAAACTGCCTCACTTTTTATGGGAGACACTCAAAACAACAAAAATATGTGATAAAGAAGCTTTTTGAGAGACGGTACCACCATTTCGGAAAGAAAGAGCAAAAGAGCGGGTCGAAACGAGCGCGGGGGCGGCATGTCGGGCGATGCCCTCTGTCTGACAGCAAAACGTTAAAATGTTTTGGGGGGTGTCAGTGTCCCTTTAAGTTCATAGGGGAGACAGAGCAGGGGTTAAACCCAAACCACACGTACCATGTTCTTATTGAGGTAAGAGAGAACAGGCAGTCTGCCCTTGCTCCGGAACTGACTGCTGCCCACCAGAACGGTCTTGCTCGCTACAGATGGGACATACAGGTACCGCGGATAGGTGTCGCATATCTGGAACGTGGCAGAAGCGATCCGTAAAGGGAAAGGAAACCACTCTGCAAAACACATTTCTCATTCTAGGAATGTGACAAGTAGCATAGTCTCGGACGGGGCAAGAACGCAAGATCAAACACATTTTCTTCCGCAAACTCTGGTCGAATTTAAGGTTCGACATTTAATCTCGAGGTTCGATGTCAAATCTCGAAGATCGACTAGTCCAGCGAATCTTCAATCTACCGATAAAATTCAACAATTTTAAAATTCCAAGAAACAAATCATTCGCAACTTTTTATACGGTTTGATAATGTAAAACAATGCAGTGCAATCTACGATACCACATATAACAATCTATTGCTTATAACGATCAGTTTCTAGAGTTTCTAGACTAGAAACGATCAGTTTCTAGTCCAGATACAACAACAATCATTTATGACGATTGAAATTTAGGGTTTTCTCGTTATCGTTTGAAGTGGATTGCACTGTATGCCCAATAAATATTACATTCCTCCTTCATCAGCTAGTGTTAGTAGCTTGTCCATCACCTGCTTTCTTCCTTTGATAACACTTCAACACATGCAGAGCCAGAGACCGGTGAAAGACAACAAGCACATGCTCGAGGCAGAGCGTCCTCTAAGTTTCTAGCCTATTATGGACTTTAGTTTCTATCATTATGAATAGTCACCAGATAGCTTGTTTTCTAAGCATCACTAAGAGAGCTCCCAGTCATTCTAAAATTGTCAACAGTGACTAGCCACCGATATTCGTCCATAAACTGCAAACCGTCGGTACACCACGAAGCCCCTTTCACTTCTCCCTCTCAAACGAGAACATTCCCAAAGTCCGAGAACGTAGACATCCATTTGAAGAGGACTCGGAGTAAGAGGTCCCCCCGGTTTTGAAGCAGTTAACGGTGTTGGGGAGGCAGTACCTCGTAATCTTGGTTGATCTTGGTGGCGGCCCAGTAGTTGTTCGGGACGCCCATCCTCAGAAATTCGGACTGGAAGTCGAATTTGGTCCACCCCGAAGACCTCGTGAGGTCCTCGTTTGAGGCGGTGTAGTGGAAACAGTACAGGTCGTTAATGTGCACTGCAAGAAAACGGGAGTCCGAGCAAAAATCTGCTATTCCAATCAATCGAATTTGGGGGGTTTCGTAGGTCAAATGGACGAAGGCATCTGGCACGTGCACTTACAGGGTTGGGAGAGCTGCTGCAAGGACATGAAGATGTCGTGGCAGTCTCGCTCCTTGGGGATGAGGAAGGTTACGCAGAGGAAGTTCTTGCACCTGATCTGAAGTGGGGTACCCGTGGCTGAGATGGGCAGCTTGGCTATCGAAGCAATGTGCATGTGTAGGATCTGCCCACAGAGAGGAACAAAACAAACAATGTGAAGTGAGCAAGGCACAGCTCCGGCCAGAGAAAAGAAGCATCTCTCGCGGCTGCCCCAAACTGGTAATACACGAGAAAACAACCAAAACACCTCAACAACAGCTCTGTACAGTTTGGTTAAATTGGGAAAAAGTGATGGTGGTGCGTGATTGTAGCGTTTTCCAGTTACTTTGAAGCACTTTTTTGGGGGGTCACATTTAGCATCAAGAACAAAGGTTTATTGATTTCTGCACAAAAGGAATGGAAGTTTGCACTCGAGCACCACGGCATAATGCACATGAAGTGGAACTTTGTGTCACTGAGTTGGAGAGTGGAAATGGAATGCTGTAGATTACTTAATTTTAGCGAGGACCTACTTTTCGCAAATTTTAAAACAAAAAAATATTGCAAAATATTGGCCTTGCAAACATGTCATTCTCATAATAACAAAGACATAGTACATCACTGCAGTTTGTGAAACTTTGTGCTTGCAAAATATTCCCAAACCCCACACTTTCCAAAATTCGTCAAATACCAACAGAAAAGAGTGGTTTGTAGCAATTCACGAGCTACCACTTTCGATTTGGACGGGCAGGCACGTCTTCGAGTAATCGGTGCAAGTAATGATCGTCACAAACCAATCATGCTGCCCTTCTAGAGTGGCAAAATGAGGTGCATATGGAGGCAAACCGACTGAACAGTGCATAATGTCTACACAACAATCTAGACTTTGTCCCCTTAACAGGTGCGAGATTTTGCATAAAAGTTAATAGCCCACTTGCAGTTAACTGATTGATTGAATTTTAATGGCACAATTGTGGACAAAAAGCAAAAATGATTTAGTAACAAAAAAGCAATGGCATGCAGTTGAAAAGGGAGACTTTTTTCCTGCCCCAGAAACACAGGTGACTAAGCCGGATGTTAAGACCGCCCACTGGGCAAGTCCAAATGTCACTTTCGTGCCCACACCGGATTGCGTCGTGCCTCAGAGCGCACAAAAGAGGGTCTCCTCTACAACCTAAAAGAAAAAAGGAAAGGAGGAGGCGATTTTCAGAACTGCTGAACAACATTCAGCAAGTTGCCCTTCGAGGGTTCTGAGAAATAACATGCTGCAACGCACGAACAAGCTTGCGATTCGGTGTTGCACTCGAATGACCGCTTAAGGCTGTTTCCTACGTTTACTATTTGAGTGCGACTGACAGCACTGAAACCGTTTGTAACCGCCCACGAGAAAACGCACTGGCGCCACCTGTTGGGTGAACCTGAAACAAATCCGATCTGCGCACATATTATGCGTCATTTCTTCACTGCGTGCTTCAGGATAATTCTGACAATGTAATCGGCAATCCTTTCTCGCAGATAGCGCACCGATTTGATCTCGCAAATAATGCAGAACCTTTGGTTTAGTCGGACGCACTTCAGGGGGGCGTTCCAGGACAACTCGATAGATGGCGCCAGTATGTCCTTGTGTCGTGAGCACAGCAGATCACACTCAAACGAAACTGTGTGAACCCGCCTTCAGTCTCACCACCGTTGTGCACGGGGCTTGAAAAAGTATACGAGAAAGCCCTAGAAAACACGAAAAGGTACGTTTTCTGGGTCGTTTTCTTTACCCAGGTTTCCTTTTTGCGGTCGGGATCGAAAAAAATCAGGTGAGTGGCTGTTAGGTACAGAGATCCGGTGGATGATTTTCGGCTGTTGAAGCGGTCCAGCATGCGGACGTTCTCAACCTGAAACACAGAAACACGGCAACGTCGCAGACGGAGGACAACAAACGACAAAACCCTAGAAGAAAAAGAAACTAAAACACGGGCAAGAAAGCTGGTGAGCTTCCAACACGATGTAGGCAACGCCGCAAGTGACCAAAAAAAAACAACAACACGAAGAGAGACCCCAGAACAACAACTAAAAACTCCGGAAACGATAAAAACATTTGCACGAAGAGAAATCATAGAAAAAACAACTAAAAGACAAAAACAACACTTAGACTAGCAACTAAAAACACAGGAAAGCTGGTGATCGTACAACACCGCGAACATCGATCGACACGCTGGCGTCAGTCGAACAGCTGTGTTTTTCATCAAACTCGCGGACGTAAAAACATACAGACACCCCCAGCCCGAAAGATGCGACCTACGACACATACGTGACGCGTTCAAACGAGTATTTACGTAGTCCGCCGCTCGAAACGAGGTGCACTTTGACGTTTTATGTGGACGCTAACGACATATACGAGCGTGAAAAGCAAAACATTTAGGTCATAACGCGGGAGCCGTGCGCTGAAGGACTCGGAGAGATTCCTCGAGTCTCCAGTTGGGTAGCAGGGTAAACGAGAACGCATGCCGCGCGAAGAGGTGAGGGCAATTTGCGTACGTACTTTGGGTGTCCGAATCACTTCCATGATGTCCAAAATGAAGGAGCAACTAAACTAAACGCATGAGGAATTACCTCCTCCCGATCGAAGAGGAGGGTTCAAGGAGTTTTGTTTACCCCGTCCCCTCCTACTAAAAACCGCACGCAGGACCGATCCTAATTGGGTTAAATTTTCTGGTTGCGGTAGCGGGGCGCTGCGTACCGGACAACATTATGTATATATAAAAAAAAGGGCTGACGTTCAAAACAGCAAAATTCGGAAATTTGTTGCGGTTGATCCTGCTAAAATTATTCGTAAAATTACTAGATCTTAATTAAAAAGTGCGAAAACTTTTTTTTTTCTTTAATCAGTGACTGCGATATGGTGCTGCCATCTCTCGCGGCGATGCCGAAGTTTTAGTAGGAGGAATGCATTTTTGGTTTGAAACATTACCACAGCATGGCAGGTTATCGCCATTTTAGATTTTACTGTCCTTCTCCCCAGCATTGCCTTTGTGGAAACTCATCAATGCTCGCTTTACTGACTCGGCATCTGGGTACAGTGAACTGAGTGAACTGTAATCTGGGTAAGACAAAAGGTCAGCAATGGCGGCTGTAATCTGGCACGCATGCAAAGTGATATGCTTTTGCCGCTGCCTTTACTTCAGAGCCGCACTGGCATCATCAGTTCTTGTTGGGCACTGGCTAAGGTGCGAGAGCACACAAGATGCAACCTTCCCCTTTGCATGGATCTTGCCGCCTATTCCGCGAAAAGGTTTCAACCGTTTCAACCAGAGCTCTGGTTTCAACCATGTCCATCCTCCCATCCGTCAATCAGTTCTTGTTCTGTGCAGTCCACCATTTAAAACAATCACGGTTACGAGGCTTGGTCAGATAACAGGCACACACATCATGAGCGTATGCATGAACCTGTACCTTTGAAACCCCGCTACAGTTATTGGCAAGTTCTTGAGGCACAAACATGTTTTCCATTCCAGAAGCCCTGGAACCATGATTTTGAAAGTTCTAGGTTACCCAACCACATGTAACCAGGCAAACCTGGCAGGGCCTGTTGTAAACGAGCAAATAGCTAGGCCAGCACTCTCGTTTTGAGGACTAGGTTACGGGTCTAGTGCTGTAGAAATCCCTAGCAGAAAGCGACACACTATATCACCATCCGACAGGTCGTATGGACTTCCTACATATAAAAACACCACCAAGCAGTGGACAAACAGTAACTTGGTGAAAGCTTGTGCATGATTAACCCATTTATCTTAAAAAAAAAAAAAAAAAAACTTTATTTTTGCACAAGATTAGGGTGCTCATGGGTGTGAAAACATTTATTGGCTCAGTCGTGCAAGTTCATGCTTCTATAGTCAGATACAACATAAGAAAGACCATGCGAGGGTGAAAAGGGTGAGCACGAGAAAAGCCGTTATGGAAGGGAGGTCGCTCATCTCCACTTCAGCTTTCCTAGTTTCCGCCCTTTTCCCCCTTGCCGTCTTTCTTATGTGGTGTCCGACTATAGTGCGACATCACGAGCGATTATGTACCTATTTTTGCAACTTCAAGTTCTTGCACATAACTCGCCCATTCCTGTATTTACTTATTCCATTTCATAATAATTCATCACTTGTCAACGTAGGGCCAAGGAGGCAGCCCAGCACTTGTATGCATGGCCTCCTGCCTTTTAATTTCCTCAGGCCCTCGGCTCCACGGATGTTAACGCCGATAAACACTTTAAAGTGTCACCAACTTCCTCAAAACAGTTCTAAAAAAAAACTTTCAGCCTTTCCACTCTGGTGAAGGAAGACCAGCGAAGCTCTTATCTTTACGACATCTAGGACAATGCCTAGAGGACGACGTCTAGGACGACCTCTAGGACGACCTCGAGGATGACGCCTAGGACGACCTCAGGGTCGACGTCTAGGACGACCTCAAGGACGACATCTAGGAGAATGTCTAGAATGACATCAAGGAACACTTCTAGAACAACCTCGAGGACGACGTTTAGGACGAACCTCAGGGACGGCGTCTAGGACGACCTCAAGGACGACCTCTGGGACAACCTTGAGGACGACTTCTAGAACAATGCCTAGAGAAATTCAGCCTTTCCACTCTGGTGAAAATCAGGGTGGAAAGGTTGCCGCCATCTATGAGCGACGGCGGCAACCAGACAGCCCGGTTGTCTGGTTGCTGCCACCGCTTGTAGATGGCGGTAGCTGCCTGGAGTTTTGTGTCGACACGCCGCTTGTCTGCAGACACAATACCGGGGAAACTAGCCATTAACAACTCCGCTGTAAAAAAAAAAAAAATCTTTTGAAGTCGGAGACTGGTGCACGCAAATCGCATTTCATGCACCCGCACACCCAAGCCCTGGCAGACATTTCAAAGAAGCCAGCACTAAAAAACATCTAGCCTCCACGGCTCGAGGGAAATAGAACTCGCACGTGCTCAAGATTCTGCTCAGAAAAGGTCCAGAGATTGCTCTTGCACCAAAACATTGCTCTACTCTTTTAAAATTTTTGATTTTGACAAGCCTCCAGTCTGCTGCCCTGAAAGGTTACTGCATCTCCTGGTGCACCATAAAGGGGCAAATTATGGCGACACTTTAGGAGGAACCATGCTATATGGTTCTTCAAGTGAGAATGATTTTTTAGTTTTTGACAGGTTAAGAAATGCAGAGAGTGGCTCAACACATCTTCACGCTTCGTTCTTCAAAGCGTAAACATTCCTTCTTCAGCATCCTAGTGCCGCATGCTCATTGGCTGTAAAGTGAACCTGTCGGTGTCCATAACGAGCATGCATTGTAGGACAAACGTTTGTAGAAATGCAAAAAAAGAAACAGACAGCCGCACCACTCAACATTTGCACTGTTTTATTATAAAAGGCTGGCCTAAAAACTTATCGATATTTGCTTTTATGAGTTTTAAAAAAGGCATAGAGCTTTGAGAAAGTAAAGACTCCGTCGAAAGACAACCTTCAGAATTGCCGCTCCAAAATAAGAACAGTCAAAATGTTGACTAGTCTCACACGAAGGTAAAAACATTTTGTGTCATGAACAATATATAACCTATAAAAACAAAAAACATCCGGTGATATTTACCATCGTCGCTTTGTAGAAGTGCTGGTGGAAACTTAGTAGAAAATGTAAAAATGCATTGTCTTCCAGTATGGGGCAATCTTCATAATATATTATCTTCGAATAAAAATCAGCTGCATAAAAATTGAGCTTCGTCAACTTTTGCCTTGAGCAAAAAAGTTGTGAACTTTCAAACAACAGTCAACAAAATTAAAAAAGGCGCAGTGCCTTGTGATGAAAGCAAACTAAAAGCATCTGGCAAGTTCGTGCCGCTGTCACATTTAAAATTAAAATAAACAAACTAGAAGATGCGGGGTGGAACAAACCCAAGATTAAACAGATGCACGTTTCGTCCACAGGACTTCGGTCTTGTAAAACAAAAGTGACAGAGATTCCTCAGTTACACTGGTCACAACGGTACAAAAAACAGTTTTGAATGTCAATAAAGAACAAACAACTTTGGTGCAATTTGCGTGACTAGAAAAGATGACAAGAAACGTTGCACTCCGGCTGGGAGTTCAGTCCTCGGGCCTGCAAGTGATGATGCCCTGCAGTAAATTCAGCGCCCTTTCTGGAGAGACCGACTCCACGTGGCTGGCCTGAAAATACGAAAGGACGACTTGGTTGCACAACATGGCTGCACAACTTGGTCGCAAAACTTGGTTGCGCAACTGAGTAGAGTGACAAAAGGACCAATTTGGAGTGCAATACAACAGTCCGTTGCAACTCAAGAAGGTGGGGCGAAGGAAAGGAAGTCCGAGGAGAAGGAAACAGATGGAACGCTGGAGAAGAGAGGGGGAAACCTTCTCCTCTCTTTAGCCTTTTGTCTGCTTCCTCCTCCCTGGCCTTCCTTACCCTCGCCCTAACTTCTTGAGTTGCAACAGACTCTAGTATTGCACTCCAACCATATGTAGCTTTGTCGTCCGGCTTTCCTTGATTACCGGCTGGTATGGCATGTAACAGGTAAACAATAGGTGAGATGTAATAGTGCAAGCATGTATCACATGCTTGCACTTCAAGCTGTCAGCGTCTAAAAAATACTTTGTTCCAATATCTGCTATAGGCATCCCCCTGTTGCTTATGTGATATAAAGTCTCGGGGAAATTGACTGAATGTTGGAGTTTCAAATGCGGTTGTCTAGAAACCTGATAATATGGAAACATATGAGGTTACCCTACAGCAGGCGTAAATCGCTGCATGCTTTACAGTGACATGATTTCGTGTCAAAATCTTTGACACGCAATCATGTCACTGCAAAACATGCAGCGATTTACGTCTAACGTAGGAGCTGACAAACATTTGTTCAACTATTCTGACCATAAGCTAAGCGGTATGACGACAGGCACACTAATTATGATCAGTGTCTTCACAAACTGAATGATAAAAAAAAAAAATTACTTTTTTTCGGCGGTAACTTTTTTTAAAGCATCACTTTTTCATTTAACACACACTGAGACAAAACCGACACTCATTCTCTTTTCTGGTCAACACATTTATGTAGAACATGATGTAAAACAAAGAAAACCCTTAGTTAGTCAATAAACTAAAGGCCATTCACACACTTGCAACTTCTTAGAGCCGAGTGTTTGAAATCTCTTACGACGGGAGAACATATGACACGCTGGCGCCATCTATGCGGTGATCCTGGAACTGCATTTCACTAGAGCGGGGGTTTGGCGGTATTTGCGAGGTCAAATGTATGCACTACTTACGAGAAATGTTCGTTCATAACATTGACAAACGTTTTTCAGGCCAAGAAAAAAAGAATGACGCCCGAAAGAAATACAAAATATACGGGACCGCGCAGTGTTCCACAACTACCCGAAAGGTGGTGGCCGTGTGTCCGCTCGTCGTAAGAGATTTTAACAGGTTACAAGCCACTCGGTTCTAAGAAGTTGCAAGTGTATGAACGGGCCTTCACATTATGTAAAGGGCACATCACCGTCGTTCCCTAGTCAATAGACCATTCCAGAAATGTCTGCACCTCCCATCATTCCGAAGCACTTCGGCGATCCGATGTACGGCGCATAGAGGAGTACAAATAGGAGGAGCGCTTCATGTTCGCTTAGCATTTTGTGATTTCATAATGCAAAGAAGCAGGACGACATTAATAAAACAAGGTAAGCCGTCGGTTTTGTGATACATTCGCTCCATTTACTTTGTGTTTCGAACTCGCAGTGATAAGGGGGAAGGAAATGCGCCCTTTCCAGGATGTCCCGAGCATACATCGAAACAGCTCCACAATTCCCCCAGTCACGCAATGCAATATGGGGCCGATGGAAGGCCTCGCATAATTTTCCGCAAAGGCACACAGGCCCGGCTATCGGCGGCAACGATCAAAGTGGGGCAACTCACCCCCTGCTTGTGAGTGACGTAAAACACGTTTCCCTTCTGCACCAGCTCGGGACTGAAGGTGGTGCAGATGAACTGGCTGCTGTCGCTCAACTCCTCCAGCACCTCTGCGTGACCGACGGAAAGGCAAAGCGTCCGTAAGCCGAGCCGGGAAATTCAAAGCTCCAAAAGATTTATACGCTCGTCGCATACACTGCACGACACCACTAAAAGTGAGCTCCGGCAAAATATTAATGGTCATCGATTTTTATAAAATTTTCACCGTGTACTAAATATCCACCCGAGAGTATGTCTACGAAATATTTAATCAAGATATTTGTTTTCTTTCGAGGAAATGAACTTTGAAGTTTACACCTCTGAATCCCTCGCAGCCACTCTACTGGCAACAACGAGCAGAGGCACTCGAGGGCAGATGACGCTTTTTGCTCTGTGGCTGCGTTGTAGCGATAGTGAGCATCTATGGTTTTGCAAATTGCGTCTGGTTTAGGCTGTTTGCGGAATGCGATAGAGGGTGGAGGGAATTGGGGATGGGCTGTGGGGTGCAATAACACCGGGAAGATATGCGGCAGAGTGACATCTTATTGGTTTCCAACAGAGAAGTCCCTGCGACGGAAGTGAGTCCGAGCAGTCCGACACGAACGCTGGCTCCTAGCGTTCGCATCGTGCTAGAAAACAGTCCATGTCTTGCTAGCAAATTAAGCCTCCCATGCCGTTCTGCTTCAAAGCGGCATCTGGGTCCACTTGTCGGCAGATCGCAAATGCAGCCTCTGGGAGGTAATGTCGGCAGATCGAATGTGAATGGTGAATCGTCCGAAACATCGCGCCGAAAATGTTAAAACATTTCCCGGTGGTTGTTCCACGAATCATAGTCCATTGTTTCCCACGGACGACCGCGACGGCCTTCCGACTATTTCCGACGCTGGGTGAAACAGGCTCAAGCTGCCCACGTGCCGATGCTCATACAACACCCGACGTCAACACAAGATGGCAAACTGGTAAAGTCGCAGGTTAGTTTTGGTTTCGGTTATATCTCATTTCCATACAACGAAACGTTTCACAAAAGCTTTCGGGAAACTTATTTCTTGCTTTAGGCTCAGTTTCTTGTGCTCTTTCAGAAAATATGTTTAGTTGAAAACGTTCAAATTGACGCCGGAGCTCCCCTCTACGGCCGCTCCACGCGTTTGCGTCCGACCGTGAGCGAGTGCGTTGCAACGGCTCGTGACATCTTACGACGCTAGCACACCCTGGCGCCCTCTATAGGGTAGTCCTGATATCTGTCACCTGCTATGGCTAAATGCAGATCCGATGTGTTCCGGGGCTACCCGACAGATGGCACCAGCATGATCTCTCGTCGGAAGTGGTCGCACGCGGTTGCAAAACACTTCAGTGCACTCAAATGCATGTGCGCGAACTGGTCTCAAGGTCCTCACGCCGACACCACTTTGGTCACTAGAGGGGTACGTGTATTGAGCGCTCTGCATTCTTGGGTAGTTCCATGGGCCAGCGCTTCATGACGAATGAGCCTTGTGCCGCTGCTTCGCGGCGACAAAAGTGGCCCAGCGGCCAGCATACCGGTGCCTTCTCGTTCAAAGCAGCATTGCATGTCTCGTGGCGAAGCCAAAACTATGTGTGTAAGACCTGCCATGCAGGTGCGTTCGTGCAATGCAAACGCTGTTCGAAACGATCGCCTCGCGCTTGCAGCTTCTGCGGCACGTATTGTGTGCGAAGCGTTCCGGAGCGTGATTCGAAATAAACTGCATGTAATTGTGTTCTGCTTCTTTTTCTCGGGCTGCTGCTTTGTTCCCACATACACGTAGACAGCTCATTTCCAGTCACGAAAATGTGAAGAGTCTCGTAGGTACCTCTCGGCTACGATGGCCGATGTTTTCTCATTTATAAATGAATATCAAGAAGGACACCACTTGCTTTGCACCCCTCTGCAAGACAGGCTACAAGTGCGCGAGACAAGGACTGAAAGAGTCATTACTTTCTGTACCCAAAGATCCTAACCTTTTTCGGAAATCGAAGATCGCGCTTCGATGTGGGGACAAAGTATACTTCAGCCCCAGTCAGTGATTTGTGAACTCCACTTTAAAGAACAATTCATCGTGCGGCATTTCACCCAAGTCGTCAACGAAGAGGTCATCCAACTCTCAAGAGATTGTTCCGTGCTCCTGCCTAACCAAGGAGGCTGTTCCCTCCATCCTGCTGGACGCCTCTGCATACCTTTATTTTTATTTTGCAATTTATACTCACACCGATCTCCAAAACTTTAGTAGATTAACGGGAATGATTAATTATGTCTTTGAGTAAAATACAAAACTGTCTGCACCGCGAGGGCGATTTTTTTATAGCTGTAGAACAGCAGCACTTTCCCACCACACCTGCAAAAAGGAACCGGGACTCTTGCGCGAGCGCCATTGAGTGGCATTGTGAACGAGTGACCTGCCACCATAACGCCACCACGCTCGGGTGCTCACGTGCAAGTGCCTCCCTCTGGTCCCGGTCTAGGTGGCTGTCGACCTCGTCGAAGAGGTAGAAGGGCGCCGGGTCTGCCTTCTGCAGGGCCAGTATGAAGGAGAGGGCCACCACCGACCTCTGGCCTCCCGAGAGGCTACGCAGGTCCTGCAGGGGACCGCGACTGCAGAACCTCGCCTGCAATGCCGTACCTGATTAGCGCGAGGGTAGCTTCAAGATACAAGATGTTCTTTTTTTTTCTTTTCAACGCGGAATGTGTTAAAAGGTTGAGTTTAGAGAAAAAACACGACACGTAACGCTCGACTGACGTGCGGGTCGAGGAATTGTATCGCAAATGTACACCAATGGGCGGCTCTGACGTTACGCCGCTGCGGTGACACTGCAGTCGGCATGCACGTACACTGCCCGTCATTTGAATCTGGTTTCCGCCAGAGAGTGCGGTCCCTAAAAGTCGAGGCCGACGTAAGACGGGGTGGGGGCGGGGGTCGAGAGATTTCGTACAGAAGGGACCTCGTGCTTTAAGCTTTTTGTAAACTCACACTTTTGCCAGTGATGTCTTTAGATATTATTCGTTTTGTGCCCTACCTGATCTGATAACAAGAATTAAGGTGGCACCGTCTCGCCGATATGCTGCCATCTTTTAATAGATCAAAAGAGTAAGCACGCTGTCTCTCCCGTTGCCAAACTCACTCCGAAATTAATCAAACTCAACATGTCTATACAAAAATATCTTTTCCAACGACAGTTCTCGCTTTCCAGGATATTATTATAGCGGCAGTCTGAGAAAATACTCGTATTTTAATGGTAAGATTTCCCGAAGGCAAAGGCTCGTAGCTTTGTCTTTTGCAGTTAACCCTGCCGAGCGAGAGCTCACACAGTCGAGGTGCTTCTTTGAGCGAAGAGCTTGTAGCCTAGCAGCGGAACTGTCGTATGGGTGACAAAAAAGCCGAGAAGCAAAGATTAAAACGAAACGCGAGACAAATGAGAACAGAATAGTATAAATATGTGAATACGTCATAAGAAGGGAGCTACGTTTCGAGTGGATATGTATTGGCGACGTAAGATCGTTATGGCGCAGGCCATTTATAGCGCTCGAGACGTGGGAATGTGGTGCTCACAGCCGGTTGACTGCGGGCCGTGAGTTTGAGACCCCTGGTCTATGACCTCATAGGAACCATATGGGCAACCCCCCGATGTCGGGGTGCTACCCAACGCTTCGACGGCACATGACACCATGATGTCATGCGACGCCATGTGATTTCAGTTTCAATTAACACAGTCGATTGCGTAAGTACAAATCTGAAAACCAGACTTGATATTTTTGAAACGGCCGGTTAAATATTTAGGTCTATTTGGGAGCAATATTGCAGCATGTATATTTGAAAACATCGCCATGAGGAGGCTTAGGTTAGCTGCACGTGAGACACTGTCGCAGGTTAGAATAGGACTGCCATATACTCCATTCACCTTTAAAGGAGCAAGGACAGGCCAAAGTCATATTTTTTTTTTATCATCCGAAATGATTGAAAATGATGCCTGGACATTATCCTCAAAATTCGAAACTTGTAAAACTCAGAATTTGTGAAGTAAAAAAACAATTTCCCAAAGCCGAATTTGAAGTTCTTGAACGATCCGCGCCAGTGCAGTGACTTCAAAGATTGAGGAGTGCTGCAACTCAAGTTTCTCTCATGCCTCCGAACCGTTCCGAAGTGTCGTGTTCGCCTGCGTCCTGCGATTAGCCGCTCTCCTCCGTGCGTGCCGCCTATTGCTATGAGCAGACGACGCTTCACTTTCGAGTTTGAAGTTCCTTTAGGCCCCTTTCAGCGATCTCAAATTCTTTGAAACGGTGCGAGGTCGAAGAGAACGCACAGTGGACTTTTGTGAGCAACGTGAGGGGCCACATAGCGTCGGTTCTGCATGTAAGGCTGCCCCGACAAAGTCACAACCGAAACTAAGGTACACAGACACCAAACCCAGTTGTTTTGATCACTTGACGATTTCTTTTTCGAAGTCTGAGAGGTCGTCGGGCACCTACCTAAAAAAGAGAACTTCGTCCGATTCCCTGACTCACCGATCGTCCTCAGTGCTACATGTGTCGAGCGCCGCCATATTTTCCGAGGGAGAATAAAAAGCCAGGAGGCGACATCACTCCGGACTCTGATGTTCGGTATCTCAAAAAGAAAGGCTGTAGCGCGTTTGCAACTGCGTTAAAAAAAAGGTTTTAAGAATGCTGTTATTCAATATTCTAGAAATGTCTCTTACAAAGCTAAATTTCATAATCGAATATGTCAAAAATAAAAAGCAGCGAGAAGGTGAGAACCGGGAGAGAAAGGCACCAAAGATAAAAAGGCGCCTGCGCACGTAGGTTGTGGTATTTTTTCGCGTGTCAATGACTACAACTTGCATCGTCATAAACAAAACAACAACAAAAAAAGCCTTTGGTGTGTCAGCACCCCTTCAAGCTGACGGCGCAGCGAAGGCTACAGGTGCGAGATTGCGGCTTTGAAAAGTTATTTTGCGGAACAAGCGCTCGTGCTAGAAAGGCACATTTCGAAGCAAACGCGTCAGCTGGCTCATGCTTGTCGCCATTGCTGCCCTGCCAGCTCAAAGGTGAACGGGGTAAAGTAGACGGGTGCATCTGCTGCACGCAGATGCACCCGTCTACTTTAACCCGTTCACCTTTTTTTTTTTTTCATACTAAAAACGCCAAAAAAGAGGGACAGAGTTTTTTTGTGTTTTCAAGTGTGCTTCAGGTGGCAATGGAAAGAGGAGAACGGAATGTCTCGTACGTTCAGGTGGAGGGCACGGTAGGCAATCGGAGCTCCTTCTCCAGAGCCGCCCGGCTGTAACGAAGACACATCAAGACAGGTGTTAAGACAAAATGCTTTCAGGATTCGCCTTTAAGCAATTGGAGCGTCCCTCGCCACCTAAAATAAAATTAAAGAGAAACTCCGCTCAAATCCTAAAATGTCGAGATAAAAAGAGAATTCACATTAAGAAGCATTAATAAAAAGCACTACGTCATTTGTGTCGCGAAAAATGGGACATACATTATTAAATCTTACTTTAAACATGAGTACAAATCGAAACCGAAAATTATTTTTCAATGCCCCCAAGCACTGACATGGCGTGTGATGGTGGTACGAAGATGTACGGCATCACACACGGCGTCGGTGCTTTGGGGCATTGAAAAATAATGTTACTGTCTTGAAACATGCAAGAAGAGCAACATAATTGTAAGAGATCTGGGGAAATAAGCATGAGTGATAACTTCATTGCATGCACATTGCCAAAGATGCTCATATTGGCCGAGGAACGCTTTCAGTACGATGATGCTTCATAGCTATCTTGGTGCGACTCGTTTTGACGACCCTTTCGAAGCTTCAAAAGGGTCCAAAATGGCGATCACCATGGTAACCAACAGCGATGAGCCAATCACCTTGAGTGGTTTTGTCTTCTCTGTGTTGCTATTTGTTTGTGTTAGTCTAGCAGTTGGGAAGGCAATGGCGCTACTTTCCCAGATCCAGTGACTTTAGGGTAAACGAGATAAGAAATCATTCACACCTGAAAAGAAAGAGCCCTACGCATGCATTAAAGTCAAACTTGCCTCATGAAATGTGTATTGCCGTCCCATATAATTCTACGTCCTTTACAGCTTTAGAAATGCAGGCGTGAGAAGCACCGAGCATCCCATGATTGGGATCCGCCGCCAATTAGCGTGCGGCATTAGCCAATAAAAATGCAGAAGAACGAGTCACCAAGCAAGAAGCGTCGACATAAGAAGCCATGCCCTTTAAGCAGAAAATATACAGAAATTCTAAACAAAGCAGCAAGGTAGCAAGACCCGACGGCTAAAACACGAGAGAAAATTTCCTAGGGGTGGTCGACGTGGCAGTCACTGTCCCGAGCAAAACATCTTCACCAAGGGTGACGACGTTTTGGTCGGGACAGTTTAGTTTTGGTTTTGACGACGTCACCAAGGGTGACGACGATCGAGGAGGACCGACGAGCGTAAAACTGAAAATAATGATTTAAGGGGGGACACTACCCAGAAAAAACAATTTCTGCAAACAAATGTTGATTTTGAAAAATGTCATATATACATCCACCAACATCTAGAGAGTATTCCCAGAAAGTTTCATTAGTTTACACTGCATAGGTATTTTTTTTATAAATTATTTTCGGTCCACCGATGCTAAAGAAAAGGAAGAGCTTGGAGCACTTTGAACACATTTTTGTCCCTTCCACTTTTTGGCATAAATTTCACTTTAGGAAAACTATCCTTTTGTTATTACGTAACTTAGATTCATTTTTATGAGTTTTTCTGGGGTGAAATTTTAAGGGTAAGATAGCTATGAGCTTGTATTTTTTATTTTTGTAAATTTTAAACTTTTGGACAAAGGGTGGAAATCTAAAAACAAGACGTTGTTACCAAGGGTTCACGTACATATTGTCACAGATCGAGGAGGACCGACGAGCGTAAAACTGAAAATAACGATTTAATAGGCGAACTTGCGCCAGAAACAATGGAAAGGACAGGCATCGAGAAGGTGGCAGTGAATATCGACGGCGGCAGCAGCGTGCGACCTGGTGTCGGCGCGACAGCCGGGTTCCTTTTTCATTACCCTCGCTATCTCGAATATTCGCCCTAGAACTTTCAAGAATTAAGGCAATCGACCGGCTCAGCAAGGTCATTCTAGCCCCTTTGTCTATCACGCTTGGTATAAGAGTAAACACGAATCTTCTAGAAGTACAAAGAAGCGTCCCCTCTGGGGCTTGCACGCAGCAACATATCTCCTAGAGAGAGAGTCGGGTTGCCTTTTCTAAGTTCCTAACCCTCGAGCCTGACTCCAATTATTCCGATTTCAGAAGCCGGCAGTTTGAACGGAAACCACTATAGTCGCTGGCATAGCGAGAACGGCAGGTTGTCTGTTTCAGACGTCCCGCCTCCAACTCGTGCTTGTTGCCTTCCGCCGTGCTTTGGCTAAGCAGGCACGGTCGCTCACGAGACGTCTTGGTGTTATCAAAGGCACGAAGTTCACGCCAAAGGCGGGACGACTGAAACTCCTCCCTTGCCGTTCTCATACTGTCAGCGACCATAAAATGTGGAAAAAATAATGTTTAAAAAAAAAAAAAAAGATTTGGGTGTTTTATGTGCCAAACCGACAAAGGGCATCTGGCACAGCCCAGCAAAGGGCCAAGAATGAATTTCGACCACCTGGGGATCATCTGACGTCTGAGCCTCCGCAAGATTTTTATTTATTTATTTATTTTATTTTTAAGTACCGCCGCCCCGCCGGGGCTATGCAGGAGTGAGGGAAAGAAATGTGCAAAACGGAACAAAATAATATATGAGAATAAAACAAAAACAAAAAACAGTATTGAAAACAAAATGTTATCAATAGCTATCAATGGCAGACAAATTCACACAATGGTAGTAAACGAACATCATTGGGCAACGAATTCTAAATTGAAATATTTAGGTGCTGGTAGCTTCTTCTTCTTAAGGATGATCATTATGATGATGATGATGAGGAGGAGGAGGAGGATAATGAAGAAGAAGAATTTTTATTGCCTCAGGAGAGCCATGGCACCAAGAAAGATGCGTTTGCAAAATCTAAGTACATATTTAATGACGCAAAACACAACGAGCTTATGAATCTGCGGGCACTGCGGCCCGGAATCCAAACATGTCAACCATAGTCGCCAACAAAGCGAAAACGTCGGGGAGCGTCTTTCGAAGGCCCGGCTCCCAGATCGTGCTCAATGCCTTTAGAAATGGATGCGGTACCGTGGGGGGGCTGTCGCCGGGCTCGTTGTCCTTCGTGAAGATCATGACGGCGCTTCCGCGGGGTACAAACTTGCGGAAGATGTCGGAGAAGTAGAGGGACACCTGCTTCAGCGTCACCTCGATGCTCTCGCCGTACTTGTTTTGCTCCAAACTGGTCAGGTCGCCCAGTCTCTGAAAAGGCCGAGGGAAAGCAGCGAGCACCTGAAACGTTTCCGTCCACGAGGAGTAATATGCGGGCTGGGATAACAAAGTAGGTCGGCTAACTATGGGGCATTTCCGAACGCTGTTCGGGCGTAAATTAATTCCTACAAATTTTAGCAAATAATCCAAGTGTGACGAAACTTTTCACCAAGGTGTCCAAGGTGGTGCATTTGGCATACTAAAATTTCGGAAAAAAATTAAAGAAAAACTTGTTTCTTTTTTTAAGCGTAGGAGGAAACATATGGCAGCACACGGTACAAAAACTTGAAAGATGATGACACAATCTAAAGCAGATTTAGCAGATCCAAATGTGTAAGTGGTACGATAAGTGAGCATAGGAAATACCAAACTTTCGTTGTCCTGCATTTTTTTTCCAAAAATATACACTCGCAAAATTGGAGTGTGGGCGCCACCTAAAGAGATTTTCGTCTGACATTTCCTTGCAGTTCACTGGATTATTAATGCAATTTTCTTTTACGCCACAGGAATAGCACAGGAATAGCATGGGTGAAGTGGCTTTATAGTGACGAAGACTGGATGGTACGTAATCAATCACTTTTTAGTTTTTCTAGATAAACTATTTACTGTATTGACTCACATAACGAATGCACACACCACGACGGTTGTCAGTATTGTTTTTATCTTTTCTGCAGCCAGCGAATCAATTCAGCTGCCAAGCAGCCGGGCCAAGCCAAGCCAAACCAAGCGCGGCAGCATGCGCGCTGAAGTTATGGCTGGAAGTGGGAAGTTGCGGAAGAGAACAACAGCATAACTGCGCAGCGCACACAACCAACAAAATTGTGTTAGAGGAATTGCCCAGCTCTTTGACACGTTTTGTCTATCGGATATACAGTCGAACCTGAATATATTGAATTCAAAGGGGATCGTAAAATAGTTTGATATATCGATAATTTGATATACAACAATATGTTAACTTAAGCTCCAGTTGAAATTTCCGCGCGTCTCTGCTAATACCGAAGGCCGTGACAAACGGAACCTTACCAAATAGAGCCTCTAAGAGCCGCTAAATACAGTAGAGCTTAGTTGGTGAAGATCGCAAACACCGCCGTGTTTATGCAACAGTGTTTGCGATTGTTTACGGGGGAGCCTGGCCACGACCTCCACACAGCACCGGTGACAAAACACGAAAATCATAAAATAATAAAAATAATGAAAATGAAAAAACGGAAAAAGCGAGCTGCGTAAAAAAAATTTCTCGATCCATAGAATAATGGCAAGGAACAAAAAAGAAAGCTCACTAAACTCAGGCAGAAAAAAAAAGAAGGCAAAAAAAGAAAAAAAAAAAACGGGCAAAGCAATAACGGGGAAGGAAAAAGGTAAACAAAGATAAGACGTTCAAAGTGAGATTGCTCAACCGTTGTTGTCAACACACTCGACGAAGTTTCTTTTTTTTGCTTATTTTATTTTTGGGCTAAGGAGTCGCGCAGCTACAGCAGTGTTCGGGGAAAGAGTGCATGCTACCGTTCCAACAGCGAACACTCCCTGCCCTCCCTATGCATGCGCGTGCCCTTCCCCCTGCTTTTGCCATCCTCCACTTTTTTTAGAGCGCAGCTCTTAGGCACCCGTTTCCAGCTTGAGCGGCGTCGCTGTCGCCGTCATCGTCGGCGTAACCGTGAGATCATGTGAGGTCACATGACCCCGGTGACGTCACGTGAGCCTCCTTGAGGTCACGTGACCCCGGTGACGTCACGTGACCCCCGTGAGGTCACGTCACCCCCGGAGGTCACGTGGCCCCCGTGACGTCACATGACCCTGTGCGATCATGTGACCCCGGTGACGTCAGGTGACCCCCGTGAGGCCACAAAGGTCACGTGACCTCACGGTTAAGCTGACGGCGACGCCGCTCGGAGGGAGGAGTAGCAGGCAGGATGAGGAGGTGAGGAGCAGGGAGGAGGGGTATACGCTCCCCTCAGTACCCTTCCCTCCTCCTCCTCAAGAGCTGCGCTCTAATTCGGTGTTACAGGGAGTTGTAAAACGGCTTCCATTTCTTCTTTTCCTTTTTTTTTTATGGTTGCCTTTCTTTTTTTTTTACAAATGCTCTTTCACTGCCCCGCAACGCAGCGCGAGCTGTGTGCTCGCCACTGGCGCAATCCGATCGCAGGAGAAGCAACGGGCGGCTGTGCTTTGTTCGCTATATTGAGTGTCCCCGCCAAGGAAGTTTGATACAGAAAAACAACGCTCCTATACTATTACACGTGATTTTCAAGGGGATGTTTGGACTGCTCGATATAAAAGCTAATTCAAAATATCAGGGTGTGATATAACCAGGCTCGACTGTAGTGCCGATGTCAACAAACATGCTGTGGCCCGTGGTTTATTTTCGGACGGTGAAATTGTGAAAGTGGTTAGGCCTAAATACGATGACGTCACTTCTTGTATCAAGTGTCACCAACGCAGCGCAACGCAGTTAATCGGAAACTGCCATTTGAGCGTTGCAGGGCACTTTTTCGTCGGGGAAACGGATACCTAAGTTCTCTTTTCACGCACTGGCACGCTCAGCTAATGCGCAAACGATGGCCATTCTGAGTTCAGTGGTCAGACCAAGCAAGGACCCACCCGACCGTGAGCTCCCTCTGCATTTTTTTCATGAATATCTCCCAATTTTGAGTGGGCGCTTGATCGGCATTTCTTGGTAGGACAATTTTCCAAGTAATGCACCTATCGAGACACGGAACTATGCAATGGCACCTTGACCTCACACCCCGAGATCGCTCTTTCCAGCAACCTCACTCGGCCCTTTTTTTTTTTTTCAAATATGAAACTGTAATTTTTTTGTTTTCACGATCGTCGAATACAGAGTTAATCGGTAACTTTTAGATCTTGGTATTCACCGTGATTAATATATGTTTTAAAGCGCAGTATTGTACAATTATTATATATAATATAACATAATATACAACGTGCTACCAAGGTTGAAAGTACCAATTTTTTATATTTATGATTATCCCCGTAACCGCGGGACTACGTGCAATCCCGCAGATCACCACACTTTCCGAATAAACCGGTCCGCTGGGACGTTTTCTTCCCTCGTACGGGCTTCGATTCTGGTAAATTTACGTTGTGTGTGAGCTGCTGACTGTCTAAAAAGGAACGCTGAGACTTTCAGAAGAGAAGGGAACCGAAAAAAATCCAGTAATCGTCGCAGGGAGCGCACGCGAGCAAGAGATGGGTCGACGACGTTAAGCCTCCCACTGCGGCCACTGCTCTCGTGTGCGTGTGTGTGTGCTTCTTTTGATGCTGCCCGTCGTTTCTTGGTCGTCACCGCAGTCTCGGGTAGTTTTTTTGTGTTCGCTTGATACTACGGCATTTACGTGGATTCGCGGAACAAGTCCTGCAACGGTTTGAGTGACATGTGTGACAACTAGCCAACGACGTCTCTGGTCGATTATCGATAGACCTCTCTTTTGACAGAGAGAGACTTAAAGTTTGTGTTCAAATGTTTTCGTCACGGATATTGTGGGACGTATGGATACGACCGACAGGTGAGAAACAACTTATTTACGGGCTTTCTTGGTCATGTGGGACGCAAGTGAAGTACTGCAGTCGGTTTTTTTTTTTCGTTTGTTTTTCGTGATAGAATGGCATCTTGTTCGATCGTTATCCGTGTGCGGTTGCGTCGACATTTGTAAATCTGTGTGGTAATATTCTAGTTTTCACTGGAAGGTGAATAACAAGTTTGTGTGATTATAAAAAGTGTGTTGTTTGTGCTTATGTGTTTATTTATACTAATGTTATTTTATTGCCTTTACCGCTTTTATACTAGAATATTAACTGCATTAAGGTAATAGTATTATTGTATGCAAAATAAGATATTTTGTTCTAAGGCAGCTCGACCCCATAGGGAGAAGTAAATTAGTTGACTGTAAATAGTATGTTTAGTACCCCTGCCACACGAAAAAGTTCATATATTTTCATTAAATGATATGGGACTTAATCAGCTCGCGGTGTTGAGTGATTATACGATCGTCGCAAGCTGATTTGTCCGACCCCATAATGTAATTCAATCGAAATTATACGTTACTTTTGCCATCTAGCCAGGGTATGAGGCAAGAATTCAGTGACTGCACGCAATAACATCGCTTAAATGATCGTAAGTGACATTTGTCTAGCCGTGTCCGCGTTGACTAAGTCTACCTGATTTTTAACTGTGATCTGTTTTGCTGTGTTTAATCACTGCTTGTCTCGCCATTTTGTCGAAGTATTTCTGTGTAAAATATGCATTCCTACAGCAATAATTGAGTGACTCAATGTTTTCTCTTATACGCCTACCTCGTACCATTTCATACCGATTATTTAGCGGTGTAATATTTTGCCCGTGTAATAAAATATTTTCGAGACCCCTTGATATATATGCAGCTTTCATTTTAGCTAATAAGACACGCGTATGTGACTAGAAGCGCGTTACGACGGTCGATCCACGCGCGTTGCCTTCGCTTCGACGCGCGCCCCCGATGGCCTTCCTTCGCAACGTCACCAGAGGAGCGCTCTGGCCTTGTCTTCTAGGAGGTGTTGGGTATACGCTCCCCTCAGTACCCTTCCCTCCTCCTCCTCAAGAGCTGCGCTCTAATTCGGTGTTACAGGAAGTTGTAAAACGGCTTTCATTTTTTCTTTTTCTTTTTTTTTTTATGATTGCCTTTCTTTCTTTTTTTTTTACAACTGCCCTTTCGCTGCCCCGCAACGCAGCGCGAGCTGTGTGCTCGCCACTGGCACAATCCGACCGCGGGAGAAGCAACGGGCAGCTGTGCTTTGCTCGCTATATTGAGTGTCCCTGCCATGGAAGTTTGATAGAGAAAAAAACGCTCCTATACTATTACATGTGATTTTCAAGGGGATGTTTTGACTGCTCGATATAAAAACTAATTCGAAATGTCAGGGTGTGATATAACCAGGCTCGACTGTAGTGCCGATGTCAACAAACATACTGTGGCCCGTGGTTCATTTTCGGACGGTGAAATGGACCTTTTCCACATACCGACGGCACCAGGCGGTGGCTGCACGAACTAAAAATCGAGGAAGTGACCCACCTGCGCTACCAATCGATAATGAGAGCTAGGCTACCAGTTTCTTCGCTCTCTGAGCAGCGGCGCGTGCCTAACGTGACTTTAAAGAGAGGCATCCGTGGCATCCACCCAAACGTCGTGTTTTTCCTTCCGTCCACTTTATTTTTTTGTGTAACACAATAGGGAGTTTTAGAATAGCGCACGCTAAAGCTTTGCGTGCGCAAAGAATAGCGTGGTCGCCACTGCGCATGCTCCGAACGCAAACCAGGTTTTGCGCTTTGCGTGCGCAATTTTAGCGTGCGCTATTTCTCGGAAATAGCGTGCGTACGCAAAGGGTCTTTGCGCTCCTCTAAGGAGGATTCGTGATGAGAAGTTGGCTAAAGCCAAGACGAACACAGTTAAAAAAAATAAAAAATGGCGGCCCCCAGGCTTATGGCTGCGGTGGCTTTGGCGGCGTCGTGAGCGCGACGTCGGCGGCATCCTCGCGACTGCGATTTTCAATACGGGACGACACTGGACTCGGTTTGGAAAACCCAGTAGGGTGGGCAACGATCACCGGCAACTTGATGCTTGCGACGAGCGAACATTTATCGGCGAAGGTCAGTACACTCTTGCCGAGGCGACGCATGCGGCGGACACGACCGGTCGACCGCTCGTGTCCCACTCTCACGTTTAAACAAATTTGAAATTGTTACTCCGGGCAAAAAATCTTGTTTTTTTCTAAAGTTGCAGCATTTCGTGTGTGAAATAAAAATCGTGACTGTATCTTGGTGGCGTTGCAAGCGCGAGATGCCTGGGCTTTTGCGTCGCGGCGGAGAAACGCTATTCTAAAACTCTCTTGCGTCGCGTGCGCTAAAGCAAGCGCTAAATTTAGCGCTAGCGTGCGCTAAAATTGCGTACTTTATTCTAAAACTCCCTAATTATATATATGCTGCAATTACGTGTTCTACTCGCTGATCCACAGTCTCCTTCCGAATTTCCTCGATTTTTCGTTCAGACTTCCGCCGCTTGGCATCGGGCGCTCGCGCGTGCGCAGAACGCTTCTCGGAAAAGGTCCGTTGTTGAAGTGGTTAGGCCTAAAAACGATGACGTCACTTCTTGTATCAAGTGTCACCAACGCGAAAACTGCCATTTGAGCGTTGCAGGGCACTTTTTCGTTGGGGAAACGGACACCTAAGTTCTCTTTTCAAGCACTGGCACGCTCAGCTAATGCGCAAACGACGGCCATTCTGAGTTCTGTGGTTGGACCAAGCAACGGCCCACCTGACCGTGAGCTCCCGCTGCATTTTTTTCATGAATATCTCCCAATTTTGAGTGGCACTTGATCGGCATTTCTTGGTAGGACAATTTTCCAAGTAATGCACCCATCGAGACACGGTACTATGCAATGGCACCTTGACCTCACACTCCGAGATCGCTCTTTCAAGCAGCCTTACTCGGCCTTTTTTTTTTCAAATTCAAAATTGTAATTTTTTTGTTTTCACGGTCGTCGAATACAGAGTTAATTGGTAACATTTAGATCTCGATGTTCACCGTGATTCAAGAGGCTGAAATACATAGATTCGCCACTCTGAAACATTGAAGAAGCGTACCGAAGCGAGAGTCCCACAAACAAACATCTTCGAATGCCCTCAAAAAGTGACACCAAGAGATGAAACACCATTTACATCGCTTGCTCGTACATGGCGCTACATACATAAAAAGAAGCACAGCCCAGTTGGCAGCAGCAGAGAGCAAAACAGACAACTAAGCCGCATGGGAGCGCACCTGAGTATACTTAGCCATGGCACCCAAAGGGGTAGCCTATCGTGCTACGATTTACTAGACGAGCCCGTAGGTGGTGCATTTACAAAAAAAAAAGCATGAAAATATAACGCCACCCGAGTCAAAAGAAAAACTTACGTGGCGGCCCTGGTCAGTGTCCTTGACCTGTGCTTGGAGGCTTTTGCGCCTGCTGAGCATCTCCTCGAAGAGCCCGATGGCAGCGAGGTTGGGTGGTCCCATGGCCTTCAGCTCCCCCTGTGCTACTGAGAGTAGTCTGTGCAACTGAGAGGGCAGAGACAACTGCAGTAAGCGAACAGCAACAAATGGCAGAGCACATGCTCTGTGGGGTGTTTCTTTTCTAGATTTCACAGATGCACTTTAAAAAAAGCTGCGAAAGCTGCACTACCTCAGTCAGTCTGGGCGAGTTACATGGCCAGGAGAACATAACATAATCGGCACCGTAAATCGTTAAATCAGCTAAAATTTGTTGATTAAGTTTTTAGTAAGTGTAAGTAATTAATGGTTCCAATTAGAAACTTGCCAAGCATCATCTAAAACCACTAAATCAGTAAATTTGAGAAATATCTGGAGAACGTAGGAAGCGGGGTATAGTGTGTTGAAGTTTTAACTTGTGCAGCAGGCACAAAGCTGGAGATACGAAAACGCAGATGATAAGAAACGGAAAAAATGCGTCGGCACATTTTTATGCCCGCAACCTTGCGCCTGCTGCGGCGAGTGGTAGCTTTGGTGTTCCACCAAAGTTACCACTCGCTTCCCACATGCTCCAAGTCTTTCTAAAATTCTCCGATTGAGGTAAAGCAGGGGCCATGCTGTATTTAGTAAAATAATTGCTGAACACTCAGCACAGTGAAGGCAGCATAACAACCAGAGTTGTTTCGAGACTGGTTCTTTCACCGTGACAATGCGCCTCCCCACACCGCACCGAGTGTTTGGCAGTTTTTAACCAAAAATGACATGATTACCATGCTCCACCCTCCCTATACACCCGACCTCGCCCCATGTGACATTTTTGTTTTGTTTGCAAAGATGAAAAATGTTTTCCAAGGAAGCAGTTTGTCGATGTGGAAGAGGTAAAACAAAAAGCAGCAGAAGCACTGAAAGGCATCAAGATCGAAGGGTTTAAAGGATATAGTAATCATCAGAAGAAACGTCTCGACAGGTGCGTTGCATCAGTAGGAAAGTACTTTGAAGGCGACTGAAATTTAAGCGTGCAAAAATAAATACATGATTTTGTAAAAATATCTTCTGGTCTCTTTTGGGTCAACCCTTGTAGAGTAGACTTTCCTTAATTCAAACTCCAGGAAGCCACAAATTGTGTTTGAATTATCGGAAGTTTGAACTACCAAAAATTCACCTAATGTGACGCAAGTAGGGATGCCGCGAACTTTTTTCGAACCGAAGGTTCGATGATCGAATCAAGCGGTTCGACAGGTTCGAAAGATTTTGAATTTTCGAACTTTCCATATCGAGAAATTCGACGGAAGTCGAATTTTCGAACTTATTAAACTAAGAAGCTCGATGCTTTTCGAAATTTCGAACTTATTACGCTACAAAATTCGATGCTTGTCGAACTTACGAACTTGATAGACTAAAAAATTCGATGATTTTCGAACTTTCGAACTTCTTGCACTAAAAAGTTAGAAGCTTTTCGAACTTTCGAACTTCCTACGCTAAGAAATTCGATAAGTTTCGAACTTTCAAACTTCTTAATCTGAAGAATACGAAAATTGTCGAACTTTCGATTCCTGAAAAGTCAAAAGTTCGACGACCTTCGAACTTTTAGGGTAAAAGTTCGAAGTTCGTCGAACTTCGAAAGACCAGCAGGCGGTTTCATATGAATTCAAGCAGTGAGGTACATTCGTAATTTTTTTTTTTGCAATTTTACATGCAGTGCCGCATTCCTTGCGAAAGACAATGCCGTTTATTTCAATCATCTGGCATGCTTGGTTTTAAAGAAATAGATTCCCGAAAGAGCGAGAAAGGACGAAGGGTTTTTGACAATTGTCGTTTGTGCCATATTTGAAGCGCGCTATAGCCGAAGCTATTTTTGGTAGAGGTGTTAAACTTTTTAAGAATGATCTATGTATAGCCTAGGTAAGTGTCGTTTTAAGATATGATTATTGTTGTTCAAGACGAGTTTCGAAGAAATATCCAAACATGTATCTACGGGCAATTATGCCCTAAACTTGGTAATTTTTTTCGTCTACATTGTTTGAGGTATCACATTTAAATTAACACCACAGACAGTACATATCATTACCATCTGCAGAATACAAAATAATGTATTTATTGTTTTTTTCACGTTGAGGAATAAATTAACTCATGGGAGAAGATTTCTAAAATTGTTCAAGTTCAGCACGTAATAAAAAAAAAAAAACATTTTTAATTTTTTTTTTTCTCATTTCACGTTCCTGTGACGTGTTTCTTTTGGCCTGTACACATTTTGGTAGGAGAAACTTGTTTCATAGTTTTGGGCCTCTGAATATGCAAGAATACAACACTTCCGGCGGGTTCTTGATAGTTTTTTTCTTTCTCTACAGCTTTTTATGTTTGCATTTATTGTTATGTTTATTTATTTATTATTTTTGAACAATGGCACAGTTATTTAGGTTGAAAAGACATAGCTTTGAACTTCTGAGCCACCGAGCATGTGACGAGTAGTGCCTTCTGACAACGAGTTTCTAACAATGACCATCTACGCGATCTTTTATGCAGTGAAGAGCGACAGTAGCTATACATATGCCTAAATAATTTCAGATTAAAATAAGTTCGACCATGCCCTCTTTCCCCGTATTGTTTACTTTAACAGTCCGAAATATCTGGGGGGAGGGGGGAGGGGGGAGGGGGGGAGAACTGGAGCTAGCTTCCCCCCCCCCCCCCCCCCCCCTTCCCCCCCGTTTTTCCTCTTCCGACGCCACTGGCATGGTAGAACGCTCCTCGACCTCAAGTTGTATCAGCTTCTGTGCTTTTTGCTCGGCGTTTCTTCCGTCCCAGAAAATAAACTTTTAAAGCAATTACAAACAAAATAATTGTCACGGTGCAGGCGAGCTGATGTATGTTGATCATGATGCAAAATCCCGAGACTGGGAATGAAATTCGCAAGAAATAGTGTAAGAAGAAAGAAAAAAGGGGACAGGATAACGTCTCAAACTCAGCTGAGTTGAGTTTGAGACTGTGTCCTGAGCTGACTTTTCAGCTGAGTTGAGTTTGAGACGTTGTCCTGAGCTGAGTTTGAGACGTTGTCCTGTCCCCTTTTTTCTGTCTTCTTACACTTTTTCTTTCAAATTTCATTCCCAGAGCTGAGTTTGAGGCGTTGTCCTGTCCTCTTTTTTCTGTCTTCTTACACTTTTTCTTTCAAATTTAATTACCAGTCTCAGGGTTTTGCATCATGTACAAACTAAACTTACTGTAAGCAGGGATAGAGTGCAGGCGAGCTGGTAATTAATCGACATCTTGGAAACCCTGAGATGGGGAACGATAAAAAAATAGACGAACACAAGAAAATCAAACTATATGCCAGCGTCACTCGGGCGGCGTTCGATCGGATTACTACCAGCGTGCAAGGGGGTAGGGAGGCAGTTTGCCAGATCGCTTCAAGGTTTTTCTGAGCCTCAACCACCTGCTTGCCCCTGGCCGTTTCGAACTGGATGAGTATCGTTAAACAGTGCGTTCGTGTGATCACTTCTTCGTGATGCACGTTAATGACCACCCCGGGCTGGCGGTCACAATTACTGATCTATGGTCACACGTCACTCTGCACTGGCAAATATTCCAGCATATCCGGGAAACTCGTTGTCTCATTTGATTGCCTGATCAACTTCGCGCAGTCTAAATATCACACCCAAACTTTTCTAAACCTGATTTCGTGAAAACCAGTGAGGCGTGAAAACGTTATTTGAAACTGAAACTGTGGCGGAACATTAAAACCGGACCTTGAACTATGTGCACTTGGACTTTAAAAAAATTGAAAACCTTTATAGTTTTTTTTTTTTTTTTTTTTTCGAATTAGCCCTGAAAGAGATTTGAAACTTTCGAACTTTTTGAACTTTATGCAGAAAAAAATTCGAAATCTTCGAATTCATCGAACTTTATGTTTATAAGAATTCGAAACGTTCGAATTTTTCGAATTTCAGATCCAAAGAAATTCGAAACATTCGAATCTCTCGAATTTCAAGTTAGGAAAGTTCGAAATCTTTGAATTTCTCGAACCTCAAGTAAGAAAATATTCGAAATAATCTAACCCAAACTTTTAGAAACCGTGAAAGCTTCGAACTTTTCGAATTCGAAACTCCATGATGTTTGAAAGTTGCGAATTTTTCGAATTCGAACCTTCGTACGGTTGAAAATTTCGAAACCTTTCGATTTCGAACATCAGTTCGGTTCGAAAATATCGAAACATTTCGAATTCGAACCTAGGGTGGTTTGCGGCATCCCTAGACGCAAGATAAAATTCTTGCGTCACATTTAGTGCACTCCGCCGCCGCGCGCTCCGCCGCCGCCTCGCCCGCGGGGGCGGGCGAGGCGGCGGCGGAGCGTGCGGCGGCGGCTTCACGTGGCTCTCATAATGAGCTGTGCTCATTATGCGGAGCTCCGCTGCCGCGCACTCCGCATAATGAGCACGGGTCGCATAATGAGCACAGTTCGCATAATGAGCACGGCTCATTATGAGGGCCACGCGAAACTACTCAACCTCAGCCAGTGTAGCTAACGCGACAATAACCAAAAGTATGAAATATTCGAATTTGAATTATTGCAAGCCTACTGTATGTCACAATTTGACTGATGCCCTCATCTTTTCTTCTGACATGATCCGAGATAAAGTTACCCGTCAATGTCTTTTTTTGGCCCCACGCATCAAGTTAAATTGCCTTACCATTTGACGTTCCATGCCTCTGTATTCCTCTAGTTTGGCTGACACGCTGCCAAACGTGGACACTTTCTTTTTGGATGCATTCAGCTGAAACGATAGGTGAGTCGACTTAACATGAGGGAAGGCTACACTAGAGTCCTTCAATACGCTGCTGTTAACGAAACTTCGGCCAAAGTTTGGTACAGGGTCAAAAAGTTCCACTATGAGCATTTTTGTTTGGTAACTCGATCCTCGGTGAGCCACACCAAATTTGCAATAACGAGTCGTTTTCAAGAAACAACTTCTTGTACGCCGACATCCCATTATGCCCGTCATTGATGCCCGTATGCAAGCACCAGTCATCCCTGATTGATCTCTAACAAGAAAACTTACAAAAAAGCTTTCTTCGCTTGTTTTTTAACAAAAAGACGTTTCTGCAAGCGAAAAAGATCCAGCCAATTGTGCGCACGGGTTTGCAGCGCCTGCACTAGGTAGCACTAGTCGCGGCTCTAAGTTTTGACGGTGCGGAAAGTATTAAAAGGCGATTTCGAAAAGAAAGAAAAAATAAGAACAAATGTTTTTTCTGAGATCGTCGCAGATGTGTAAGGTTGAGCAGTTGATTGATTGTACAGAGCCGAAGATGCTCGCATTAAACAGAAACGCCGTCGATGCAACGACGAGCTTTGGCGATCTACGGGTGGCTCATTAAGAGGGGGTTTGAAATTCTGACACACTTCCTGGTTGCCAGACTTCCAGCAGTGCTGGCTAGATTGGCTGCTCTTATCCTTGTCGAATCCGTACGTGGACGCGCACCAAGCACCCCCATAGTGTTATGGAAAAAGTTTCGTGACATGCACTGAAGGACTCTCGGCTACACCCACAAGGTCAAGGCTAGGGCCACGAAAGCTACGCTTAAAGTATCAGCACTTTGCTACGATTTTAAAATGCGACCGCCTGAGCTTTAGATAAGGTCGGTCGATATTGTTTTTCTCTGTCGAGAACTGTTTCAACATTTCTGCGGCACAGGAAACCGTTTTCTGCAATTCTAGATAATGTTTAAATTACTGAAGACAATGATTTTAATCACCACGATGGCTAAAGTGTCGTTGCTCTAAAGCAGGGGTCGGCAATCGGGGGCCCGCAAGGCTACTAAGCAAGGCCCCCCCTCCCCCCCCCCACACACACACACACACAGACTCCAGGACTAATGGTGCAAGAGTTATTGTTGGTTACAAGCCTGGCATAATTGTACATACTGGCTCTAAAGCGACCTACCAAAAGATCAGTTCATCATTCATTAGCAATTGTTGTGCAACACAGTGATCCTCTGGAAATCAATAATTACGGTCGTCATATTTAGCATACTACACATTCGGAATCACGGTTCACAAAATTGTCAATTTCAACAGTTTTCGTCGCACTTAGGGGCTCGCTATGAGGATTCTGACCAAGCGACTGGTCAGAAGTTTAGCACAAATCTTATAGTCCATATTAGAAAGAGAAATTGGATGGCAACACTCAGTGATTTTCAGTTTGTCTCGGTCATTGGACTTCGGAAGCAGAACTGTGTGGCTCTGTGATGTGAAAATGAGGGAGGTGGAACCTGCAGCTTCAAGAGCCATGCAAAATGTAGCCTGCAGCACTGAGCATAACGGTTCACTTTGCATTTTATCTGATATTTTTGTAAGCTGATTGCCTCCCGCCCACTCCAGTCCACTTCGTTCTACTCTTTCCCCCCCCCCCCCATCGGATTTTCATTCAGCCTGCTCAGTCCCCGCTTTGTGACAATTTCGCCCGTGGCAGCAAAACGTCGCCAACCCCTGCTCTAAAGCATAGCTTATTTATTGGCCCTAGTTTTAAGGCCGTGCAGAACACTGACCTTCGCTCAGCCAAGCAGCTTGCACGGTGGGAGCAGCTTACAAAGCTAAAAACTAGCACTCTTCGACATGTGGCAATCCCAATTTTATTTTTATGGACAGTAGCTCGTTGAGAAGAGAATAAAGTTCTCGATCCGCCGTGTTACTGGTCCCAGATAATGATTACAAGTGTGTACCAAGTGCCCCGAAAAAAATCTAGTGTTTTTTTAAAGCAGTTAGCTTTCTTAGGATCTTCAGGCCAACGTGAGGTACTATGTTCCTGGCCATTTATTGTCCTCG
This sequence comes from Ixodes persulcatus, assembly GCA_013358835.2. Classification (NCBI taxonomy): domain Eukaryota; kingdom Metazoa; phylum Arthropoda; class Arachnida; order Ixodida; family Ixodidae; genus Ixodes; species Ixodes persulcatus. The sequence continues at coordinate 624,496 of JABSTQ010010733.1, forward strand.
CTAAATTTAGCGGGGAAAATGACGTCACATGATTTGATGTCACGTGACCTACACACAAATTCAGTTTTTCTGCTAAGTATAAAGGAAAAATTGACACGGGACTGGCCGCGGCTTTTTCAATTATGCCTGCTGCTTATCGCTTAATTAAACATAAATGGTTCTGAAAAGAGCCATATATTGAGGGAGTTTGGTCATTCATTGGGAAGTATAGGAGGCAAATGAGGAGGTGCCATTGGCCAAGAGCGGACTGGGCGTGTTCCAGGGCATCTTCACAGATTCAAATGTGGCCGACCAGAAGCTGCGAATAATACCCTGGCAGTGGTCGCAAGAAACAAAATTAATAAGCGAGTCAGAGTAACTTTTGGCGTCGAGGCGGTCAGGCTGCGTCGAACGCCGCCGGTCGCGTCGGTTACGACACGACGCCGAAGTATAGAGCGTCGGGGTTTCGCCGACGTGACGTCGCTGTGACGCGCTCGCACGCGCGCACGCGTTACGTTGGAGTATAACAGAGCCTTAACTCTCAGCGACAAAATATGGTGCATGTGATTTTTCGATCACCGTCATGCAAAATCAAATTCTAATAAAACGATCGATGTGATCCGTACGCCAGGCGCCGAGGGCCGGAAAAATGCCGTCCGAGCGGTGAGACTCCGATTGAGCAAACCAGAGTTCGAGCGGCATACATATTCAATTTTTACATCTTTTTGCATGATCATAGTCGAAACATCATGTGCACTATATTTTCAACCACCAAGAGTTACTCCTTTTAACTCTTACGTACTTATTAAAATTGTCTCTCGCTATCACCACCAGGGGATTTGTTCTTGGCTTCTGGTTGGCCAAGAGAACATGTTACTCCTTCCATCAGCGTCGTGTGCATGCCCTGGCTCTGCTCGCTCCTCCCACTGACCAAACTCCCTCTATATACGACTCTAGTTCTGCCCAAATTTTTTATACTGCTGAACAACGGATAGTGGCCTTGGGTTTGAGAGGGGGCCGGGTTCGCTTTTGCCCAGGAGTTCCGCGACCGCTTTGTTCTAGCTAACATCAACAATGGCTAACAAAATATGCGCGTCCGCACCGCTTCGAGCACAGCCTGCCGTTGTGCGTCGAGTTGTTGGATCTCCTGGCTCCCCGCTTCCATGTCTGCCAGGAGGTAGGCCTGATCCGTCGACAGGCGCTCGATGTTCTGCTCCAGTTTCCGTTCGTGGTCGTCGTCTGTCACGTCTTTCTGGATTTCTGCATCGGGCAAGAGCACGGGCGCCATAAACAGAGAGCTGTGACCATTTGAAATTATTTCTGGGGAGCTGCAGCCTAGGCTTGTGTTACGAGGAAGGACGTGTTTTAGGTCTAGAGGTGGGTTCACACATTTTCGCACGAGCCTGTACAACTGGACTGTTGCCGTCGCTACACCGATTCTTGACAGAACGCGTTAACATTTAGGGCAGGGGTTCGGACTTGGCGAAGGACGGGAATTCCAACCTTGCAACGTGCCGTATACTGTCGTGTTCGGAGGGCCGGTCCTTGTCGCAAGAGTAGGCTATTTCTCATTATGCAGCCACCACGGCTTTTCTCGATCACTGCTTACGGTCCGCGTACCATTGTCTTCGAAGGGCCGCTCAATCCTCCCGGTAGTCGGTGGTTTCGCACGAATGGTGTCGTCACTGCACCTTGGTCTTACGTCGTCGCGTCCGGCCGTGGTGGCACTTTCCCCTCCTCTCCCGCGGCGCATCATTGGAAGCGTACCAGAAGACCCGTTCCCGCGCCGCGGCCTCACGAAACCAATCCAGTCCAGTACGGTCCAATCCAAACCAAACCAAACTGACTGTCCCAACGAAAGACGGCTGCATGCACCAAGAAAATAAATGCTAACGCATTAAAATATTACGCGGACCGGAAGCGTTCCACAGCCACCCGAAAAAAAGGTGCCACCGTGTTTTCTCGTCATAAATGGTCACAAGTAGGCACAATGCACCCTTTAGAAATGTCCCCCTTTGGACAAGCCTTTAGAAATATTGGCAAATAAAAGCTATCGTTCCAACTAAAAAGTATGGATATCCATTGCATGTTAGTGCTTAAGTTCTCGCGCACGCTTCGGTTTGAGCTGGCGGCAGAAGCCTCTTCCCACAATCGAGGTCCGTCACAATGCAAACAAAAGACGCGCGACGACACCATAGTCACTGACGAAGGCGACAATGGCAGGAAGGATTTTGAGTTGTCTTGCCTCCAGCACGAGTTTTTTCACCTTCGACGACGCTTCGACGGCGGAAGGCGCGCCCTGTCATTCTCCTTCCGCCAGCGATCGCAGTAATAACAACTATGCGTAAGCTGACCTTCGATCTCGTTCATCGTCGTACGCTTGGATTCCTTGAGCACGGTAAGTCGGGACTCTGAGAGGTCGAGCCGGTTTCGTAGGGCTAGCAGCTTTTCCTCGAGGAGTTGTTTCTCCTGCAGAAACGAGGGTTCGACTTTTCGTACACTCCGACCGAAACGAGGGTGGCCTATAACCTTACCTTGGTCACATTGTCTTGTCCGAGAGTCACTTGGCACTGGAGTGTGCTTTCGAGACTGGATATTTCCTGTTGAAGCTAGAAATGCGGCGAAAATGCGAGGTGAGAACAAAGAGGCTACCGTATTTCCTGCGCCATGGTCAACGCCCGGCGTATAGACCGACGTGCTGTTTACGAACAATTTTGCGTTTGCCCACGCCAGGGGAGGGGCACTCCGTGTGCGCAGAAACCATATTTGCGTGAGGTGAAGCACCTGCGCGTGCGCCGACGGCAGTGCCACCACAGCGGTGTGACAACAGAGTCACTTGCAGGGTGTAAGATAGACAGGTGGGGAAACGGCTCATAGAAGCCTACCGCAGCGCCGTGACCGGATTGTGTACTCGTCTGCTAGCGGGTACCCCCGATTTGCGACAGATGGCGCTGCGGCGAGAAGAAAAAAATCGGAATCGGATTTGCATGGAACTCTATGGGAGAGTGCGCAAAACAAACCGAGAGCACGACAGTCCTCCATTGAAAATCCACGAGAAACCATCTCCGTCAGTTTAGCCGGTCGCCACCGGTCGCCCACCTGGAGTGAGAGTCCGCGGTGCTCCACATAGATGGCGCCACAGAAAAAGAGAAAACGGAGGGGGACACAATCCGGTCGCTCATTTGGCTCTCGTTTCCCCACCTGTCTATCTTACACCCTGGTCACTTGTCAGTGTATAGTCCACAAAAAGGGGCAAATTTATTTCACTTATTTCATCGACATACTCCGTTAAAAAAAAACAAGTTTTCGCAACAAATGGCACTCCATGCTAACTAATAAAGCAACATGAACATACATTTTTCTTCCCATAGTCCCTATTGTTTTTTCTAATTTGTACCGTTGTAAAAAAAAAAAACCAGAATAAGCGTGAATGCTCTTCCTCATTTCGAAGCCCTCGTGACTGTCCTTCTTAAAAGACTCGCACAGTCACTTATAGACCGTAATGGTTCACGAGTGACCGTTGTAATGTTTCTACAACTGCAAGGAGTGGAAGCTAGTGCCATCAAGATTATTATTATTATTATGAAACTTTATTTTCCATCTTGATACATAAATGGAGGAAGCAAGAAAAAAAAAGCTGTAAGAACAGCTTGACGAAGCCCCTTGCTCCCTTGTAGTGGCATATAAAGAAGTCAAAACAAAGCATCCAAACAAAGATCAAGCTCGAAACACACTGTTTTCTTGGCTGCAGCTACTAGCACGTCACCTGCGGGGGCATCAATGTCGAAACAATGCGCCGAGTCTCGACTTTTCTTGACGACCAATGCCCAGTGCGAAACAGCATGATCTCGATAACCGCACTGGGTGAAAACAGCACTCGCAACGAGCAATTTGGAAAAAGAGTGCCCTCGTATAGTTTGCATCTTTGGATGGTTAGCACACCGTAGGACACCAAATTTTAAAAATGTAAGGTCTGCGGGCTATGGTCCGGGAAATGCAATATCTTTACTCTGCTTTTTAAATGGGAAGTCTATCTTCTTGCAACTAAAATTGTATTTTATGAATTGTAATTACTTCCACTCACGAATAAAGCACCTCAAACGGCCCAGAATTTCAACATTTCGCACGTTGTCGTCAGTGTGCCTGACAAAAAGTAAAATTGCTCCGAGAGCTCCTTTCTGGAACGGCGATTTTGGCACAAAAAAGGCAGATTTCGAGCTACAAATGTTTTTCTTTTAGAGTCTGGCAGACTTCGGTAAAAATCTAGGCAAACATAAAAAATACCTTGTTAGTGTTTCTTAAAAATAAAACAACAAAGAATTCGACGTCTCTAAATAGAACCCGTTTCAAAATCGCTCCTAACTCAACTGAGATCTTGCAGCGTAAATATTGTTGCTAATTTATTTTTATTTTTCCTTTTTTTTCGGAGAAATTTCGCAATTTACGCAACCCCTTCAAGCACTTGAAAAAAAAAAAATATTTTGGAAAGTTGAGTGTCTTTTTTAAAGGTACTGCGCTAAAATGATCCATAAATAACTAGTGCGCAAGCTTTTCCTACGTATAGGGAGTACTCCCCTGCAGCTTATGTGTGGGTTGCGCGCCGTGCCTTCTGGGTACATCGCCATCTTTGAGTCCTCTTCAGTGGACAGCGACGCCTGCACCAGGACCAGCCGCACTACGCTGCAAATCTTTCTCTGGTTTACGTGACACCGGAATTTGCAACGCCAGTATGGTAGTGCACGTGATGGTCAGCTGTTTCACCATGTCGCAGTCGAAAAAGGAAAAAGAGACGAGCAAGCCCGCAGACTCCCGTTTCTTCAAGATTCCGAGAGTGCAAACACACAAGTGTGAGAAAGCATGGTCGCTCTCCGTGAGAAGGCAACGTGAATGGCTTTTCGCCACAACTAGGCCTAAGGTATGAACTACATATGAGCGATTCTTTCAGACAAAGAGATGCGACAGGACCTGCTGTCGCTCGGTCCGTCGAAACCACATGCAAGCGACGCTCGTCGTGATGAGCAGTAGCAACAGGCGACGGGCAAAGTTTTGCGAAAACCTTACCGCTGATGTACGAAAGCCTCGGTACTTGTCGACATCTTCGTCGAGGTCTTTCCAGTTGATGCGCGCAACCCATTTGCATTACCTTCTCACAGAGAGTGAACGCGAGTTTCTCACACTCATGTGTTTGGACAATCAGAATCTTGAAGAAACGGGAGTCTGCAAGCTCTTCTCCTCTTTATTCTTCTCTTAATGCGACTTGGTGCGCAGCCGACCATCACGCATGCCACCATACTAATCCTGCAAATTCCGGTGTCACCGAAACCAGAGAAAGATTCGTAGCGTAGCGCGGCCGGTCCTGCTGTCCAGGACTCAAAAATGGCAATGTACCCAAAAGGCACCACAAGCAACCCGTACGTAAGCCGCAGGTGAATGCTCCCTCTGCAGATCGATGTGTGCGGACCGATCTCCGATCGCCGCACTTGGCGACCGAGGACGTCTTAACTCCCACCTCGAGCTTCCGAGAAGAGGCTTTCCTGAGGAGCTTCCGCAGCTCCTGCTCCTCCCGCGAAGTCGCCTGCAGTTCCTCCTGACCTCGCCGCGTCAGCGGCTTGGCCAAAGCGGTCGACAGCTCCTGCACCAGCTCGTCCCGCTCTCGGCGGTAGTCTTGCATCGAGCCGTTCTGCTCAGCGAGGGCTTTCTCCTGGTATGAAAGAAGCCGGTTGACCAGCGATCAATCGGAACTGCTATAGTTGCAGACAAGCACTCGAGAAGACGTTGCCGGCAAACGCTCGTGCACACGGGCCCCTGTACCTATCTGCCTATCCTTGAGAGCTACTTAGTGTACCTTGACTTTAGGTAATAAAGATTATTATTATTATTATTATCATTATTACCGCATTTTCCAGTGTGTAGTCCGTGGACTATAGATGTTTAAAAGTAAATATTTCGCGCTGTGTGGAACAGGTGCGGATTATACACGGTTTGTTTTTTCTAAAAGTTGATATTTGACGCTGTGTGGATGATACACAACCTGCTTTTCCTAAATGTTGATATTTAATGCCGTGCGGACTACAGTGAAACCCGTTTTGGAACGAACTCACATACAGCGAATTATTGTCGATATCGAACTCACGAAAAATTTAAATAAAAATGCATGTAAAAAGTACTTTGTATAACGAATAACATATTGGCTATATCAAACTTTTTCCCCCCGGGAAGGCTTCTAAAAACGCGCGAACAATCGTCTTCTAGCCTGTCCCTTCCCCCAAAAAAGAAGTAGGAAAGAAAGAAAATTCCAAAAACTCAAGTTGCGAACAAAATCGAGCGAAGAGAAGCGATTCAGAAGGGGAGAAAGCTAAACAATACACTCTGCACGCACGCACAGAAAAAAAAATCTTTTCATCCCAAAACCGTTGTCCACGAAGAGGAGCGATTCAGAAGGGGAGATAAGCTAGACCCAAACTCTGCACACATGCAAAAAAATACAAAAAAACATTCCAGCGCATTGTTACAAGGCGGAAGCGAAGAGATGAGAAAGAAAGAGAAGCTTTCGCCTTACAACGAACGCATCGTGGAAGTTTGTTATAAATAGCTTTAGATATATCAAATTACTCGCTATATCGAACTGATCGTAGCGTTTCCTGCTGTTCGTTATAAACGGGTTTGACTGTATACACAAGGTCATCGGTTATGGGCTTTCGTTTTCTGTTTCAACAGAACAATGAAACAAGGTCATTACTGGTACTGTGTTTCCTTCGCCCTCAGCCAAATTGGCCCCTGCGGACGATACACCGGGTGCGAACTGTAGTCCGGAAAATATGGTATTATTACGATTATTATTTCTACTATTGACAGACACGCCGGTCTTTTCCCCCACCACATTTGTCTTTCGTGAACAACCTGAAATGCTAGCTTCAGAATATGTTGTTCTCTTTTACCCCAACAGGGCAGAGCGGCATCGACATACCCGTCGAAGGACGGGTTTGAAATCCGAGTTTGTAAGGTGGTGGCTCGGCAATTTGTTACAACTAGGGTTCAGTGTTTTCGGCATTCAGGGTGCATGAATTTAATTCAAACTTCTTTTTTAACAAAAATGAGCAAGAGTTAGACGAACGCCGTCTTTATCACAAACTTATCGGGCTCGGTGGACATCAGATACAGACGTCAGACATCAGATGAGTGGAAAGTTTTGTTTAGGGGACCTCTGTCTCGGTTTGCTCCTTCACCGTTCCAGAAAGGCGAATCTGTGTGTCACTCAACCTCACGCTTTACGGCAAACACCGAGATTTAGGAACGAGTAATAAACTAACTTAATAATAAGAACGTCCCGGTTTCGAATAAAAATAATGTCGGTGAAACGCCTCTCGAAAAGAGCAACCTCGGGGTCATGAGGCCGGGGTGCCACTTTGCATAGTACCATGTCTCGAAAAGTATAAATCGAGAAAAATATCCTAAGTTGGAGGCACGCGGACATCAATTAACTATGAGCCCATAGATCGGCGTGCCTTCGATAAATACCTAAATATACTTCATAAAGCATGCTACAGTCTTTCCGCACAAGGGCAAAATTTGCGTTCGACGTGCGGGAAAAAACAAAAACCCCGGCACTCAAACGGTTAATGCAAAGGAGCTTACAACACAACAAAGTACTATACTCTCGAGCCAAGGTTCTGTCACTGCCTCGTTTATAGCAGGCATTGTTCGTCATCCGACTGCCACGGCTTTAGTTGGCGTTTAAAATATTGCTTCCCGCACAATATCGTTGCAGCGTGCATTTAGAGCACACTGTACAATAGTCGCTAACAGGATGAGAACACAGAGTGTTCTCACCCTGTCAGCTCGTGCTGGAGGTGGACAACCAAACCTTTCTGTTGTTCTAACCCTGTCAGCAACTTTAAGATGCATAAACGAGGAAAATAAATTGCGTGGAAGATCGCACGACGTGATGCGAATGGACGGTGTCGGCTGGAGCGACATCGATGACATTGCGTCGCGATCGACTGAAAATTCCGGCGAAGTTACTTCGCACTACGTCTCGCGCAAAAAAACCCCAACCAATCGCACACCGGACGGCTAGCACCCAAACACTTTCTCACGGACGCGCCGCGCAAATCGTTCGGACGCACCGGCGCATCCACTCTTCGCTCGGTAACGTTGTCTTCTACGTGCCGCTTCACGTTCACGCGCGGCGTGATCTCGACATAGAATGCGTTTCATCTCGACAGGCAGGGCGAGACCTTCGGCGCCCACGCGTCGACGACGTTCTCTCTTACAGGCGCGTTTACGCCGTCGAGCAGTCGCCGTTCGCTCCGGCGTACGCTTTGGCCGTCCCATTCTTGCGCTCAAAGGCTCAGAGCGCCAAGGGAACGGGTGACCGAAGGCGAGAAATGGCAGGTGGTGAGAAACGCGATCGCGTATGACCCCCGGGGCAATCGTGATTGGCCGAATGCGTTGCACCTCAACCACAACTATTATCGGCAAAAGGGCAAGAGTACCACTGCATCACTCGTTCTCTCCTGGCACCAAAGCCACCTGCGATAAATGCGCACATTCTCCGTTTGTTTTTGGCGACACGACATTAGCCCAGTATGAGCTCGGCACAGCTGACGTTGTGGAAGAGCGGTGCTGCCTAGGACATGCTGCAGATAAAAATAAACATCACTCACTAGTGTCTTGAGGGTGCTGCTGAAGTGTGAAATTTGTGCCAGAAGTGACTTGCAGTCAGATGTGAGCTTCGAGATGCCGTCTCTGGAAGACATGCACAGTGCATTGCACAGTATAAAACAATGCGACACTCATTCCTTGGACTGCATCGGGCCATGTTGCATAATGGCACAAGACCTTACTTGAACCCAAACGAATGAACCCACCCATCACGCAAGACCTTCTGTTGAAGATTCTGAATCTTGGCAAGAACCTCTTCGCTGGACTTGATACCATGTGCACAATGTCAAGGAACGTTGCAATGGCCTTCCTAGACTTAGTATTCACTTTAATTGGGGTGGGCACTACCCTCAAACAGACCGTTTCTGGGAAGCCAGCCATTAAAGGGAAACTACAGGGGACTTTGAGGTTGTCTTTTAAAGTGGTTGGCTTTCTTAGGATCTTTGGGCCACTTTGAGGTACGTTTCTGGCCGTTTATTTTCCCCGTTAAATTTAGCGGGGAAAATTATGTCGGACGACTTGATGTCACATGACCTACACACAAATTCAGTTTCCCTGCTACGTGTAGCGGGAAGATTGAGGTCACATCATTTCAACACCAATTCAGCTTCCCCGCTAAATTTAGAGGGAAAACTGACACGTGACAGGCCGCGGCCCTTTCAATTACATCTGCAGCTAATCGCTTAATTAAACAACAAAAGTTGGTTCTGTTCTCATTTTTTATCGCAAAAATACGACTTGCATGCCCTAAGTATCCGAGAAAACCAAAACTTCAATCATGCATCGCCCTTTTTTTTATTAAAAATGTGATTAAACATTGTGACGCACACCCTGACCTCAAAATCCACTTTAGTGCTCCTTTACATACAGTTAACAAAAAAATAGAAAGATTTCTTTTAATATAAAATTTTTTAAATTCATTATAAGCAAGGGCATAAACCCCATTTTCCACCCGAGGCATCAAATGCAACAAATAACCAAAGAAATGCAAGAAACCTCCGGAGATCTCCCAGAAAGAGTTCCAACACCAAACCCCCGTTGAAAAAAATTCCATACTGCCAGCTGGTGTAAGCAGGTTTCCATCGAAATGCATCAAAACCACAAAAACAAACCGGGAGAATCAGCGTCCCAATCTAATTCCCACTGAATGCACAGGATTGCAGCATCTTTCAACCACTTACAAAAGCCATAAATGGTTTTGCCCCTTTTCCGTGGTAACAAACACTAGGGTCACAAAATGTTCCCAAAACGCTTTTACTGCTCTGCCAAAGTGGAAAAAGTGAAGGACTTTGTGGAAGGAGACCCGTCCTACATTTCTCGTGTTGCAACGAACTGCAGCGTGACGAGGCAAAAGGATATGGTGCACCGCAAGCGCTACCTGCTCCCTGGCCTCCAGCGCAGAGCTGAGCCGTTCCTTGGCGCTGCTGAACTGAGAGTAGAGGACAAAGGCGTTCTTCACCGGGTCGCGGTGGCCACCGCTCAGGACCCCGCTCGCAAGCACCGTGTCCCCTACGTGAAGCGGGTTTCACAGTGAAAACAAACCGCCTGGCTTAGAAATTCTGCCAAAAGCAACAAAGGTATGATAGCACAGTTTTCGACGAGCGGCCCTTTCCGTCGGAGTTTAGCAAACAAATTGTGACGTCACGTCACGTGACGCCGTGACATTATATGACACTGTCATGTCGCATGACACCCCAACCTCACTTGACATTGCGACATCAATCAACACGAGTAAGCGGTGTCTGTGGAGCTTTCCCATTTAAAGGTACAGCTATGGCATTGACACTCAAAAGTGGCGGTTAGAACTGCATACTAAGGTAGCAAAAATGAGGTCAGTTGGTAAACATTCTAGTGCACGATGGGGATAAACAGCCGAGTAAACGCAGACCAAGAGAAGACACAATTGCGGCAGGACATTGGGGCAGTGCACCAGAGTTACCAAACTACGACAGAGCTGGGGTCGGAGTTACCGAAGTATGGGCAATAAATCGCTTCATGAAAGGACGCGTGTGCGGAAGCTCAGACGCATCAGACAGACCGCGGAGGGGGAGGGTTGCTACCTTCGAGGGTGACGCAGTTGAGCTTGTACTTCCTGCTGACCTCCACTGCCAGCTCCAGGCTGGAGCAGAGCAGCCACTTTCCAAGCCAGTGGCCCAGAGCCGGCCTCAGCTCCTCCGAGTCACACCCGACGCGGTCGAGAAGGCGTTCCACCGTCTGCAAAAGGGAATTCAGTCGAGGAACTGCGGTAAGATCCAATTAGCACCCAAAACCGAACCACCCGTAACCCGAAACACTTATAACTAGACCCTAGGGTTCCTCTCTGTACCATAATTTCCAGACCACAGTTCGCAAACCATACGTGTCAAAAAGTTGAAATTTTATACGATGCAGACTACATCTACAGGTGCGAACTACACAAGAATTTGTTTCTTCAAGATTTTGTTCACCGTGACGAGATGCGGTGGAATTTTTGAACGACAGATTATGCTAACAATGATTTCTGTACGATACCAGCTTCTCTGCACATTAACAATGTGGGCATTTCTCAAGGTTTGCTGTGGATGAGAATTCTTTACATTTATTGTCTCGCACGCTAGTTGCCGAACCCCGATTTACAGCATCCGTGGTTAGGAAGTTCCACTGATCGACACATTTAATGATAAGAAGCATTTTTAATAGAGTTTGTATTAAAGTGACGAGGCACAATAAATTTGTTACGTTACATCCTAGTAGGGTTATTGAAGTCTGCGTGCACCGCTCTCACTGACAGAATGAGAACAATAGGAAGTCTCTTTTGAATGCCCGCCTCTTTTGGCTCTTTGCCTTCCGCCCTCCTTTGACTGCGAGTGCACGCTAGAGGTTTACGAGATGCTGAAGCGCCATCGAAGTTGGGAAGCTCGCACCGGAGGCAGGACAACTCTTCCCTGCCATTCAGGTCTTGTCGGTGATCATGATCAGACGTATAGCTTAGCTTAGCGAGTCACAATAATAACATCTGCACGAGTTAACTGACACGATCGAGAAGCAAAATCCGGGCCGAAACCAGCGATCGTACCCGCTCGGTCGGCTCGACGGCAGCGTGGTCACGGAGCGCTCTGTCCAACGCCTGGAAACCGATGCTGCTGGGGAGTTTGCGGGCATTGAAGCGTCGCAGAAGCTCGGTGGCCGCCGCCACGTTTGGAACCAGGTGGGTGAACAACCTGCCGGCGCGTCAACAGCAACGACGCCTCGGGGGTTGGTTTCGTGGAGACCTCGTTTCTCAAGCACATGCGTAGTTTCACCGTGCAAGTCCGTGGCAAGCGGACGACCAGCCAGCAAATTACAAAGACGCTGGTACTCTCGGCAATATGCTATACTCCGTTCCATCTTACGCCAGACCCCGGAGGACGTTACGAGTCATCGAAGCCAACCCAATGCCGTGGGAGTGTCACGTAACCTACAGGACGGGCGCAGCGACGCGTGGAGTACGAACTCGTGTGGTATGTTCACGGTGCTGGGTTGGCTTGTAGTACGGAGGTAGGAAGAAGGGGAGACGACGTACCGGCTCGAGCCAGCCAAACGAGAAAATCCCGAGTGAAGAGGGAAGTAGAGGTCGCGCTCGGTGGGAACGCCCCCAAAGGTGCCCAAGGGTGTTCTTTCCGTCCAATGGCGTCTGTTGGTTTTGTTCGTTCTTGGTCGTCGTTGGTGGCATGTCTCTCCGAACCAAAAGTCTCCCCCGGCTTCACCTCCGGTGGTGTCGTGCCGCCTCCAGAAGCTTCCTACCTCCGTGGCTCGTAGCGTCCACCGCAGTCCATCGTAAGGTGAGACACAGTATAGTTTCCATCGCGTCGCAATGCTTTCCTAGCAATCCGTTTACGAAACAAAAGAAGCAAAGGAAAGAGACTGATCTTTAAAGGAACCACGAAATGATTTTTCAACTTCTTCCTCAATTTTCATTCTCAAGTCAGCGAAATGAGAGATCACGTGGTCGTGACATAGCATTTTATCGGATGCGATGACTCCGAGCTTCCACCGTGCTTTTTCAGCACACCACGGAACTTGTCATTTGCAAGTGACAATAAGTGCTGTCATGGCACTCATTGGACATGAATGCGAATTCAAATATTCGTAGACGGATCGATTGATTGATTGATTACGAGTGCATACGTCTGAGTGATGCAGTGCTGACGCCCAATGCGTGAGCTGGGTTCGGCTGACGTGCTTTGGCTCCACGGATGCATCACAGTGAAAAGGCGGAGAGCTTTCAAAGGAAAGAAAGTAAGAAATCGTGTGCTACATTTTTTAACTTTTCGTACCGAAAAGTAGGCTTGTGGCTTTCTACCCTTGTGTACTACAGTTTCCTCTTGGTTCACTAAATAATATGTGACTAGTGAAATCCCAATCTAAAATCATTTCTCCCAGCCCAAAATTCATTTCATGGTTCCTTTAAAGTAAAAAAAAAAGTTGAAACGAAAATGTATAATTTTTTTTATGGCTATTTTAGGACTTGATAAATTTGATGCAAAAACAAAGAGGTAACTAAACAGGCAGCTTGCCTGTTTAGTAAACAACACCATGCAAGAGAGCAAGTTCACCAAACAAACGAAAAATCACAGTTATACCTTACGAAACGTAAGCCCCTAGTGTTCATTTTTTATCCCTCACTCCCACAACGACCTCGTCTGTTGTTACTGCGACTAGGGTCCTAAGAACAGTATCCGTAACGAATAAATAGACAAATAAAAGAAAGCTTTTGCAGTTTTCAAGATTTCAGTCGTCAAAATCGTGAAATCCGACGGGCAGTCGACGTCCGTCGTTACCGTTTGCCCAGCGCTGCCGACACGGCGACGGTGAGGGCGTCGGGAACTTGCAGGTGGTCCAGCAGCATGCCACGGTAAAGCGACGCCAGGGACGGGCCTTCGGCCTGCAGCAGGCCCTCGAACGCTTGCCAGCCAGTGCACTCGGCCTAACCGATCAGAACATCCATTGGCGCGATAGGAGTGACCAACCCTTGGAGAACTGCTAAGGCTGGCTCACACAGTTGCCATTGACTGCGATCGCCTGCGTTGCAACTGCTTACGACGGGAGAAAACACTGGCGCCGTCTGTTGGATAACCCCGGAACACTTTTGGCCTGCGTATAACTGGACCGAAGGGTTCGTGATATTTGTGGTATCAAATCTATGCGCTATCTACGAGAGGTGGTCGCTCGTACAGGGTGTCCCCAGCGGGCCTTCCGCCGTAAAACAAGTCGGAAAAAATTGGTGCCTGCACACGGAAAGCTCAAACTTTCACCGAAGGTGCAACGAGCAGGTCAGTTTTACCGTGCAAAATTTCAAGGTGTACCGTAATATCCCGAGATATAGCCCACCTAAAATCGATAGCAAATCGATTGCCAAAAAAAAGTTTGAAAAATTATAGTTTTAGATTATGTGACCCTCGAAACTTGTGATCGCAGGAAGGGGCAATGAACCAAACACGACTGTCCTTCCCAGCCAACAATGTTCACTTATCTCCTGCCATGGTTAAGTAGCACCGTTTTTGCCGAGGTCACCAATGGCCAGGGCCCTGCATTTACTAGAAGTGGGCTATCCTTCGGTGTTTCAGAAAAAAATAGCAGATCACGCCAAAAATGGGGGCGGGCTATCTTTCGGGGGTGAGGCATCTCTCGGAATATTACGGTAGTCCTCTTCCTGTAAAAAATGCGCGCAAAAACCTTGGCGAAGTCAAGGTTGGGCGCGTTCGCAGACGGCCAAGTTAGCAACGCTCATTAACTTCTGGTGCCATCTACCGATGGGCGCAGCGAGCAAAAGACGCACCCTGTTGTCTGCTTGCTACGCCTATCGGGAGATCGCGCCACGAGTAAATAGCGTCGCTAACTCGGATGTCTGCGGACACGTCCAACCTTGACTTCGGCAAAATGTTTGCTCTCGCTTTTTTACGGCAAGAGAACTGTGTGCCTTGAAATTTCACACGGTAAGACTGGCCTGCTCAGTGCACGTTCGGTGAAGGTTTGAGCTTTCTATGAGCAGGCGTCGATTTAAGGCGGAAGGTCCACTCGGGATACCCTGTAACATTGGTAGATTCATTTCCAGCCTACGGTGAAATAATGATGCGTAAGATTCAGAGTATTCCACCGCTAGTTGAAAGGGCATCTGTGCGCTCACTTGTCATAAGTGATACAGCCTTTGCGTGATAAGCGATTTTTGTGTAAATGGCCATCTTTTTGTCACCAAAGCAACATTCTAGAATAATGTCCAATTGGGTTTGTTTAATCAGTAACAACCTATAATGTATTAACATGCAGGACTGAAAAGACAAGAACAAATCTGATTTTGGAGAAAATGATTCCTGTAACTCTAAGTGAAACAATTAATTTTTTATGTGTTAAAATCCCTCTGTATCGAGAAAAATCTACCTTATCTATAATGCAAAAAAAAAAAAAACTGCACTGAAAGGAGTTTGAAAAATTGAAGCAGCAGAAATTTAAAATGAACAAATGTTGCTACAGACATCAAAAGTATGAATATAATACCTAAAAGTAGTAGTGATGAGCTTCTAAAGCTGATGCAATCGTACAAAGTACACAGTGAAATACTACTCGAACGAACTTCAAGGGACCTCAAGAAAAAGTTTACCTCGTTCACTCAACTGAATGCATTGGACACAATGGGGTTTTGCTGGAGAATTTATGAAAGTCTGGTTAATCTGAATAGTTTCTTCAACTAAAGTGGTATTTCTTTAATTGTTAATATTAGTTAATAGAGATGCTCTGCTATACAGATAAAATTTTTGGAGGACAAACTGGGTAAATACGAGCAGTTTTGTCTCATTATTACGGACGACTTTTGAGGGAAACAGAGGTGTCCATATTAAAGGGGCGATGCAACGATTTTTGTATTTTTCGCAAACACCGCTTAGAACGGATCCCTGACGTTAATGACCTGTGAAATAGCCGTTCGTTTTTCACCACACGCAATCGAAGTCGCAGAAGAAAATAAAGAAAAACGAGCAAAGTTCACCCCCTCAACTCGCAGCCAGAACAAGCGGCCTTGTGATCTGGAGCCTATTATATGCCGCCAATGTTGATCATAGCCATGCGCTGGGGTTGGCAAGGCACAGGACACGCGCTGAGTTCCCAATATTGTTATGGTTCGGCTGTTGTCGTCATTGCAGCGATTGGACACAGGACACTACCCAAATTCTTCTCGAGCTATAGATTATCACGAGCCCAAATCGAGTGCCCACCCAATGCTCGGGTCCAATCTAGGAGCTGCATTCAAATATCGTCACTGGGCGGTACTGCTACCGCCCAGCTACGTCATCACGTTTTGCGAAGGAGAGATTGAATGAAAACGCTCCGTTTTGTCCTGGAAATTACATCGCAACAAAGGAGTTTCTTCGTCAGTGGCGTTGCGTGAGAGTATCCTTGAGTCCCACTATTGCCAGTAAGCTCGTGTAAAGTGAAAAATATTTCAATTGAATATCGTTGCACCGCCCCTTTAACGAGACATCACTCTACTTGCATAGTAAAATAACAACGTAGTAAAAGAGTTTGCTACCAAAAACTTTCAGCCTTTCCACTCTGGTGAAGAAGGAAGAGCAGCGGAGCTGTAGCTTTTGTTTTCGGCGGTGGCTTTCTAGGCGAGCGATCTGCTCTTCTTTCACAAGAAAATCTGAAGCGCTCGACGCACGCGGCGGTTGCGGACCCATTCGCGCTGCTGCGTACGTCGCCGCTCCTTCCGCACCCGGTCTTGTTTCCCCGAAGAAAGGGCACGCGGCCGACCCATCATGAGTCCAAACCGAAACTGATAAGAGCGTAGGAAACAGCGCGCAAAACAGACGAGGATAAAGAAGAAACACATGTGACGTGTGCTGCGCTCGTCCGGCGTGTTTCTTCCTCGTCCTCGTCTGTTTTTCGCGCTGTTTCCTGCAATGAATTCCCACCAACTCGCCTAACTATCCATTCTTCTTTGATAGCTGGAAAGGTTGCCGCCATCTATGAGTGATGGTGGCAGCCAGACTGGTTGCCTGGTTGCCGCCGTCGCTTATAGGTGGCGGTAGCTGTCCAGAGGTTTGTGTAAGTTTGTGTCGACGTTCCTTTGGTACCAGACACGATCCTGGGAAACCTAGCCCTTAACAGCTCCGCTGTAAAATTACTTTGCTTTATACAGGCTATACATGGTGCACACAAAAATAAACATACCCTGCCCATGACCTTGGCGAGCCGAGACTGCGCTTTGGCAAATTCATCCCGAGCGCCATTCAGGACGGACTGGCAATGTTCCTCGTCCCTGAAGTGTCGGCTGAAAACGCATACACCACGCCGACTGCTCACAACAACCGACTCGATGGTCACCGAGGTTACGAGAGGGATGTTTCTCGTAATCTATCGAGAGATTATGACGGGCAATATTTTAGCGAACATTGATCTACCACGGCTGAATCGATCCGACGAAATTACCGTCAATTCAAATTTCAGGCACGCATTTGCATAATGATTACCCCACACTGCACGTTGAAAACTCTATGTAAGCGTGCAGCGTGACTGCACCAGCTGAATCTCGCCTTCACAGCAGAAACGCGAGCATACATAAATATACTGGGCAATCAAAATTTTGCTTTATGTTGTCGAGGCTGTGCTTTGTTTGTGTCTGCACAGCGGGACCACGTGGGTATTTTGCAACGGCGTCGCCGAAGCAAGGACGGCGACGGCCCACAGGGGGGAAGGGAGGGGGGAGCGAGAGGGAGCCTTGCCGTGTGTGCGGAACGACGGAGTAACAGAAAGCAGTGCCTCCACTGTAGAGTGCGGTTTTGCATTCGTGCGCGAGCACCTTTTGCCAGGAAGGGGCACTAACAGATAAACATGCGAAAGTGACACAGA
Source organism: Ixodes persulcatus (assembly GCA_013358835.2). Taxonomy (NCBI): domain Eukaryota; kingdom Metazoa; phylum Arthropoda; class Arachnida; order Ixodida; family Ixodidae; genus Ixodes; species Ixodes persulcatus. Next base: position 642,001 of record JABSTQ010010733.1, read on the forward strand.
GTATAAATGCAGACAAACCGCCCACCGGGTCGAACCCCCCACAAACGTAAGGTTACCTTTGTCTGCATTTTGCACGTTTTTTGTGTTTTCCTGAATGTTCTAAGGCTTGGTTTGAATTGAGAGGATGCAAGCAAGTATGCGAGTCAACGAGTTATAGCCTGTTGCAGGTTAAGATTAGCAGAACATGCTCCTCTCACAAAGCCCTGTGTACCCTTTCCACTTTAGTAGAGCAAATGCTGGAGAGGAGGCAAAGCCACCAATCATGAAGTAGAGATTTTTATGGGAAAGGCTTCATTTCACCTGCCGACATTGCAGTGGACTATAATGGTGACTAACTAAGAAATAAACACACACATGCAGCATTCAAGTTCGTCCCAGGAAAAAAATCGAGAGAAAGAAGACAAGAGACACGTCGGCATTCCGGCAAGCAAGACACCTTACACATTCTGATCGACATCTCTGTAGCTCTCCTTCTTCAAGTCTTGAAGCAGAGAGCGGTTGGCATTCCTGTGCTCGTGCAGCGAAGCCAGCTCTGCCTGCGCCTCCTTGGAGGGGTGCAGGATGGGTGGACGGACAAGCAGTGTCAAGCAAGCGACACCGCGAAGCGGTTTGTGAGAACAATGAAGCATGCAGACGCTGTCATGCCATGCAAACAACAAACTGGCCAGAAGAAAACGAGAGACTAGACAGCCCTGAGAAATAACTAACTGGGGCTCCACGCTTCCTGCAAGAATAAATAAAATAAGGCCTAGGAACAACACTCGAGGTGACTGTGGTCACTACGGTACATTGCTTTTGGATTCTGGCTTTACTTAATTTTGCTGGGTTTCAGCTTTCTGGAACCACTTGCAGCGCAAGATAATTGAGATATTACTTTTTCAAGTGCTTGGGTAATTATGTAGCGAAAAAACAAAATCCCTACCAAGACCTGCATCCACCAAAGTTTCGTGACATTCGTTTATGAACCTACCGGAAAGTGTTAGATATCTATACACCAGACATATGCAAAAAGTGGATTTTGAGTTTGAAGGGAATTCAAAGTGAATAGTGGTTTTGGCTGAAGATTTTTTTAATTGAATATTGAATAGTTTTTTAAGCCTTTTACTACTACAATATGCTTAAACAAAAACCCAGCTGAACTTGTGACAGTTGTTGCCAAGCTTCCTTACCCATTTCTAAGCTAACCTAATTTTACTCTAACTATATTTATTGACTGTGGCCTCCAAAAGTCCAACGCCTACATTAATATGGCAAGTAAACGATGCATTTTATCTAAAATTATACCTATAGAGATGATACCAAATCAAGGGAATTTATAAATGTTTTTGCTATTTGCAAATATCTTTTCTTCAACCACATTCAAATATTGTGGGTTGTCAGGGCACCTCTGCACATTCTCATGCATGCCTGTTTAATTTTAAATATTTTACTGGAAAGGTAGATGTCAACATTCACAAAGTTTTCGTTTCTTTCTAAATACAGCTGGCGCGCACGTGCATCATCCTACTTTGGAAATGCATTTTTCTCTTAAAGGGGCCATATAAAGCAAATTTTAGGCTGGGATAAATTAATTTAGATTGGGATTTTATAATAGCATATTTGTTTAGTGGGCCAAAAGAAAGAAAGTAGAAGGTCAAACGCCTGATTTTCGGTACGAAAGTTGGAAAACATGGCGGACTATTTCGTATATCCTTCCCTTCGAAAGCACTCTGCCTTTTCAATGTGTACATCCGCGGTATCCAAAGCACGACACCCAACCTCATTTATTCCCTTCACCGCTAAGCTGACAATGCAGTGAAAGCTATGCGCTTGCCGGACCAATCAGCCGTCCCCCTTTCATCACCTGACCCCATTCTCTGCGCATGGGTATTCGCGAGGGAGCGTGGTCACGTGGCAAAAGTGTGGCTGACCCAACGAGCACGTAGCTTCCACAACACTGTCAGCTTAGGGGTGAGTGGGGTGGGGAAAGCAACTTTTGTCCGAATTTTGAGCAACAAGCTAATCTTCTGGGGGGAGAATGGCGATGGCCAGGTACATTAACGAGGGTCCGAGCAAAAGGAGAGTTCTTCCTTTCCCTCTCCTCGAACTCTTTGGTACGCTGCACGATTTGCGAATTGAGGAGGAAAGCTAAGAAGGAAAAAGTTGAAAAATCGTTTCATGGCCCCTTTAAGCATGCGGCTCATCGTGGTGGGTTAGCCCTGTAGAGTGGGCTTCTTCCGAAGAGCTCAACAGAGCTAACCTGCCACGATCGACACATGAATTATGAATATTGCAGTTAATCTTGAAGCAAATATTGAATAGCGTATTATTCGAAACTACAATTCGAAAATTAAAATATTTGAAAAACACTACTATACACTGAAGTCTGATTCAATCGCGTATAGAGTCATACTACTTCTCTGTTTGCATGAGTCCAGCAATACCAGAATCGCAAAATTGCTCTCAAGTATCTAAAAAAAATCACTTATGGTTGACTGACTGATTGATCTTCCAACGCAAATGAAAATCAGTGCCATCAAGAATGAATTGAGATGTCATGATGCTGGGGTCTGTAAGCCAAGCATGCAATGTGCGTACCAGTAAAAATTTATGGCAAATTGCTAGGCAATTTTGTTGCATACAGAAAACGTGCCAGCATCACCAGCATCACCAACGCTCAGCAATACTCCCGAGTTTCCACACCCAGATGCCTACGTTCACGGCATTCTTCATCAGATAGTTTAACGCGTGCAATGGGTTCACTCGATAGTTGTTCCTAGAATGAAGGGATTTACTACCGCTAATCAGGCTGATACACCTGGTGATCTTCCAGAGCCTCCCATACTCTCGAGCTCCTCTCCCTCAGTGCACATGTGTGGTCGAGCTCCCCATCCCCTACCCCTCTGGTCACATAACCTCCCTATTAACCAATCAGTGTCTAGCACCTAGCTCCTCCTCTCCCACCCGTCAACCAATCGGTGTCGAGCCTCGAGGCCTAGCTTTTATACGGGCTTTGCTTTCGGGCTTCACGAAATGCCGAACACCAGGCCAAAGAATGTTTCACATTAATAACGGCACTATTTCTCACGCCGGCAGGGACCCAGCAGTTCCTTCGAGTAAGTTGTATTTCCTAGAAAACTAAGAGCCCCGGTTATACATAGATGCCCCACAAAAATATATCTGGCAGGTGCACCAGACAACCAAGCGACAGATTTTGATGTGGGAAATAACTAAAAAGAACTAAGAAAAAAGTGCTCCCTGTCCGCTCTCGCGACGACCAAGCGACAGTCACAAGAAGGCATTCCACCGAAACAGAGCAACCCGTGCACGTGAAAAGCTTGCCTGCAGTCTCGAGATACAGCGAGCTCTTTCGCCGGCAACTCCTTCAATCTCCGACTGCAAATTCTCGACCTGTTTTGGTGCCCATTTCAGAAAACAAGAGACGATGCAAGGAAGGTAACTTCAGCAAGGAATGTCGTGCAGTTGCTGAAAGAGAGCTCAGATGCAAAAAGGCCTGACCTGTTGTTGCGCAGCGTGGATGCACCTGTCTAGTTGTTCTAGCTCGCCCTTGATCCACGCGTCGCGCTCACGCGTCGTGCTGAACACCGTGCCGCGAATTCGTCGCTTCAGTGCCGAGTCTCGCCGTTCGATGATCTCCCCCAGCCTGCGTCGACGGAATGACAAAACCAATTGAATTAGGCGGCAAGCAACCATAGCCCGGCACGCCACGTACATGAGACAGCAATGCTAATTTGTTGCATAATTGTCGGAAAAACAAAGAGCCATAATACTGCAATGTGCACAAAGGTTCTCAATAGTATTGCTAATACTTTTTTAAAGTGGGAATGCTGAATACTGTAATATAAAAAAATATAGTTCAAGCTTTAGTTGACAGCAAATGGAGTAGTTGTTATTCTAGTCAGAAAACCCAAACTGCTGATAGGGTGAATAACGTTGCTCATTAATTTTGCCTGAAACAATAGGCTCATTTGATTTACTTATAATTTCTGTACCCATCTGCACTGTCTGTTACAGCGATAGCTGTTATGGGCCCTTCCCACCGCTGGAAATGACATCTGTTGTTGTAGGTGTTGATGTTGTAGTTGGCGATGTAGGGCGTCCGTCGCCGATAGTGCAAAATCTTAGAAAAAGATCGCCCGCTGCCTGCAGCGTTTTAATGCAAAAGCATTAACTGTCCCATGGAGCGAGCTGACGTCATCAGCTGCCGTGCCAAACGGCAGCTAAACTCCCCCTCCCAATGAAGCAAAGTGAAGCCGCGATCTGAAGACTCCCAGCTTTGAAGCCGCGCAAAAAGCCGAGCCAAACAGCAAATGAATTCCCCTCTGTAAGTAAAGCTGAGATCTGATGGATAGGGCTCCCATTGGCTGGCGCGCGTCATAGTTTCAAGGAACGAGGCTCCTATTGGCCGAGGCATGTCAGTTTCAAGGAGAGCCACCCCACGGCGCTACGTGCCCACGCCAGAGCGCGCCGGGAAAAAGAAGCATTTGGCTGGCGGGGCCTCCCAGAGAGAGCCCGCTCAAGCATACTCTGGAGCGCGGCACGGCCACTTTATGAGAACGCGCGCAAGAACGACACACATGCTTTCACATTCACAACTCATAAGAGGTGCTTAGGTGTACCTCAAGCCTTTTTGTAGTACCCGATGCCTACCGCACGCGCTCTCTCGAAACGAAAACTCTAAGTACGTACACCTAAGCACTTCTTATGAGTTGTGAATGCGAAAGCACGCAAGCTGCTCGTCCGCTCCCTTTTTAGTCTTCTGCGTCCTTTTCGTCGCCGGTCAGCGTGCGTGACCTTGGACGCTCAGTGTTAACGGCGCGTTGGTGGGCACACAGTGCCGTGGGGTGAGCGATCGTGGAAACTGACGAGAGCAGCGGCCAATGGGAGCCCCGTCGACGCGCGCCAGCCAATGGAATTGAAGGCGAAATCCATCAGCTTTACTTTGCTCCTTTGTGATCGAGAAAACTAAATGCCGCTTTCGAGCTTCAAACTGATGACGTCAGCTCGCTCCATGGACAGTTAATGCTTTCGCATTAAAAATAGCCGATAACAAAATGTTGCCGTGGCACTGTCAATGCCAAGAGCTCCTGCCAAAAGACGAGCATTCCCGCGCTCCGGAACAAAAGAGAAACAAAAGTGTTCGGAACGAAATGGTCAGATGTTTATTTTGTTCCGAAAGCCTTTGTCCACGCACCCCACGGCGCGTGAGCACGACGCCAATGCCCAACGACTTCGCCGCGACGTGTCGCAGCTTATCGCTGTGACTGTACTGCGGTTTAACATAGGACTGCTCAATTTTTTCAATTTATGAGCACGGCCGATCTCAAACACATAGAGTACACCCTGCACTTTTCTGCACCGACGAAGAGAGGGAATCATTGGCCAAGAGCGTTGGTGCACCACACCTCGGAGCACACAAAGCGAAAGCTCGCATTGTGTGCTCGGAGACCCTGAGTTCAATCCCCACCCCTGTCCATTTTGATCTGAATCGAGCGTCGTACCGGCGTGTGGTCATGTATCGCTACTGCGTGGTGCACATCAAAGACCCCAGCCTAGCACTGGCACTGCGCTGGCCAAACGTCTTGTCTACGGCGTAAACCATAGTCTCCGCACGTCAAAGGCGGACCGCCCGACGCAGACTTTTCTGGGGTAATTCGAATGAGTGTACAGTCAAACCTCGATGTAACAAAGTCAGTAAAATTCGAAATTTACTTCGTTACATTGAAATTTCGCTACATAAAAATTCGAGGCTAACGTTAAAGGAAGTTTCCACAAATGTTTCTCCGGTGCACAAAACTCACCGAGGATGCCTCTATTTCGGTTGAAAGTAGTCCGTTAGCTTTTCCTGGGCCACTCTTGGCATTATTATTGCAGTGATGTGATTGGCCTAAGCCATTTTGGAGCACCTTTTGGAGCGGTCAAAACAGTGTTTTGGAGCAGCAGAAGTGTTCTTTGGAGCAGCCAGAACAGTGTTTTGGAGCAGCAGAAGGGGCTTTGCGAGCAGCTTAAACAGTGTTTCGGAGCAGCAAAATGGCTTTTGGCGCAGGTATTCTTAGAAAATACAAATATTTCTTTTAATTGCTATAGACAAATGAAGGGCACTTTGTGCTGTGTTGTGACGTGACGTGTTGTGCCGAAACGCACTGCTTGTGTTTTTATTGCTAAGACATCCACAAGTGTACAGTGCTGTAGGCGTTGCCGAGGAACTCCGAAAAACCGCTTGCCACCGTTGGACTGGTTCCCGACGTGCCAGATTTTCGTCAAAAGTAAGCAAACGTAAAACAATGAATTGAAAGCGTCCCGGCTGGTGCCTCTGTCGTGCAATCTTGTTCGCATGCACGTGAGGGCAACTTTGGCAGGCTTGCAGTTGCGCGTGCTTCGTCGCGCGAGCGGAGACAACGGCTGTTCAATCGAAACGGAAACCATGCCGCCCTGCTCCGTCGCAAAATGGTTCCTAAAATTGTATGCAACATGTAACTGTCCAGCAGCGAGTGATTGCCAAGCTGGCAGGCGAGGTATAAGCTAAACACGAAGAAAAAAAGAACCTGAGCGCATCGATGCTTGACATCTCGAGCCAGGGTCAAAAGGTTCTTGGAGCGCTTTGTCCAGCGACTGAACTCGAGACAAACAAGTGCGCTGTGCGGGTTCAGCGTACAGATTTTGCCTTATTTGCTTTAGCTCATTTCCCTTCACCAACTTTCTTTCACGGCACATTTTTCACGTACCCGGGTCCCTTTAAAAAAAAAGCCCACCGAGAGAAAACTAGGTAATCAATCTTTCGGCAAGCAGTCTTTGAGTTAAAGAGGGATTTTTGTAGTAGCGTATGATTTAAACAAGAACAGAAATGTTGATGAACAAGCGGTAGTAGTTACGTTTCAATTTAGAAAGCGCCATATCTGCAGCGGCGTGGGGACGGCAACACCTGACGTCGCGCGACCACGGTGACTGTGGTCGCGCGAGTGCTTCAGCTCACATAGTAACTCTCGCCACGCAAAAGCGTGGTTTTGTTTCGCAGCATGACGGCATGGTTGGCATCCGGCATACTAGCGTCGGAGCGTCCGCACACGTTCGCGTCCATCGTTGAAAATAGTCTAAAAAAGACGCGGGACGAGACCCTTAGACGACGACAGCGCGAAACGGCTGGAAAAACCATGCAAGACCGGATGGACGATTGATGCAGGGTACTTTGTGTCGGGCAGTGTCGGGCAGTGTCGGGTTGTCGCTTGCGCCACCTAACTTATGCATGCTCAATTAGGTTCTCAGTTTAGTTTCGGTTTTGAAAGGCGACCGAAATTGGTCCTTTGGCGCAGGCTTGGCGCAGATTACCCATATTTTGGCGAAATGTTGCAGGATGTAGCAGGGTTAGCCCCTTGGCGCAGTTTGGCGCAATTGGCACAGCAATCACATCACTGTTATTGGCATCACACGACGTTCGCATAGCCAGACGGCCTGCATCGCGTCTTCATCTTGCTGTGTGATTGTGAACCGCCTCAAGACATCGATCGCGTCCACCACCTCACGGTTACTGGGCACATAGCAGGTGTCTTGCTCATCAGGCTCGATGTCGTCCCCGTTTTGCCAGTTCCCACGAACACCGCTAGCTATCGCCTCGTCGGTCACCTCCTCCGTCGCAATGACAGCAGAGTCGGCATATAGAAAGTCGTCGAGGTGGACGTTATCAGGGGCGGCTCCATCGCCTTCAAGGCTCCATAGCCCAGGACAGCGAGAAACGCATGCTTTTAGTTAGGCCTCGAAACAAACTATGCAGCGCGAACGAAGCTGATGGACGAAACGGCGGCGGCTCTAGTGTCCTCCAGTAGCCGTTCTGTACACCACACTCGCCAGATTCGGCCCGTTTCACCCTTTGCGCTTTATCGGGGGCCCATTTCAGCGCATGTGCTTCCCAAAATCTCCTTTGGGAACCAAAAGTTTGTGACAAATTGTCCATGACATTTCGTTACATCGAAAGTTCGGCAAACGGGACTTCGTTACATGGACATCAAAAATACATGGCGGGCATACACTTGTGGTTAGAAAAAGTTATGTACTTCGTTACATCGGGGGTTTCGTTACATAGAATTTCGTTACAACGAGGTTTGACTGTACTCACTGAAAACACAACGTGACTTGAAACATTTTGGTTGACAGGATTCAGTTCGCAACTCTTAGTCAACACCAAACGTTCTACCACTTCTGGTAAAGGGACGAGAAAAAAAATGGGGCAGTTTTTCCGGTGCTTCGCCGAAGGCTACGTGAAAATGCGACAGCATCGCCTTTGTTCGATGAAGCTCGCATTCCGCCGATAAAAGAACCATGCAGCAGGTAACTAAGCATTGCATGTCCGCACATTCTCATCTAACAAAGACGCTTTGTTTTTTTACTCCTTACCCACTAAAGAAGTAGCATAGTCACGGCGACGGCATGGGCCGTGCCTCGTTTGAAGGGAGAATGTCGTTCTCCCTTTTCCGACGTCTCTTTGGCACTATAAACGTGCCAAGCCTCGGCACACCGCCGCTCTTCAGTCCACTCCTTTCTCTCACGAGGCATTGCGAAGAAGACCGGAGTACTTCCGGCGAGCGTCTCACTTTAAACACAGAGCAGAGCCAACTGCGACACGCGTTTATCCACAGCGACAACCGCGTATCGCGCCGTTCGAGTCAAGTGGGACACGCACTTGCATTTGCTCACGACAGAGGTCTTGCGATTTCTCGCGACGAGGAGACACGCCGGCACCGTCTACGAGGTGGCCCAGCCCGCGCTTTAGGATCGGTAGGAAGTGATGGGAGACCCCATCCCCCAGGGAGGAGGAGAGGGGAGGTATAGGATGATTACAGTGACAAATGGGGGAATGAAGAGAACTTAATGCACGTAAACCAACTCTGAAGCTCCGAAACAAATCAACTCGTCTTACAGTCGAGAATTTTCCAGGGGGCCGCCAAACAAAATGCTATTGCATTTAGAAGTAAGGTTGGACATTACACGAGGCCAACAATGTCCAAAGCGCACGCATCAAAGAGGGTCCAAATACCTGCGGTTCAGGCGAGCCTGTTCGGCTTCGACGTCACTCAGCGCCACGCGTACCTCGCCGAGCTGGTTGCCGAGCGCCACCTCCATCTGCACGATCTCCGCCTCTTTCCCGGCAAGCACCGCGAGTTCCTCTCTGGTGGCGCTTTCCCGCTCCAAGCAGCGCTCTTGGGACAGCCTCTCCTTGATGATCTTCGCCTTGCAGGCGAGCAGAACTTCCTCCAGTTCGGACAGTGCCGACTTCCTCGCCTGGGCGGCTTGCTTGAGCTCCTTGAGCCGCTGCGTTTGCTCCTGCAATCGACGGCAACGTTAAAGGCTGGATCGCATAGTTGCATTCGAGTGCAGTCGATTGAACTGCAACCACTAGGAAATAGGAACAGCACTAATTCAGCGCTGTAACAGCACTGTATCACTAACACAGCGTGAAGTCAGTGTTGCATTAGCAAGGTTAGCACCATTTTCGGCGCTGACTAATAGCACCGTGGTGTACGTGCAAACAGGCCTTTAAGGGGAAACTCCAATCAATATTTCCGAATTTTTATTACGACTGTTTTCAGCTTAAAGCAGTGTCCCTGAATTACAAGGTTTTTTTTTTGTTTTTCTTTCCCTCGATATTGTGTGTAGTTTTATAAATGTCGCGCCTCAAAGTTTGGTTTCGGGAGTTTACGGCAAAACCGGAACTATCTGCTCGAGGGATGGCAACACTGATCATCAGCCGTCCGGCCGCGACGTGACGTCATGAGGGTGCTGAGCCAGTGTTCCTCGACTAAAAGCTAACTCCCTTGCTGCCCGCTAAAGAGCAGCTGGTCGCATCTTTAAAATCGGTTTTAGTGGAGTACGCGACTTCACTTTTGGTGTAATATTTCGTCTACGATCATACTTCGTGCCACTAAAGCGATATCAGTCAATTATTTTGGTTTCGTTTTTGACCCGAGTTGCCCTAAAGGATGCAATGACACCATCTGTCGGTTGGCCCTGGAACACTTCCGATGTGCGTGTATGTTACGCACCATGCTTACACCGCGAGCCTGAAATAATTCTGACCGATTTGATCTCGCTAATGCTGTAAAACCTTCGTATTCACTCATCATAAGTGGTCACAAGCGGTCTGTGACCCACCCTCTAAGGTACTACACGACAACGCCTGCAGGTGTCGCCGAATTCACTCTACCCGCAAGGTTGAATGCTAATTGTTTCTATTATTATTATTTACTCAAATGCCACACTTTGTTCTCCAACAGAAATATAGCAGCCTGTATGTTTTCGAATCCTTTTCCCGAGTTACTTATTACACCGGGCGTTCCATAGCTCGCTTGTTCGGTGTAATGTCCCGATACTGATGGACTGACATTGTGAACGCGCAAGAACGTGGACCTTAAAACTGCCAGGTTAGTATCCGAGACGTTGCTTGTGCTCGGTGCTGTGATGCGGTGTCGCATGACATCACAATGTCGTCTCTTCGTAGTTTCAAGCGGTGTCAGACGCACACGATGCTTCGGCATATTTAACGTGCTCTTCACATGTCTACCGAGGTGCCCTTCCCTCGCCGCGTGCTCCCCTCCTCCCCCCTGGTTTCGACCGACGAGCGAACGCGCAGTTGAGCCGCGACAGACCGACACGCACAATCTCGCGGTTCAGTGGCCCCGTAAATGCCGCCGCATTTCAGGGCGGCATCGTTACCTTGATTGCACTGTGAATGCGCAGGTAGTTCTCCTTGACGGCGTGGAACTTGGGCAGGACCTCTTCAGCCTTTGCCTCGATCTAAAGGCGGGGGTCAAACAACCACGATGAGCTGCGCTTGACCGGCCGTGGTTAGAGTCACTACGTAAGCGACGCTTAGGGTATGAACACTCCATTTCCCGATTTTCTCGTGGACGCCGCCATTCTGGTGCTTGGTGCGGAGCGAGCGCAACCGGCAGCCGGTACATTGAGAAAACGCGACTCCCTGACCTTTAGATGCTGTGCGAGGAAGCTCGAGCGATATAATTTCCCTCGATCGCAAACTGTTTTAACTTTCCTAGAGGATGGAAAAGCGTTTCCTGCGATTCCAGATGAATTGACTCGGATAACCGGCAATCATGGCTTGAAGCACCAAGATGGCAGGAGTGTCACTACTCTGAGGCGTGGTCTTTTTAGTGGCTCCAGCTGTGGAAAAGCACCCCACCTATAATTGTGCACCAACCAACAAAACTAGAAAAAAACCAGCTCGTCTAAAATTGTGAGTTCCCCCCTCCCTCCCCCCCCAAAAAAAAATTGACAGGGTCTTTCTGGCCGCACGTCGCCGAACGCTCATTCTCCGCCCAAATGTAGCGCTAGTGGTTCGAACCAGACACCAAAGTTTTAGAACTAACCGTTATATCAATTAAAAGTTAATATATTGATTTCCTAAAATTTTCATTGGGAAAATAACAGCCGACTGAGCTCTCAAATACATGAAGCTGAATGGTGCCAGTTACTGAAAACGGCCCCCATTTTCCCATTGAAAGTTTCAGAAAATCACTTATAACTTTTGAAGGAGATAACGGTTAGTTTCGAAACTTAGGCGTCAGGTTCGGACCGCTACCGCTAGATTTGGTCAAAGAATGAGCAAAGGGCAATGCAGAAATTATTTTCGCAGCGAAAAAAACACTACAGTTCTTCGGGGTACATGCTATATTTTTTGTTTAAGAAAAGTGGGCTGTAGCCTTCACACGAAATCGTGTCGTAGCCTTTACATGACAAGAATACAAAAATCTATGATCTTTCCAAAGTTTTGAGAGATACAGAATTACCTGACATAGCAGGGGGGGTGAGCAGACGACCAGAAAACGAAAGGTACTAAGAGAATGATTGGCTGCCGCCAGCAAGCCATGCAATGGAATTTTGAATCACCATCAGGAACGCCAGAAAGCAGTCGGGATTTTCCAGGGTTTCAGAAAGCACAAAGAGAAGCACGCAGGTCAGGGTCCCAAGATAAACTGTTTCCTCTCACTTTTAGTATAATTTATGAATGGCAACCCCGAAAAACACTGAAGGTCAATTTTTGTTGCGTCATCTTCGACATCCAAGTTGCAGAGACTGGACAAGCTACTAGCATTCTGAAGCTTTTCAATGAAATCTTCAAAAAATTAAAAAGCAACAGAAGATAAACTCACGGTTGACAGTCTTTTCTTGAGTATCTCCAAGTCCTTTTCTTGAATAACCAGGTTAATGGTCCTAACAAAAGGGGAAAAAAAAAACGTTTAAAACCCAAAGAGAGTCTGGTCTGGTCGTACATGTGTCGAAACAGACTCAAACATCCTTTCATGTGTTCATGCAAAAAGTGTTACGCTCGACTCTAATAAAAAAAGGCTCGAGGTACACCTAAGCACTTCTTATCAGTTGTGAATGCGAAAGCACGCACGCCGCTCTTCGCTCCCTTCTTTAATCTGCAGCGTACAACGCGCTGATCTTGGATGTGGAACAGTGGAGCCGCTGCCTCGCGGACACGCAGCGCCATCGGGTGAGCGATCGTTCAAACTGTCGAGTGCCTTGCGGCACGAGGAAGGAACAGACAGCAACGTAGTTCCCAGCAGAACGAACCCCTTGGTTTATTCCATGCGCCGTATATATTGCCACGTGCCGTACAACTGATAAGAGGCGAGCGAACGCGTTGATCAGTGATAACACAACAGTGTGATAACACAGCCAGGATGACACCACACAAACTGACGTGCAGCGGCCAATGGGAGCCTTGTCGACGCGCACCAGCCAATGGGACCGAAGTGTAAAAAGTGCCGTTGGCTTGCTTTGCGCGTGGTTTCATTAAGGTGCCATTTTGCATGGTTTCAAAGCTGATGACGTCGGGTCGCTTCGTGAGACAGTTAATGCTTTCGCATTAAAAAGCATTCCATGCAGGTCGATGTAACACAAAGCATACATAACGCATAGCAAGCAATGCATAAGCATTGCTTGCTCAGTCATCTTTTATCCAGGTGATTTCATGTTCTCAAACTCCCGTGTTCTATCCTAACTGCTAGAGTCACATTCTCAAGCAGTTTGAGCTTTCTGCGATGCATAGCTTAAGTAGGCTCGCGATACTTCAAACTCGGATATTTCATACCTCCGGTTAATTCAAACAAATTTCAAAATTTTGGTTGTCCCGCAATGTTTTTAACGCACCTAAAAGCCGCTTAAATTCGAACGTCGTTTTCGTGTAATTCATACTTTTTGTTCTCGCGTCCCGTTGAGTGCACTTCTTGTCGAGCACCCGTGTGCCGCGGAGAAGCAACACCCGCGAAGCTTGCGTCCACGGGTGTTGCTTCTTCGCAGTGCACTGGGGCTCGGTAAGAAGCACGCTCAACAAGGCTAAGAGTCTACAATAGACAACTTTTTTGCTGGACAAACCAACCTGACTTTGTTTTGAGGTGTCTTGCGCTGTCTAAACAGTCCACGATAGACAACATTTTTGAGGGACGAATAAACTTAACTCGTACGTTTCACCAATGTTTCATTTGTGGCATACTTGCATGCTCATGATTAGTAGGCCTGAGTAGAGGAAATCATCAAATATATCTGCTTTGTATGCGTAGCCACCCGTATAACAAATAATTTTATCTCACATCAGTCTAAGCTCGTTACAACAGACCTAGATTTTGACCAAGATTTTGGTCTGTTGTAAAAGAAGTATGTTGCATGCAGATATGAAGTTGAGTCAATGGTTCATAAAGGAAAACCAATCGAACTGCATAAATCGGTATGATATATCCAAATGTCTGTTGTAACCAGGTCTGTTGTAATGAGCTTAGACGTATTCAGATGAATTTCTGATATGCTAAAAAAATCCGTGGCTTCCTGAAGTTTGAATTAACGACAGTCCGCTGTACTTATGCGGGCAGAAAAACACAGTTATCTTTTTTTCGGGAACGCCCGGCTCTTTGTCGTGTATGCGGAGCGCAGATTCGTCTACTTCTTGAGCAGGAGTTGCTACGAGGTCAGAACGCTGAGCTCTAATTGGCTCCAACTGGAACCCTACCGGCGTAAGGAAGAGAGGTGCCCTCTTACTTGCACTCGAGCTCGCAGCGGCGGTAGTGGCACGCACCCTCCCTCTCCTGCTTGAGCTTGTCGACGGCCCGCTCCAACTCTCCCAGCGAGTCAAGCGCGCGGACCTTGTCTTGGTCGCCGTACTGCGCGCAGTCCCAGCTCAGCTTCCTCGCCGTGCTCCATGTGTGCGAGCCCGCAAACTGGCCGACGAGCCGGATCAGAGCTTCTCCCGACATGTGTGCCACTTCTTGGAGCTGAGAAGAGAAGCACGGCGAACGTTCAAATCCGGGACCAGGGGAACTTGCAAACGAGGTGGTTTGCAGGAAGAACTTGGTGGGTTTTTTTTGGGTGGACAATAGATGGCAACAGTGTTATCTTATCGTGATAAAGTTTGGGAGGTTTTAAGCCATGCGACCGTAGTTAGTTGCAGGTGTGTGAACCCATCTTAAAGGGTCATGAAAAGACAATGTCTATCTGCCAGATTTTAATTATATTATGTTCATTAAACTGCGAGAACATTGATTCCTAAGCGGTGAAATGTTGTGTCTGCATGTTATAAACAGCGTTTAAAAATCGTGTTGTTTTGGACTGTCCGTAACGACCATGCCACAACACGAGCAACAAAACGTCATGGTATGGTGCCTGGAGCGCGTCTCCGACTGGTGTGTCCAGAGTCCTATTCCCCCCATACATCAAAAATGGTCCCAAAGCGGCAACAAATGACGTCACAGAAGCCAAAGCGTCATGCTCTTGCATGTCGCGATCTTGGCGGTTGGTCGCAGAAACGCTAACGAGAAGCTGCGAGTGGCACGAGCAAACGCGGGTGTCGCTGTCGTCACGGCGTCCCAACTTCTGGCTGCCGCAGTTTCCGTGGACTGCCACACTGGAGAGCGACACAGGCGTCTGCCACATAGACCACAGCTCTTGGGACTCCGCCAGGATTGCGACTGGCAACAGCATGACACTTCTACGACGTCAACAGGCGGAAATCGAGGGACCACTTTTTTGGACCCGGTAAACACACCAGTCAGAGACGCGTTCCCGCCACCACTGTCATGGTAACTATGTAGAGAGCTTGAACAGATATTCTACTTTATTCAAAAATCAGAGGGTAGGAGGGAAATCAGTGGTAAGGAGGGACGCACGCTTGTGACCTCTCGTCTATCAGCTCATCCGATTTGGGCCGCTCGTTTTTGCGGTGGAGCCATAGGATGCTATATGTAGTAGTTTTCCCACGACCAGCTTATGGTCACGGGTTTTCCATTCATTTTCTTCCACCAATTCGGCTCACACTTAAAATTTTTAAAACAGGATTTTCTCGCCGACTGGTACTGCCAATCGCGCTTGTAACTTGCCCACCGCGTAATTCGTAAAAAAAAAAAAAGGCCTGTGTAATTTGCTTACCGCTGGTTCTCTCTAGGTTGAATTAACCAATATTTTATATTTCAAGATCGAAAAAACGAGTTTCTTTTTCCAAATAAATGTATGGACTTTTGCGGGGACCTTTGAACAGGGTCGAATCAAACGATAAGTCAAAATAATCGAGGTTGAATTAATGCAAGTCGACTGTACTGCTGTCTTCGGAAAGTCAGGCTGTTCTCGCGGACGTCGGCATTTTCGGATGCAGCCACCGCAGCTTCCCTCAATTGCTGCCTACGGTTTGCATACTCTTTGAAAAGCTGACCTTTCCTTCCGGGTGTAGGCAGTTTCGCGCAAATCACATCTTCGCCGTGCCTCGGTTTTACGTTGTCACTTACGTTGTGCCACGGCCGCTCAATCACTCCCCTCCCGCTCCAGCGGCGCATCTTTGAAAGCGTCCGCCAAGACTCTTTCCCCCTTACGTAAGAGAAAAAGCGGATGTAACAAGCGAACGAACATAGCAAAAGAGTATGGCGGGAACCGTGCTGTGGCCTTTCGAAACCGGTCCGGTCCAAACCGTGACCGTCCAAACCAAAGATGGCTGCACACACTGGGGCAATAAATGCCGATGCATTTAAAACACAACACAATTTATACGCAAGTGCAGGCAGGTGCCAGTTTCAAAACTCTCATTAACAAATCAAGCAAGGAATAGCGTGATCCCCGCGGCAAATTTGTCTCAACGTGCCGGCGTTCTACGGGAAGCCGCCATATTGTCGGGCAAGGATTATGAAGGAAAGTCGATCTGCGGTTCCCGAAGGCTACGTCCGACAGATCTAATCCTGTCTTCAGACCGCCAAAAGGGCAGGCCATTGGCGAGTGCTCAGCGATCATTTCTCCTTTGTAAACGTCGATACTGCCTACATCTTGCACTGTTAAGGTTCATACTTATAAAAAAAAAGATGCATGTAATTTGCACTGCCGCATAAGACAGACCCACGGAAACTATACACCTTTTTTGTTTAGCCTCGCACCCAGCCATGTTTTCCCCGTATCCGGTATGCGTTCGGAAGAAAAAAGAAGCGATAGTAACCCAGAACAAGTAATAAAATATAGAAGGGACATAACAAGAACGACTGACGGTTGCAATTAAAATGTTAACACGTTCTACTGGCGAGGCGAGAAGAAAGCAATGCTTTCACACATACCGGAAGTTCCAGAATTTAAGATGGCGGCGCCCAAGCAGAAAAGGTGTATAAGAAACACTGTGACTTATCCACCAGAAAACACAGTACTTAAAAACTCACCTTAAACGAAAGAAATTCCTCTAGAAATTTTTAGCGCGAAAGCTCACCTGCCCTTGCCTCACAATGTGGAACTTGTTCTCGCTTGAGAATCCAGCGGTGTGCAGGTACTCCACCACCTCACTCTTACTACAGGAAAGATAATAAAAAAAAGAAAGATGTTTACAAATCCCTGTAATGCGAAATTAGAGTGCAGCTCTTGAGGAAGAGGAGAGGAGGGTACGGAAGGGAGGGTATTCCCCTCCTTCTCCATACCCTCCCCTCCTCTTTCTCCTGCATACCTTCCCATCCTCCTCCTCCTCCAAACCCACCCCTTCTCCTCCTCCATACCTTCCCCTTCTCCCAGTTTCCCTGCTAAGTTTAGCTGAAAAATTGACGGCACATGACCTCAACACCAGTTCAGTTTCCCCGCTAAATTTAGCGGGGAAAATCACGTCACATGACTTGGTGTCACGTCACCTATGAACAAATTCAGTTTCTCCGCTAGATTTAGCGGAAAATTGACATCACGTGACCTCAACACCAATTCAATTCCCCGGTAAATTTAGCAGGGAATTGAATTGGTGTTGAGGTCACGTGACATCAATTCTCCCGCTAAACATAGCGCAATTACGCCGACGGCGACGCCACGAAACTTGGAAACGGGCGCCTAAGAGCTGCGCTCTAAAAGACTGAAAACTGTACGAGGACGCTCTCTTTATGTACGACAGGAAAACGAGAAACATCCCGCAGACTCATAGAGTAGACACTAGCATTAAGATTCAGAGAATGAGGAAGAAATTAAAAGCGTCGTGTAAGCAGCTGAAATTGAGTAACAAGGCCACCTGGAGCTGTTGCTACGCTCTGCTTCTCCTTATGATGAACCATAGAGGACACCTCCGAACCACTGACACCAATTCATGCCACGGGAGCGTCCTATGTACTTCGGAACAGGTGCAGTGACGTGCGAGACGCATGCTCACGTGATACATACACGGTAGTGGATTGGCTGGGATGGCTCCTAGCATTGCTGAGGTCCGTAAGGCGAAACGGAATCTAGAACCAAACTTATGACGAAAAATTCCACAGATGGGCTGTGTTCCAAAATTTACTCGATCCGACTCCGGAGTAAAGGTTGCGTACCTTGGCGTTTCAAAATTTACTCGTGCTTACTCGATGACGTCAGAACTCGCGTTCCAGAAGCGGGTTGTTTACTCCGGAGTAATTACTCGCGCTACCCTCCTCGATCGGGGGGTAACGCCGGATCAAATCGAGTAAATGCGTCACGTGATCTTTTCGTCGTCTGCTTCCTGCGCCGACAGCCGTCAAAGCTCGTTGGCTCCGTTGTCTTTGGTGGCAGACGTTCGAAATAACAAAGAATGAGGTGAAGCCATTTATGTGTGGTTATTGCAATTTGCTGTTTTCAACGCAGGAATTGATTGCATCGCATCCAGACCGTGTACCTTCCCTCAGGAAGGTATACTTGTTGTTATTATCAGAGTGCGAGCGTAAACAGGAGCTTCTCCGCAACCTCGTCCTCGACGTTGGAGGGAACTCCATATTCTTACATTAAAAGATGAAAAGGTTCGAACGCAGTAGATAATGTGGAAGTTTTGGGTTTTTTTCTTTTTTTTTTCTCTCCCCAGAGTGTGTGTAATGGGAGGATAACGCTTGTAAAGCAGTGAAGGCATCGAAGATTTTATGTAAACTATCAGTCAACAACCCCACCACATCTGCTCTCTGTGATTTTATAATCCTATTCGCGGCAAAGCGAACGTAAGTTACATATCACTGTTGAGAAAGCCCCATGCGCTCTACCGCTACACCGTGTGGAAGCAATATACGCAAAACGTAATCGGTGCTAATTACGATGAGTTGAGGCTGTTCATGGCACCTGGACTAGACTTAGAGCGATCGCGCAGATTAATCAAAACAAAAATGTTGATGTCTAACTGAGAGGAATAAGTAATTTTTATCTCAATATACAGCCCAAAAGGAAGGTGAGCAAAAGGAGCTGGTAGAGCCATCTCAGAAAACACCGCGTCGTCACTGTCAAAAAAAAAACAAAAAAACTTTGAAGCGGTTAACATTATCGTCTGGTTTCTCCGTGATCAAAAGAGATTGTCTGCTATTTTCCGCCATCGCTGCTGTTTTCTTTTTGCCGTAGCCCAAGACGAAGCCAATCCGCGTAGTATCCAGGTGATTATCTCGGCCGTTCCAAAATTGAGTCGCGGATTGTTTACTCGCTATGTCACGTGGTATTACCCGCTGACGTAGGAGACAGGTTACTCGGGTAAGATTTGAAACATAGCCATAGAGTCACAGGCCAGATCTCGTAAAGTTGCCACAAAAGTCTTACTTCGAAAGCAGTCATTTGATTATTTTCAGTGTTCAGTAGCACAACTAATCTATCCAAAAGGCCCTTTAACACGAATTCACCGTAACTGTGATCAATTAACTTTTCTTTGTATATGCATACAAAGCCTGTATCTTGCCGAGTTGTGTCCCCCCCAACAAATTTACAGGGTCTTTTCTTCACCATAAAGATAAAATATGCGTCGTCGAACGCTCATTTTCCACCCAGATGTAACTCTAACGGTCCCAATCAGATGCCAAAGTTTCAGAACAAACCGTTATCACTTTAAAACGTCACCAGCGATTATATGAAAATTTCTAGGGAAAAATGGGGCCCGTTTTCGCACGTTTTCAGCAATCGACGCTCTTCAGCTCCGTCAGTCGCCGTTTTCCCACAAGAAATTCAAGAAAAATCACTTATAACATTTGAATAAGATGATATGGTTACTGGTTCTAAAACCTTGACATCTTGTTCGGATTTTAGCGCTACATTTGGCCAGAGAATCAGCGTTCGGCGACGCATAGCATATTTTGCGGCAAAAAAAACCCGTAAATATTTTTTTGAAATGCCCCGTAGCATTGTCAACCCATAATCGCTTACGTGACCGGCATACGCCAAAGGCTAAGCACCTGTAGGCGTCCGACTGCGTCGCAACCGCCTATGACAGCTTACGACGAGAGGAGACTGGCACCATCTATTGGGCAGCCCCGAAACACCTCTGATCTGCACATGCTTTACACACCGCTCTTTCGCCACAGGCTCGAAGGAATTCTGACACGTCGTGGACGACCATTCCTCGCAAACAGTGCATAGGCTCGACCTCGCAAATGTCCCAAGACCTTGGGTCTAAGTCGGCGACAGGCTAAGAATTTGGTAGGAGCTCCACCTCCAACGCTTGCTCGGGGCACTTGGGGCCTCAGCCGCACGTGTGACGAAGCGTTACGAAAGACAGAAAGCTTGCGCAAGAGGCGGATCACCTGCCGAATTCTCAACCTGTCCTTGGCTGTAGTCAGGTAGGAAGGCACAATGCAGCAGGTCGCACTCGAGCGCCAATGCGCAAACCAGGCTTTAAAGGAACCATAAAAACGATTTCAAACTTTTTTTTTTAGAAAAGGGTGGTTTCCGATTTTTTGAGAGGTGCGGCAAAATGCTCAGTCTTTTGATGCAGGTTTGCGAAGCTTATTATTTCGTATAAAATAAATCGACAAAACTGAAACGTTCAGCTTTCCCGCCGTACAACCTCTCTAAAAAGACAGAGGTGATGTCAACGGTGAACCGTCAGTTTCGGTAGACTTTGGCTGTCACTAACGTAGATGACGCAGTGAACCGTAGCTGCGCTTTGTGGTTTGAGAGCGCCGTACCGCGTTGGGACTGCGCATAACCGCGACGTTCGTGTTTCGTGCGCTGATTGCCAAGGTATTCCTTGAATCGGTTGCCGCGCTTCTCACGAAGCACGAACAACCCGGTGACTTGTGGCCGTGACGCAGTCAAACGCATTCAAATGCAACTGCGCGAATAAAGCTTACTTTTTGCCGACATTGTATATTGCCAATCGCGTTGCGGGCGGTGCTGTCGCATAACAAAGAACAATAATTGTTGCATGTCGCTGTTACGTACCGAGTGAGACAGAACACCGCGACGGGTTTAACGCGGACGCCATCAGCGTTACTAACCCGAGACAAGACACAAGTGCGGTCCTGCTCGAGGCGGCTCGGCATAAAAGCGACGCAGTCTTGGGCTCGCGTATGGGCATTTACCAATGTCCTCGTTCCCGCACATTCGTGCACAACACTTCGGTACACCACAGGCGCAGGAAGGTCTCGTTAGATGATGAAAGCTGGATGAATGCGCAAGAAAAATTGCGGCGTGCAAGTCAAGGTCTACCGAAGGTTTTTTGACGTGGACCCGGAGTACTGGAAACTCGCTATCGAAAACAAGCGGACTCCGTTCACATTGACCAATCGCCCGAAGAGCCTCATTTGATGTCACGGTCCATGTGACTCAAAAGCTGCATTTTCTCGCAGTTTAGCGCGTCATTGTCATCGGTCTCGGCGTGATTTTTGCGGGATCTGTTAAATTAATTTGTGCGGGGCAGAAGCAGATCAGGCTAAAACTTCGACAACATCACCTGCAATACATAACTTCTACTTCAATGTTAAGCTAAACTTCCAAATCGTCTTCATGGTCCCTTTAAAGACGCGGTGAAGAACAGTGCACAACTACACGCGGACGAAAAGTTCCTTTCTGTCCCTACTTAGTTGTGCACAGTTTTTCTTCGAGTCTTTCGTGTCACCACCTTAGTGCAACATATCAAGCATGAGCACATGACATTGTGTGCTGTTATAGACTTTACGGAGGCGAACAAAGAGAGATAATTTGGGCAGGGAATAAGTCAATGCAACTGCATGAAACAGTAGGCCCTACCTGACAATCGTCGAATTCAGTCTGAGGATGGTGTGAGACTGGGTCAGGGTCCTTGTGATGTCGATGACGTCACGAGGAAGCTGAAAAGTGCCGAAGTTGTCGGTGAACTGAAACTGCTGTCAAGACGCTTCGATGGAAGCAAAGAAGAATCTGCATTCCATTTATTAGTGCAGTAGCCCCTCTTCCAAAACATACTCTTTTCTCGAGTGCGACCTCTCGAAATAGAAACACGCTTTGGAATCGCTTCCTCCCAACTCACAAGGACTCTCGCAATGTAAATATCACACTATTTCTTTTGTGTTCGTGGAAAGTTTTTTTTGTTAAAAGTCCAATCAAAGATTGTGCCACAACCCTCTTTCTGCGCTGTGGCGCAGAACACCAGAGGGCGCCACCGAACGGGAAGGCAGCAGGGGACGGCACGCGACAGCCAATCACGAGTGACAGCTTCCAGGCGGACCAATTTTTCGAAGGCGCGCATATTCGAAAATTATGTCCGTAGGGAAGCCGTCACCCGTGATTGGCTGCCGCGTGCCCTCTCCTGCTGCCTTCCCGTCTGGTGGCACCCCCTGCTGTTCTGCACCACAGCGCAGAAAAAGGGGCGTTGCACGATCTTTGATTGGATTTTGGATAGGGAAATCGGCTGCCCTTGAAATAATTTCGAGTTTTTTAGGATGCTTAGAGCCCACAGATTGAATTATGACGGTAAATAGCAATGTCAGAATTCACTTGAGTGCCCCTTTAGCGCTACACCTACTGGGGAAATTAATGTCACGTGGCCTATGCACCAAGTCGGCTTTTCCGATAAGCTTAGCAGAATAATTTAGAAAAAATGTAGGTTCTTCTTTTCTGAAACGACTGTTTAGTGTCTTATTAACGCATTTGAACGATTGCACCTTAAATACTGCATCCATTGTTAAGACTTGGAAGATTAAACGTTGCTGCCAATCTTTATGCCCGCTATTTCTCGAGACATCAAAGGAGCTTAGAGCTCTAAGCTTAGAGGTCTTAGCTTAGAGGAGCTTAGAGGAGCTTAGAGACCAAGCTTAGAGCTCTAAAGAGCTCTAAGCTTGGTCTGTCGTGCTCCATATTGCGTCGAAAAGATGGCGCCGAGCAAATGCTTCAGACTTTCGCGGACAGGTGAAAAGTGGCGCTGCTTACGGCAAAGCGTCCAAGGGCATTGTTCAGCCGCACCGCTACCGTCGCGCCGCTTCTCTGCCTTCCTTCGCTGAGCAGTTTGGCTCGCTGTTGCTGAGTCAGCGAGTCGGCCTCTTGGGAAACCAAGGTCTCGATGGCTGGAAGGTGGGCGGACACAGACAACGCTTCTACACCGAAGCACTTGATGTAGATTTTTAAGGGCCGGTTTTTAATCTGCCGGTGTCTGGTAGAAAAGACGACCGCGTATTCCGGATTGCAAGAATAAACAATGTGTCACCAAGCGCTCAGTCTCCGCCGGAATGTAGGGCTAGCAGTTGGGCAAGATGCCAAAGCTTCAAGATATTTATTGTTATATGAGTCAGAAGTCATATAAACGATTCTGAAAATTTTCAATTAAGTAAGTGCCTGCTGCCAGCAATGGGTAAAATTTTTTCCTTTAAAATTTCTGAAAAGAGTTTATAACTTTTGAATCGGATGACATACAGTTCTAAAGCTTTGGACTATGGTCCCAATATCTAGTGCTACATTCTTGCGGAACTGGGCTACAGGCAATGCATAGTTTATTATGCAATTTTCTTTTCAACCAGAGCATAGACAAACTGTTCTCAGGGGAATCTCACTGTAAATACTGAAAGAAAAAATCCCTAAGGCCCGCTTCAGACAGGGCAACTTTTCCAGCAATTTTGAGGTTGCTGGCGGGTTGTTCCCTAGCTTTCCCTAGATCGACAGGAGTTGCTGAGATCGGGTCTGGCTCGCACAAGCGAGCAACTCGGAGCAATTCGAAGACGTTCGAGGCGGCTGCAGCCAATCAGCGACGCAATATTTTCACGTGACACCCCTGTGGTGGTGATGATGACAGCTAAAGACTTGGTTCTGGTTTGAAATGGATCGTTTTTGAAAATAAACCTTTTCAGAAAGATCAATTAGTATTCTCAACACCATTCAAAGATATAAAAATATGTTTTTAGCGCGTAGCTGTGCGTCTAAATAGTGCAAAAAAATCAAATTGAATGATGATGATAGCAAGTCGGAGCAATTCGGTTGCTGCGTGTGAACGCGGGCGGCCCGTGTTGCTGGTGTTGCGACGTCAAGTTGCTGGGTGAAATTGCCCCGTCTGAAGCGGGTCTAAATGATCAGGGTAGACATATATACTCTTTTCAGTATAACTTGGCCAATGATAAAAAGCTACGGTCTTGGTGAACCAATCAGCGCATTGGAGCAAAGCACGTGACAATGTGCCATCCCAGCCCACTCCTCCTACACAGAATTGTCACGTGATTCGCTTCGTCACTCTAATTGGATCATAAGGCCGTAGCTTTTGCACCTTTCAGTTGCGTCCGAAAGCACGGCACTACTGTGCAGAGTGCAAGCTTGTCTGCTTCTTGCACGGGGGTTACACTGACGTCAGAACGCCGAGCTCCGATTGGCTCGATTGGAGGGATAGTAAGTAGACCTCAATGCTAGCTGCCTTGAGGTCTACCGACTATCCTTCAAATGGGAGCCAATCGGAACTCGGCATTCTGACGTCACCGCAACCCCTGCTCAAGAAGCAGACGAACCTGCGCTCTGCATAATCTTTGAGCGAATGAGAACAGCCAGGAAGAGTTTCAGTTGTCCCACCTCCAGGGCCAGCTTCCTACCTTCCACAATGCTGCGGCGTCTCGCGAGCCTCGAGCGTGCACGAAAAAGCATGGTGGAAGGCAACGAGCACATGCTGGAAATTGGGCGTTCGAAAGAGATCGCCCTGAGATAATATAGTAAGGGTGCAGGCAAGCTGGTGAATGTTAACCATGTTCAATAAACCTGAGACTGGGGCAGAAATGAACACATAAGTTGAAGGAACAGAAAAGGACAGGACGACGTCTCAAACGTCTCAAATTGAGACGTCGTCCTGTACTTTTCTGTTCCTTCGACTTATGTATTCATTTCTGCCCCAGTCTCAGGTTTATTCAACATGGTTAAGATCGCCCTGATGTTCTTAGCCTGTCAGTACCCTATTTGAGCAGATTTTATCGAACCGACCGGTAAAGTATGAAAAGCTTGACGTACCATACAGCAGGTTACTTTTTCCAGAGCCATTCTCTCCAACTGGACGAAGAAATCGTGTTATTAGACATAGGCTTTCAAGTATTTCATGATCCGGGTAGCGTGCGTTTCCGTACTTACTGATGACATTAATGCGCGGTGAAAGTTGGTCCAGTACAGTCTTGTTCTTGTAGCTGAGGAAGCCCTCCAAGGTGACCTAGGGGATAATAGTTCGCTACAGCAAATCGGTCTAGCACGATCTTTGATCTCAGGTGACATAAGATCACTTAGGATGTTACAGAATGCGATTTGATTTGACTTGATTCGAACTGTCAGTTTGTCGAGTTTGAAAAGTGCGGCAAGCCGCGGAGAGTTAGTTAAATAAAAGTTAGCGCGCAGGCCAAATCAGCTTGTAAGGAGAACTGGCTCAGCTTACCTGTTCGATATGCATTCTGTCGTGATTACCTGTCAACCTAAGCAGAAGCACTGAAAGACTGAAACCACTGATCTCTACAATAGAGATCAGTGACTGAAACCGTTGAAAGGTTGAAACGAATTCGCGCTCAAATCCAAAATTTCAACGGTAGCTGGTGCGTTCGTTTATTCACCACTTTCAGGGACTCCTTGCATGACGTCACTAACTTTGACCTCGTAGTACCGTAGAACTGTAACTGGAACGCGCTGGAAAGACGTCGACTACGCCGCACGCCGTCGCCGTGCCGCCGTGCGTTTTCATGCCGCCGGCGCCGCCGCCGTAAATTGGTGGGCAAGCGGCACGCCACTACTGACTACCGCTATCCACTGTGTCCGCCACCGCAAACCGCCGCAAACACGGCGCATTCACTGAGCGTAGTTTTCTGATCGCTGATCGCAAGTAAAAAGGAGAGCGAAATATACGGCGAGCAAGTGTTCTAAAATGCATATTTGGCACATCGAAACGTAAAGAGGCCTGACACGTCAATCAAAGGGTGACGAGGCAGCCAAGCCCTAGACCAAGCCCAAGCTGCGAAGTAGCGCAATCCTTTGATCCGCGTGTTTTGCCGACAACATGGCCGACAGAGCAGCTCGGCGCGCGTCACGTGGTACTCAGGGTTCCAGGAGGCGGCCGGCCCGCCCTATGGGAGAATACATGGAGATCGACGCAA